>JARJCP010000085.1:0-402914 GCA_029281795.1 Mycena crocata
CTCCACACTCATCTATTCTCAGATTTAACTCGGATTGATGACTCACCATTCTCGTGAAGAGACTCCATGTTTGGCACAATTTGACAGTTGTGCTGAACTGAGCCGAACTGAACTTGAAAACAAGTATTCTCTATTGTTTTTGAAACAGCTGTAAACACTGTGAATTTCAACAGCTATCACATCCCTTTGCACTACTTGACACCCAGTGAGAAAGCCGTCTGGTCGGGTCGAGGGAAATAGAGCAAAACAGAGGCCCTCGTTGTCCCTCGTTGTCCCTCGCTGTTTCAAGAATGTCCCGTTTTCACTCGTTCCAGTATCTAGCACGATCGAGGGAATTCTAACAGTAATCTATTCATCATCATATTATTCGAGGGAAAACGAGTCGGATAGATCAATAAAATCGAGGGAAAACGAGTCGGATATCATTGCCTAATTAGGTAGATAGACTATTGATATGATGCGCCCGCCCGCCCGTTTCTCTCATCCTGCCCCGTCTGACCGCCCTGGCCACAAGCACAACACAGGCGAACAAGGGGAGGGCTGCCACACCGCCGCTCACGCAATGGCCAGCGCCGTCTAAGAAATCTGGATGAGTAGAGGCTAGACATGGATGATTGTGGACATACATTTGCTTCCGCAGTCGCTTTAGCCTGCACAGATTCTGTATTCCAGCGCTACAGGGGGAGCTGTCAGACAGAGTAACAATGGGGGCACGACAACATACCTGTTCCTCCTCTGTACCCGCAATACTGGTCCAGTATGCACTGTACACGGAGCGGAGGCCACCGGGATTCTTCGCCATCCAGGCCCGAGCACAGATAGATTCCTGCAGACCCAAGTCAGCTGCTCTACGGAACCACCGGAGACGTGTGCATACCGCGCGGTGAGGCTATTCGTTGCTGTCATTTTCGAGCCTTTGACACCTTGTGGCGTGGGGACAATTGGTGCCGACACCTGACTTTGTGCTGTCGACAGTGGAGTGGGTGGGTACTGGGCAGTGTCTGTGGGCGGAATGCTTGACTGAATTAGAGCAGTCATTGTTGGCTGCTTCCGCTTGCAGCATCGGTGGTGGTGTCGTGGTCGTAATGGTCGGAGTGGTGATCGTGGGTGGCACTGCTGGTGCAGTTCCGTAGCTGTGGCGGTCAGCACGACCGAGTCCGCTACAATGGGTACAGCCGGTACAGAGGTTACTGTAGCGGGGCCGGCAGCAGCCAAAACTGCACCAGTGACAGGAACGCCGGTGGACAATATTCTAGAATGTATGTTTGAATTAGACGCATACGTGTCCCAAAATGGACTGGCCCGTACGTACTCATTGTGTTCCTCTGGGTCGACGGGAGCGCTAGAAGCGGGAGGAACCTCCCATCTATTGAAAATCATAAGTCAAAGGATACTATGAAGTGGAAGACAGCGACATACAGGGGATTGAAGCTCTAAGCAAAAGAAAGGACCGGTGGTCAGTATAATAAAACTAAACAGAAGGGATACACATACCAGCAGATTGTCCATTTCGGCATCCAGCTTGATTTTTTCCCTCAGCTCGGGAGGAGGGAGCGATGTGGTGGAATTGCGGCGCTGTTTTGACTTCCTCGTCTTGCCTTTTCCGGAGTCATTCTCGTCCTTCCCGTGGGTTTTGATCCAGGATGGATAGTTTGTCGTGGCAATCTGCTGGGCCTTCCAGTTGTTAGCGCAAAGCCACAGCTCAGGAAATTCGCGACACATCTCGGTATTGTAAATCGTCATGACATCGACGGTCCCATGGCTCCATTTCCGCGGAGCTTTCCCATGCGCGAGGAGATAGAACCAGATCTGGGCGGCAAATCTGTACATGGCCGACAGTCTGAAACCATCCACAACCTGGCCGTCCTGCTCCTCGATATAGCAGCCTGTTGTATTGACTCCCTGCAATATTAAAGTGCCGCCATGTGGGTTCGGACCACCGTTATTTGAGATACCGTCGGAAGCTGTAGCCTTGTTGTAATCAAGGCGAATCCAGAAGTGGACATTCGGGTAGTCGGCCTGCGTCAGTGGCGGAAGCGGGCTTTTCACCCCAAAGGCGAGACCGGCTTGATTCGGAGTTGGTAATCGAAGGGGTTCGACGTGGCAGCAATAAGGCCGGGGACGGCATTGACCAGCTCGTGATATGCTGCCCTAACCGGGACCCACAACTGTCAGTGTCTCCCAACGTCGGATAGAAGCAAGATATGTACTTGATTGTAACATTTTCCACCCGCAGACAGGAATTCTCGCTCTCCAGACTCTGCAAACGGGTCTCAAGATTGTGAATAGCAGTGACAGATGGGAGCGGCGGGAAGATGGAAGCATTAATCCCGAAGAATTGGCAGGACTGCTGGAGCGAAAGGACCACTGTGGATCCGAGTTTAGATTATGTTGCGAGTAACTGTCGGAGCCTACGCCAGAATCCCCATACATGGAGCTCGCTGGGCTGGAGTTCCCAGAGAAGTCCATCATGGGAAGAGAAAAGAGAGTCGTCAGTTTTTTTGAGGGCAAAAGTCACATTATAGTCACGGTGACATCACCGTTCCACCCGAGGTGCGCCCGCACTGGCACATCATACTCAAACACGATTGACGCGTACAGCACCCATTACACGCCAAGGGGCTCGCTGCAACTTGCTTAACCATGGCCTCGCAGTCCTCCGTGCTGCAGGGCAAAGTGATTTGTTATTGCATACAACGCTGTGGAGGACCCACCGGCACAGGTATAGAACGCGGATATTCTACCCAACGCGCACATATGCGTGAGGATACAAGAGCCGCTATCTCCACAAACTTCACCCGCTCTCTCGAAGCCATTAGCGGGCCTGCAATCCACACCAGACCTACGGATGAAATTCATAATACATCACATACCAAGCGAAGACACACTCAGGCTGGACAAATTAGCAGTCTGGACAACAGTCTGTTAATTCCATTGGTATGTTCCAGTTTGTCTGCTAGGAGGTACATTCTCTTACCCAACTCAGACTTCTCCACAGTCTATTCCGGACGACCGCGATGATCACAGCAGTCGTGTACATACACAGAGCACCCCAGTGATTCTGGATAAATCTATCAATATGATACTTCCTAACGATCCACCGGATGTCGAACCCAATGAGCCTGGTTTCAGCCCACCGCCTCTGGGCGACGAAAAAGAACCCAACAATGAGGAAATTCCCCCTCGCCGTGACGATGAAATTCCTGAAGAGCCACCACCATCCCTGAATGAACCTACCAGGACAGACGACGACACTGGGCCCCCGGCCCCGGATTTTATTTCACCTATCGACAATATTCGGATCGCAAACAAATTCATCGAGAGCCTGAGGGCTGCTACACTCGACAACGAAGATGAACCCCTCCCATTTGAGCTTTTAGAACAACTCCGCAATCCGCCTCAGACTTCTTTGACACTCAATAACCCAGACCATCGCCTCTCCCTTGACATATTTCTGTCTGTCAGCAACGCTTCGGAAGAGACCTATAATAACATTCGTCTTGGTATCCTTCGACGTCATCCTGAGGACGATATTCTGACCTATCACCGTGTCAAAAAGCTTGTCTCCGACCTCAGTGGAGTCACTTCCATTGCGCATGACATGTGTATCAATTCATGCATCGGATATGCGGGTCTTGCACATCTCAATGGCTGTTACATTTGTGGAGCTTCCAGATATGAGCCTGGCCGAGCAGCGAACATCCCTCGCAAACAGTTTCATACCATTCCGCTTGGCCCGCAGCTACAGGCCCTTTGGAGGACTCCTGCAAGTGCACACAATATGCGGTATCGCAAACGTTGTACCGACGCGATTCTAAATGAACTGCACCGCACAAAAGGACAGCGTACAACCCCGTACCGGGATTTTTTTGATGGGATGGATTATCTCCGTGCAGTCCGGGAGGGAAAGATCACCGAGGATGATATGGTTCTAATCTTCTCCATCGATGGTGCTCAGCTCTACCGCAACAAAGCCTCTGACTGTTGGATTTATATCTGGATAATTCTAGATCTTCCACCCGAGCTCCGCTACAAGAAGCGCCACATTCTTCCTGGTGGCTTTATTACGGGCCCGCAGAAACCGAAACACCTCGACAGCTTTATCTATCCAGGGCTTCATCATGTTGCAGCGCTGCAAAAGGAAGGTCTTCGCATCTGGGATGCAGGAAGTCTTCGCATTTTTGTATCAAGACTTTTCCTTGCTCTGGGAAGTGCAGACGGCCCCGGGATGGCTGCATTAAATGGATGTGTCGGTCACCACGGCAAGTACTCTTGCCGCTTATATTGCCCGCTCATTGGACGGCGCAAGCCGGGTGGTACACACTACTATCCAGCTCGCTTCCTGCCAACATCGTTCGATGTTGCAGGCTGAAATCATCCGGATGTTGACTTGAACTTGTTGTTGAAAACCTTTACCTCTGCCGAAGCGATACAGCGGTATGAGAAAAACCTTACTGACGTCTCGCAATCTCCGAACAAGACCCAATACGAGAAGCGCCGTCTGGAAACCGGTATCTGCAAACCGACAATTTTTAGCGGGTTCCATCCAGATCGCATTCTGGGAGTTCCGACCTTATTCACTTTGGATATCATGCATCTCCCTGGTCTCAATCTTCCTGATTTGTTCATTCCACTGTGGCGCGGAACATTTGATTGTGACCGGAGCGATAGCACAGCACTAACCAGCTGGCCCTGGGCGGTCTTGCAAGATTCCAAAATCTGGAAAGAACACGGTGAGTTATGTATGTTGCAATTGGACCATCTTTTTGACTCGCGATTGCGAAACAGGGAAGCTGGTCGTGGAAACAACACCATATATCCCAGGGTCTTTTGACCGACCTCCACGTAACCCTGCAGAGAAAATCTCGAGTGGTTATAAAGCCTGGGAATTTCTACTGTACTTCTTTGGCCTTGGGCCTGCGCTCCTCTATGGTTTACTTCCAGATGAATACTGGATGCATTATTGCAAGTGCGTCCGAGGTATTCGGATTTTGATGCAAGAAGACATCTTTCCTTCTGAAGTCGCCGCTGCCCATGCCCTTCTCACCCAATTCTCAGATGATTTTGAGCGGCTCTACGTCCAGCGCCACACCGATCGCATTCACTTTGTACGACCCAGCGTACACACGCTCTCGCACTTCGCCCCCGAGACAGTTCGTGTCGGGCCAGGAATTATCTACTCACAGTGGGGAATGGAACACAAGATCGGAAACCTCGGTGAAGAGATCAAACAGCATTCCAATGCTTTTGCCAATCTTGCGCAGTGTGGAATTCGATGTTGTCAGGTAAATGCGTTGAAAGCCATGATTCCAGATTTAGAGCCACCAGAAAACCCTCTGCCTCGTGGAGCCCGCGATCTTGGTAATGGATATGCACTGCTATGTGCAATGGACAATGCCGCTCGGCCAGTCCGCCCGTGCGAAGAGCAGGCAATTGGGACTTACCTCCAAAGTCATGGCGGAGTTTTCGGAAAGGATTCAGGCAACATAGTTCGCTGGGCCCGAATGCGTCTACCAAATGGCCAAATTGCACAGCCCAATGGAAGGAGAGTCTAAAGGCCCTCGAAGATTCGCGTACATTCAGGAACGTAACGGTAAGTTCCATATGTTTCACGTCGCGAGAGCCTGGCTGATTTAAGTATAGCTTGTACTTGACGGAAAGTCTTATATTGCAGAAGTTCTTTTTTTTGTGCGACTTCATATCAACGACACTATCGGTGTCAAACCGGTCGCCATGGTGTCATTCTACGGCCCACCACATCCAGGATTACTTGCAGCATCATCACAGACATATTGGACCGCTCAGCATCTACGTGATGCAGCAGTGCGAGTCGTCGACACAAGTTGTATCAAATCTGCCGTTATGATGGCTCCCGACCAGCGTTACAAGACAAGATTCCACGATGGTACTGAGGTAGACCGGTGGTATTTGATGGAGAAGCCGGGACTGAAGCTGTTGGAACGGGCGGGATTAGAAGAACTTCTTTCAAATCCCCTTGATGAATAACACAGCCAATATATGCGTGTTAATTATGTAGTAATATGGAGGACATAGGGATATCGCCTTCTACGACCTCGGTAACATTTTCTTCTTTCCAAGCTTTCTCAGATCCCCTGCTGAGGAAGCCTGCTGCCGGAGGGCAAAAAGTGTTTGCTGTGATTTGTAAAGCTTCTCGTAGTAGAAGTGTTGCTCTTTCCGCACCCGATGGAGTGTCTCTTCAAGCTTTTTGGCATAAGCCTTGTAATAGGCAGCTTCACATTGTGGACTATGTGACCAAATCCTGTGATTCACTGGAATGACTTTAGTGAGGAAGGTTGCGGGGGTAAATGAGGCAGATAAACACACCAGATGTAAAAGATTCCTCTTTCAATTCATCTGAAGTGAGGGCAGCCTCGTATGTCGTCTTTTTAAAGTGAATTTCTTCGCAGGCCAGACAGCCACCATAGTACCAGTTCGGCAGATTCACAGGACGGTTGTCAAGTTCTGTCATAAGACATTCATGGGACACTGCTTGAGACGGTGGTCCAGCAGGTAAGAGCCCAGCAGGAGGAGTCCATACAGACATTGTGCCAGACGAAGAGCAAGAATTGTGATCGGTGTTGACTTGATTACGAAGCGTGTACAAAGCTATTGACACGCGCAGAAAGCTCAGTAAAATAAAAACAGACTAGATTTATTCCGGAGGGAGAACGAGGGATATCGAGACTGTATGTGCAGCACTGGTTGAACATTTCAAGTTTTTCAGTGAAAAAAATGGTGAAAAGTAGTTTGAGTTTTACACAAATTTTTCATTGAAATTTTGAGTTTTTCAAACATTTCCACTTTTAAGGTGAAAAATCTAAAACAAAGTTAGAAAGTGGTGAAAAAGTTTTAAATTTTTCACCTACTTTTTCAGTGAAAAATTTGTGTAAAACTCAAACTACTTTTCACCAATTCTTTGGCCGAAAAACTTGAAATGTTCAACCAGTGCGGCAAAAGATGGAACTCTGAGTCACTCGATCTGCCTCAATCAAATTTGATGGGCAGCGGTCCGACTCTATTTCCCTCGACCCGACCAGACGGCTTTCTCACTGGCCTTGACATGTTGCACCGACCCTGTGTTCTTTTTTTGCAACTGCACTGCAGTGGCCCACAGCAATCATCACTGTTGAACTGCAGATGGAGGCTATTTGAACTGATGCTAAAATGGATTAATGCAACAGTGCCAATTCATGTGATTCTTTCGTTCCACCTGCTGCTATTCTCCCACAATTTATTTTCCTATTCAAACCTGGTGCTTTGTGAATCTGTCTCCTCTTCTACATCTCCGAGTGGCTAGATGAAATGGTTAGATACAGTTATTTCACCAGCATGCATTTTCTGAGATCCCATTACTGGAGCACAGCAAAGGCATGTATTGTACAGGTACAAATGGTGGATGGTAATTATTGACCGTTTTTTGTACTGCATTCAATGGATCCCCTGTGTGGTACTAAGATTGAGTTGTTAGAATATTCCAATGTGAGTCTGCTGATTTTGTTATGCATATTGTTATGTCTGGTTGTAGATTATTGCCATTGGTTGTCTGGTTGGAGATTATTGCCATTGGTTGTATGGCTCAGTTGGATCTTTCGTTTCTATTATTTTATAGCCGCGGTGTCTCTCGTTCGAACCTGTCTCAAGTGGTTTTTTTTTTTTTTTTTTTCCAAATCTTTAAAGAACACAAAGACAGAGCTGGATACTTGTTGTAACCTTCCCCAGTGGTCATCACAAGTCTACAATGTCTGTCAGGAATTTGGTCTCTTGAGATCTTCTCAAAAATAGTGAAGATGCTGTAATATGAAGGTGACTATGGCTCATAATATTGGATGGAATACATCCATATTTCATTTCACTATGTATGTACCCCACCAAATATCCTCAAATTAATTGACACAATATTAATTGAGAATGAGTGGAATCATTCAATGTTTGTCTGTGTTGAATCCTGGGGAAAGTCATGACAGCTGTCATCCCAAAAGGGCAACTAGTGGTTCAACTTTGCCACTTTGGCGTCCTTTCTTGTTCTAGTTGCTTTGTTGAGCTCAGAGTATACCATATGCCCTACAGAGATGCTATACAGAACTAAATCCATGCATTAAACAACAAATGGCCCTTATGGTCAAATATAAAGGATCCAAAACCTGGATCATACAAACTACAATATGGGAAGCAACCAAATATGCATTGCCTTGCTGAGATAAATAGATTTGAGCCTCTGGGAGGCTTAGAAACCAAGTTAGGAAATGAATCCCATTGCAACCCAAGAAGCACATCAATGAAATCCTAACAATCAGATGACCTCAATTTATTTCCTTTTTTAGAAGGTCTTGCATCAGAAAAGCTTCTCAATTACTGAATCAGGAAATTCAACATTTTCTGGCTCAGAAAATGTTAGGTAATTGATGGGAAAATGATGAGCTTTTGTATCATTTACCAGGTCAGCAAATGACATGAAAAAGGTCAGAAAATGATACAAAAGCTGGCCATTTACCAGGCCAGTAAATGACAAGTAAATGATCAGAAAATGTAAAAAATACCTGGAATTTACTTGGAATTTACAGAGTCAGTAAATGATAGTATGTGCCCAGTGTTCGGGACTGTGAAACGCGCTGGTCGTCGACTTTTCTCATGTCTGATCGGCTAATTGAGCTCTATCCCGTATGTCATATCTTTCTTTCATGTCAAACAACCTTAAGATCGTATCCAGCCTGTCCAAGTCTTCCTTAATCATCCCCAACAAGCGACCATCGCTCATCTCATGTTCGAACCACTCCCGTACCAGGTCCTCTTTGACATCCACGCCATCCTTGAGGCTGCTCATACCGCTCAAGAACTCCTATCTGCCGAGAAAACACCGACACTGTCCGCTGCACTTCCGGCATTCGAGCAGCTCCTCAACAACTGGCTGGAACTCCAAGCGGAAATCCCCATGCTAGCACATTACATCGGTGTCGGAATCGTAAAAATTCAGGAATACATCAACAAGGGTCGCAAAACTCGAGCGTATGCCCTTGCAATGCGTACAGTCCACCTCATTCATTATAAATTCGGTCTTTTAATGCTTACACAGTTATTAATCCGACAATGAAGATGGACTGGATCGAGAAACATTGGCCGCAAGAGGACGCCGCACAAGCAGAACAATGGATGATAGACGCTGTATGTTCCCATCGAGATTTCTGTGTTTTTGTGTGAATTAAACCATGCTAGATGACCTCCTATGTAACGGCTCGCCGCCATGAGCAGTCCCGTACTACACCACTGTCTCGAGCTGTAACAGAGCCCGTCATTCGCTCTGCTGCATCCTCGCAGGCTGCAGGGATGAATCGACTTGCTAACCTTGCAAATCCTGTTCGCCGCATCGCCACCTTGCCATCTCTTCCGACTGCGCTCCCTACTGCGGCTGCCGCTGGCTCCACACCTGCACCATCACAATCACGTCCAGCACCGCTTCTACCACCTGCGGCCGTATCTGTTCCACTCACTCCACAACAACGCCTCGATGCTGAAACTGTGTTGAAAGCGCAGGATCGTATTGCTGCCATTCGCGAGTTTGAGCGTTACAAGCGCGACGAGGTTGAGACTAAGTCGAGTCAGTTTGATCTAATTCGCTATTGGGATGTACGTCTCTTCTTTCTTTTTCTGCTGCCAGTTTCTTTTTCTAATTTAAAAATCTCAGGACAACGAACATGAGCGGCCGATGATGTTCAAAGTCGCCATGGACATCTTGCCAATTCAAGCATCCTCTGTTCCATGTGAGCGGGTTTTTTCCTCGAGCAAGGAGACTTGCACCCTCCGGCGAAGCCGTCTATCTCCGGGACTGCTTGAGATCCTTCAGCTTCTCAAGTACATGTACAAGCAACTCCGACTCGACTTCACCTCCCACCTGGTTGCGAAGGCCGAAGATTACGCAATTGAAGGGGATGTCACTGAGAATGCCATCCGGGAACTTATGACGACAGGAAAAATTGCGGAGCTGGCCGAGCTACTGCAGAACATGGGACCCGAGACCGAGACTGATTTATGATATGTATCTTATTTACTGCGCTATAATACCCATGCCATTGACCACAAAATACTATCATCTTTTTTAATCATTCTACCGGGGCGTACAAATTTTGCTCCGACAAGTTGTCACATTTGAATATTTACTGATCTACTAATGTTGTGTCTGCATCCTCATCCGATTCTGTCTCTGACCCAGCATCTTGATTCTTATTCATCATATCCTCCATTTCATCCAGAGCTTCCCGGACATTTGAAAGTGCACCCTGAAGCTGTAACTTCGTGTGGGGATATACCATTTCTGTCGTAACCTGTCGTGCTGCCTGGAGGAAGTCGAAGATTGGCATCAGTGAAATCCGCAGCGTCTCGTCCAGGCCTGGTGCCTCAAGTCTTCGCTTTGCTGCAAGGTATTCTTTCTCCGTTAAATGGTAATCGATGTGTCGGGCAATTTGTTCCTTCACAGGAGTTTCGGGCGGGCGAACTCCGGGCTCCTTCCGAACTCGCTTGACCTTCTTGGTACCACGGAGCAGGTCAAGGAGATCTTTGCAAGTCTTGGCTGACACCTGTGCATAGTCAATGGAATCCGGGGCGGGCCAAACATAGCTTTGCTGCACAGTGTTGGAACTTAAGGGGTTATTAAGGGTGGATTTTCTTGTTAAGACCTTAGGTCTTAGAATGCCCTTAATATTAAGGCCTTATTAAGATCTTAAGTTAAGAGACAGCCAAAAAAAGATGTTTTTTTCTGGTCACTCCGGGTCGCTCGCTACTACAAAAAAAAAAATCATCCACACCGTGCCCAAACCCTCAAGTTTTGTTGCAAAGTCCAATTCTATAACTTTCAACAAAACAGCTACCAACTGGAACCATTTTACCACATCCCACTCAGTAAAATGCAGTGTCAGGTTGAAAAGCTGCCCAATTGTGCCAGTCGTCTATGTCAGGAAGGCAGCAGACAGAATCAAGATCTTTCTACTTTTCGAAATGCAAAGTTGGTCCACCGCATAGAGAACATGGAGGAAATAATGCCATCATTAAGGTGTAATTAAGCCTTAAGTGCTGCCGGGATCCATGTTAAGGGTTAATATTAAGGGCAACTTAACCCTTAACTTAACTTAAGGGCTAACCCTTAGTTCCAACACTGGCTTTGCAAGATATTGATGGTCAGTGTATGCCAGATAAATTGCCAACGCATGCTTACCTGTCCGCAGAAATTTTCCCAGCAGAAATTCTGGTAAGTGCACGCCGGAATTCTTCTGCGTCGGCCTGTGCAACGTTCACGGACATGCTTAGATATGGTAAAGACGCGACGCGTATCGATTGGACCGATTGGAAGTAACGATGATCACACTTAGTCACAACACGTGTCCCAACTCGACTCGACTCGATCAAAACTCGACTCGACTCGCTTGATCGAGTTTTGATGAGTTGGCCACACCGCCTGAACTCGCCTCGCATCGCGGCAACACTATGTCAACTCGACTCGACTCGACTGATCGAGTTGATCAACTCGATGCGCGAGCCGAGCTCAAAATCGGTTTTAACTCACACTGACGGCAACACTACTCTGCCGTCGTCGTCGTCGCCCGGGCTGGTTGTTCGATGTGTTCGCGGTGCCGGGTGAAGGACCGTCATACTGGGCCAGACTATAGCGGACTCGAACACTTGCAGAACCAATTGATTTCCACCGACAGACGCAAGCAAGCAAATATTTGTTTTCCACAAGGACAGCCTTCCGAGTCGCATACAGAAGAGATCGAGACGATACAGCGGAAACCCGTGCCGATACATTTGAAGCAGTTCTATGGTACAGATAATCTACGCAAGAGATGAAAGAAATAAGATACAGATCTAGATATGAGAGATAAAGAGACAATCTATATGAAGCATTGGGGGCGAATATCTATGAAGCACTCGGGAAGCAATCGGGGGTGGATACAGTTCGTGGCATGGTATGGTACAGTGCATGAGATCCAGCAAGAGAAGAGAAAGATAATCCGCGCGTTGAGATGGAGGGAGAGACCGGAAGGAATCCGAGCGAGCGAGCAAGCCAAGCAGAAGAAACGAAACCCATCCCGATAATTGATATGATTGTAGACCCATCCGTGCGTCCCGCGCACGTCCTCCGCATCGAGCGTCGCCTTCGTCGTCGTGTTGTGTGTGTTTGCATGTGTCCGCGTCTGGTGTTGTCGCCTTGTCGTTCTCGTCGCCGCCGGTTTGCATGCTCATCGCAGCAGCCCCGCTCGCCTGAACCAGAGGAGCACGTTACTCCTCTGGTCCAGGCGAGCACGGAGCGGCGGGAGCGTCCCCCCGTCCCTCCGCGCCGGCCGTCGGCTTCCACAGCGCCCGACTCAAATTCGATTGAAACACGTCTGCGGCAATCCAATCTGAGTCGGGCGCTGTGGAAGTCGACGGCCGGCAGGGCTGCTGCGGTAAGCATGCGATTGGCGAGTTGGCGACGTTGGCAAACAACGAACTTGCGGCTTAGCGACTTGGAGACTTGAGGAACACGATGCGGAAATTGCGAATTGACGACTTGGGGCCGGGTCTTGCTCGTTGGAGGGGAGAGGTAGAAGAAGGGAAAAAACGGAGAGTAGATGTATTTAGATGATGGATGACTTCACGCTCGCCGGTTGCTTGCACGTTCTTGTTGATTCAATCGCCTACCGCCGCGGCACTGTGCGGCTCGGAACGGGGGTGTGCTTGCGTCGGGCACTGCGCCGGATTTGGTTGATGTCCACAATGCCAGGGGCAGGGCGGTAGGCGGAAGGGGTGTTGCGAGGAGCGCGAAGGTTCTCGGGGTCGTCCATGAAATCCGACGTAAGCTGGTACAAGGGAATTGCTGGAACGCCGGGGGGCCGGTGTACGCGGTACGCGCTGAGATCGGGCTTAGCAGGGGGCTTGGCGATATAATTGATGACAAAGGGACTGGAAGCTTCGCAAGGCTCGGGCCCTGCAGCGAGCTTGCCGGCAGCGATGGCGGCAGAGGCGATAGCGGGCAGCGCGGCGACGGCGCCGGTGATTATGTGTTCCAGAGGCCCAGCGGGCGTGTCGTCGTTGACGAGGAGGTTCACCGCGAGGTCGAAGAGTCGATCGCCAGAGAGCATGAAAAGTCCAACGCTGCTAGAGACTGGAGGATGCGCGTCGTCGACCATGGACTCGCAGGGCAAGGTAGGAGCATGAAGCTGGAAGAATGTCAGAAAGAGGACAAGAGCAGCTCGCGGTGGACATACCATTCGACGTAGAATACGGTTAGGGATATACTCTTCGATGGCCCCAGTCGGCTGGTGGTCTGAGGGAAAAACTTGAAATAGAACCGTGATCCATGCGAGGAATGATATGTTGAGCTGAACCAGGAGTGTTATGAAAAGCAAGAGAACACCGATGTCAACGAGGAACGCGTCGTGGGTGGGAGGGTTGGCGAGTGACGCGTCGACGAGGATGCGTTCGAAGACGAAAGTCGCGTCGTTGTCGTAGAACGCGGATGGTTTGACGTGAGACTCAAGCGGGACGACCAACTCGGACCAGCAAAGCTGGGCGCCGATCCACTCGTCGTTGGGGTTCAAGCTGGTGCAAGGATAGATGGTCGAGTGCTCCAAGAGGTCGAGCCGCTCCTCGATGGTGCCGGGCCATCCGTCGTAGATGCCAAGGGAGGGCGGAGCGGGAGAACGGAGAACGACGTCGGTGGGGGAGGATACCGACGCGACTAGCGCGACGAGGATGGTGGGAAGGAAGAAGACGAATTGGAGCATGGTGGATGCGGAGGAATGCTTTGAAGTGGGAGGACTTGGAAGCTTTCCGAAAAGACTGTCGCGGTTGAAAGCAAGAGTCAAGTGAGGCTGGAAATAAGCGGTGCAGGCTTATATACTCCCAGATCTGCTTTGTCAGCAACTCGAGCGCGACGAGCAGAAAATGAATGCATTCCTGGAGTATGTTTGGAGAGAAACACAGAAAATACGAGGCAGGAGGAGAAGAAAGAGCGCCGTCGGGTGATCCATCGTACGTTACTGCCATCACTTTTGATCGTTCTGCATCCGCTCTCTTGAGTCTCTTCCCTTCTCTTCCCCATCCACTCGAAATCCCATCCGAGTCGATTTTCTGCTCGAGTTGCAGGGTCGTTGTAGTGCCGGCAGTCCATGCTTATTATTCAAGCTCTCCCGTGACAATTTGCGACCTGGGTCGCCGTTCGTCGATATCTGTGCACTGCTCGATCAATCTCGGTCAGCACTCGTTCGTATGTATACTCGAATGTGTCGAGGGCGAAGGTAGACTAGAAGAACGTAAGAATTGTTTCAAGTATGTATGTATCTTTTTTTCTGAAATTTAGATCCACGATACCCAGGCTTCGCCTCAGAAAACAAAAAAAAATGCCGGGCGGCATCTACGAGTCTCTATAGTCTCCCTTGAATTTCGCGGATTCAGAATACGCAAAATCAAGCTAATGGAAATTCCATACCCGCAACGATTCATGACATTGAGATTCGATGGCGAAGGAATCCGCTTGTCACTCCCGACAATGCACTGTCCCGGAAGGCAATTTGGATTCTGGAAGATGCCGGAAATTGCTGCAAATTTGGCCAAATTGCAATCTGGCTTAGATGGTCATCTCCCGTGACGAGCTTGCGCTTGTTATCCATCTGTACCCAACGGATCGATCCAAACTTGACTACGCTCATCTGTCCCCTCGCCGAAGACCCCGTTCAACGACTCGTTAAAAGGTTGCAGAAGATACCGGCGAATTTTTCAGATGGCGATGTAAATGTTCCTGAGCCTGGATAAGCGACATCGGGGAGTCATTGGCAAGTCTCTAGTCGGCTACTTGCACATTCCAGCGGCTAGAGATGACAGTGCTTATGCCGTATTCTCGCGAGCTAAGACTGAAACGGCCGGACCACACCTACGCCTACTATGAGGTGTGGTCAAGTGGATGTAAGGTCAATTCTTTTATAAATTCTCTGCCGTTGATACTCACAGGTTTGGCCGCAAATTCCACCATTCAGTTCTGTTGAATGGCTTTAGCTGGTTTAAATCGAATCGAACCGTGGGGTAATCGATCGCCCACATTAAGTTGAGAGAATGAAAAAGAGGTGAGAGTTTCTGCGGCAAGGCACAACGCACAAATAGAATTAAGAAGCGTAACACCTCCAAATTGGTAGATTGAATGTAGATCCTAATGGCGTCAGCCATTGGCTGGACGTGATAAAAAGAGGTCCAGCTGCAGTCCTCGATATCATGGTCGAGCAGTTGTTTTGATCCACCACAACCCATTTGTCCGTTCCAAGAAATAAGGACGTACTGGAGAGGAGTTGTTAGTTTTTTCAATTCACTTTATAGTACAGGAAACAGAAACGTGAAGGGGCCCGTCGAAATGCGGCCCGCCATTGGCACCAACGTTAGAATTCCGACTCCGTCCCCAGAATCTGAGATCTACAGCTATGTTTGTAAGGTTGTCAAAGCAGGAGCACTCCTACTAGAAGCTCGCGTTGAGGTCACGTCGATGCGGAGTCAGTCGAACAAGGAAAATAAAAATAAAATGCGCCGCCAGGCGGCCAGGCGGCCAGGCCCCCAGAATGCCCTAGCTCAGTCCCACGCGTCGTGAACACACGAATCATCCCCGACCACCTGGTCCATTGGGCTTACCTCTGTTCTCGGGACCCTTGCGCTTGCCTTGCGCCCAGGAAGAAATGTGGATGCAATTGGCTGTCGACCGACGATCTCCGAATCGGGACTTTTGTAAGGCTCCAGGCAAACTGGCGCAAAGCATCATCCGGCGTCACTGCTGCTAACAACTTGGACGCACAGTCCCCGACAACGCCCTTGCAATTCGGACAAGGTCGTAGCAGAGCTTGAATTACGCTTATCATATCCTCTCTTTCGGTGTCGGCTGCCGTTTCTCTGGTCTGTGACACCTCGAGATGCTATCCAAGCAAATAATATATGCCGTTCGCGGGCGGGGGCTGCTCAATGCTCATGGTGCGACGGCAGTGACCATGGCAAAGGGATGGTCTGTATCCGAGTGTAAATTTATACCGCAATTTATTCAAAACTTTGTTCCAGGGCGGCTGCCAGCACACACGCGAAGCGGGCGACGTTCCACTCGACGTGTCTTCTGCAGGGTGCGCTTTGACATCATCTGTTGCGATATTCGAGGCTGACGCCGTATGTAGCGGAAACCGTCAAGGTTCCGCAAATGGCCGAATCTATCACGGAGGGAACACTCAAGTCATGGCTGAAGCAAGTCGGCGACAGTGTGGCCGCAGACGAGGAGATAGCTACGATAGAAACTGACAAGGTCGGTATCTCGCATCTCGGATTTCTCTCATTTTTGACGCGTCGCATAGATTGACGTTTCCGTAAACGCACCAACGTCGGGCAAAATCGTTGAGCTATTGGCGGAGGAAGAGGACACCGTCAGCGTGGGGCAGGACCTCTTCCGATTTGAGCCTGGTGAGGCCGAAGAATCTGCACCTCCCCCGCCTGCGGAAGAAAGCAAACCCAAAGAGGCCGAAAAGTCCGAGTCCGCAGAGAAGCCAGCAGAGAAGCCGGCGGAGAAAGCCCCACCCAAATCTGCCCCGACGCCTGAGCCCAAGAAGGAGAGCAGCAAGCCGAGCAGCAAGCCCGCGGCGGCGGCTCCGCCACCCGCTGCGCCAGGCAGCAGAAACGAGACCAGGGTACAACATCCGTCCTCCATCCGTGCCTTCGCTCACTCTTCCCCAGGTTAAGATGAACCGCATGCGTCTCCGCATCGCCGAGCGGCTCAAAGAGTCGCAGAACGCTGCGGCCTCGCTGACGACGTTCAACGAGATTGATATGTCCTCGCTGATGGACATGCGCAAACGGTACAAGGACGCCGTCCTCAAAGAGCACGACGTCAAGCTTGGGTACATGAGCGCGTTCGCCAAGGCGTGCACCCTCGCGCTCAAGGAGATCCCCATGGCCAACGCGTCCATCGAGGGCGAGGAGATCGTGTACCGTGACTACGTTGACCTCAGTGTCGCCGTTGCAACGCCCAAGGGCCTAGTCACCCCCGTCGTCCGTAACGCGGAGAGCCTCAACATGGTGGGAATCGAAAGAGAGATCGCCGCGCTGGGCAAGAAGGTACGCGCCGACATACATCTATTTAGCATGACTACTGAATGAACACTTGCACAGGCCCGTGACGGCAAGCTCACGCTGGAGGACATGGCCGGCGGCACATTCACAATGTACGTAGTGACCGAGCCCACCTTCCCGCTTCCCGCCAACTGAATTTTTCCCCAGCTCCAACGGCGGGGTCTTTGGCTCGCTTTACGGCACCCCCATCATCAACCTTCCCCAGGCCGCTGTATTAGGTATGCATGCTCCGTACACGATGACCGCGCGCCCTCATTCCATTCCTCCAGGCATGCACAGCATCAAAGACAAGCCCGTCGTCGTGGACGGCCAGATTGTCATCCGCCCCATCATGGTCATCGCCCTGACCTACGACCACCGACTTCTCGACGGTCGGGAGGCGGTGACTTTCCTCGGTACGTCTCTAACCCTCTCTCTGGCTGCAACATTCGCGTCAGTCCTGCCTATATACTGATCGACGACCTTCCAGTGCGCATCAAGGAATACCTCGAGGACCCACGGAAGATGCTTCTCGTTTAGATCGTCCTTCTCGCAAGGACATCAGTTTTTCAGAAACACGTCGCCTAGGGAGTGCTACCACTATGGATGTTAACAAGTATCATACCAAATATTTTTATTGCTCTGTTTTCAATCGGCTCGCCAGCACTGCTCGAGTCACTTTCATTCTGCCGTGCAGGTTCCGTACCCCAATCACAAGTAGTAGAGAACGCACACAAGATCAATATTAGGAGGGTATGTAGTCTACCAATAAGTACAAAAATATACAACCATTTCACAAGATGATTTTCTCATTTCTTGGCTTTCGGCGCCTTCTTTGCGGGCTCTTTCTTCTTCGCAGGCTCTTTCTTGCCGGCAGCCTTCTTTTTCGGCGCTTTGATCAGCTTGTCTTTGCTGATGTCGTCGTCCTTGGACGACTTGTCGTCATCGGAGACGTCGTCGACTGCCTCGTCCATCTGCACCGCACATCAGCACCTCCATAAATGCATTGCGCAGAGGCAGACTTACATCGAATACATCCTCAATGTCGGGCGCAGGGCCGCCGCCAAGTTTCTTGGGCACTTTCCCCAGATCGGACGCCTTGTAGAACGGAATGGGGTGCTCCGACGAATTGTACCTGCTCATGCGGTTAGTATCGCGCGACACCGTATCGTAAAAAGCGCACTTTTTGGTTAAATGTGTCTTCGTCGCCGTCGAAATCTTCTTCAGCACCACGTCATCCTTCTTGTCGTCGACGCCGAGCTCGACAATCGTGTCCCAGTCCTCCTTAGTGAGGTAGTACTCATCCATCGTGCCGATGACCTCCTCGACGGTGCTCTGTGATTAGACAGACATTGAAATTAACAAACACAACGCATAAACCCAAATACTTACCGCACCCACATCCATCAGGGGCCGAACGATATGAGGGAACAGCGCAGGGATGTACGATTGCCGTATCTCCGTCTTGTCGCCAGAGACCTTGAGCCGCATCCGGATCTGCACGTCGCTCAGCTGCCGATTCAGTTTCGTCTGCTTCGAGTTTTGTCCGAGCCACCTGTGAAATTCAGCGCTTGTGGATGTTAGAAGCGGGCATGCTCACTGAGGGAAGGAGAGCGAGTTGGGCCCGCCGTAATGCGCACCCTGACCATACAGGAAAGATGCTGGCCGCACAGTCGAACATACGGCATGCAAGGGCATCAGCGCCCAGTGTTGCTCGGGCCTGCGCGCTTGTTACAAACAGCAGTGAGCAGAGTATGAAAAACGCCCACCCGTGTATTAATGCATCGACGAGATCCCCGTCAGATATTGAGGACGCAGCCTTGTCCATCAGTTCGAGGCACTTGAGATCCTTTGCTGGGCCATCGTAATTCCTTAACCGTGAAGGGTTCGTCTTGAGATAGTTTTCCTTTTACGCCGTTATGAGCGCACGAAGGGTCGATCAATGTGGGTTGGAACTGTTGAAACTTACCTGTATGAATAACGGCATGAACGAATGGTCCTGGAAGTAAAGCTCCATCTTATCGCCAAGAGACTCGCGCGCGGTGGCCGAAAACATGTACGGGCCCAGCATCTTCGAGGTGATATCGAATGGGCTCATTATTGTGTACTTTTCGTTCATTTTCGCACTGCACCCCAGAGATTAGAGCTGGAATAAACTGGGCGTGCCATAAAACGTACAGAGTTTTCCCGTCGTCGAAGCTCAGGGTGCTGCTCGACAACCGCCAGGTGGATAACATGTTCAGCACCTGACGAATATCTGACTGTGAACCAGCGACGAGCTGGTCCATCACATTCGCTGGAACCGACATCTTCTCTCTGTTAACAGAATCAACGGAAGCGCAAGACGCCAGGGCGGTACACACTTAAAAGCGATTGTCATCAGCCGGGATCTTATAAGATTCGCGGGCGGTCTAGTATAATCGATGTAAGCAGTTACCTATGCTGTAGAGGTAGCAGGCGAACCTGGAGAAAGGCATGCTGAATGTCGTCGCGCTCAGCGGCTTCAGCTTTTGTGCTCCGCGATCGTTTGCGATGCAGATGATTGGAACCTTGAGATTGTTCCAGCTATTGCAGAATGCTGACTGGGAAATTACACACCTTGGACTTTTTTATCATTGCATTCAGAGCACCGACACCCCCGCGATCGCCAGAGGACATCCCGTCCACTTCATCCATAATCAAGACGGTTCGGTCAGTGATTGTTACCCCGTCTCTTTCCTATAACAAAGATGAGGAACGCTATATAGCATGAAGAAAAGAGAACGAACACGACCGCCTGCAATATAGCCGTCCAGTGACGTGTTGTTGACGTTCATACCGTTCTGCACCAGCGTTAGAGCGTGTACTGTATGTACGAACTGTTGCAGCGAACCTCAACAAGCTTCTTACTCCTGGCATCACTTGCGTTGAGTTCGATGGGCGTAAATCCCTCGAGCTTGGCCACCATGTGCGCGCTCGTGGTCTTACCGATCCCAGGTGGGCCTGTAATCAAAACGGCGCGGAAAATGTTCATGCCATTTTTGCCCGGTTTCTTAAATCCCGACTTGACGTTGTTAGGCCTGCACCGCGAGGTGAGTTGGAACTAGAGAGGAAAGAAAAAGAGGCAGACCAATCTTTCAGCCACTGTTGCAGCTTCTCTACCTGGCCCTTGTTGCCGCAAATCTCCTTCAGATTTTGCGGTGCATATCGCGTAGTCCATAGTTGTGACGAGGGATCGATCGTCTTCGAGCTAGCAAGTGGTCAACGGAAGAAAAGGACGTCGTAATGGGACACACTACCTTTGATCTTTGGCCGCCTTTCTCTCCCGTTTTTCCATCTCCTTTGCAGCAGTTTCGATCGCCTCCTTATCCTTCGCCATCTGTTTCACCGTCTTCTCGTCAAGTTTGCCCGTTCCCTTGCGCGTCGCGATGAGCTTCAAAAATTCGTCCTCGTTCAGTGTAGCGAGCTTGTGTTTTTCGATAGCTTTGAGCTTCGAGGGCCCGGCATTGTCGCCCAGCACGACGTAGTCCGTCTTGCTTGAAGGTTGGCCGACGACGCGTCTGGACACCATTATTTACAAGGGGGATAGCATTGAAACTGCGGGACGTACCCTCCGAAGCGTTTCGCGATGTCGACAGACTCATCGCGGGAGAAACTACTGAGCTCTCCAGTAAACACGAACGCAAGACCAGCTAGACAGTTGGGGGCACCGTCGGGCACGTCCTTGGAACCGGGGGCAATCGGACCGGCCATCTTCGCTGCCTTCACAGCCGCCCAGCTGCTCATCGTTAAAATAGGTTGGAGTCCTTCAGACTTATTTACGCACTTGTTTTTTTTTCCTCCTTGGGCGCCTCGTCCTTCGATGTCTCCTTACCCTTCCCATTGGTCTTGCCGGCTGCAACTTTAGAAGGCCCAGCCTTGGGTTTGGCCGTGGTTTTCTTAGGAGCAGGCTCATCGTCCGAGCTCGCGATAAAGTCTTCGTCTTTTCTCGACTTGGACAGACGAGGTTTCGGCTTGCTCCCACTAGCCACCGACTTCTTCTTCTTTGGAGGCTCGTCCTCCTCGCTCGACAAGAATAACGAGGTCGATGTCTTCCGAGCTATCTTCTTGGGGGCTGGCAGGTCGTCGTCGTCGCTCAGCACAAAGGCGGCGTCGTCATTAGCCTTGGATGGACGTGGCTTTGGCTTGCCGTTGCCCACCGCGGCCTTCTTCTTCGGCGGTGTATCATCCTCATCGCTCGACAGCAGCGCGGTCGCTTTCTTGCGCTTTGGTACCACCGGTGCGTCATCGCTGTCCACGTCCATAGGTGCCAAGGCGGCGGGGGCCTAAACGCCATGTCAGTATACACGGTTTGTAGTGCAACGAGGAAGAGACTTGCCGACCTCCGGGGGGCAGAAAAGTGTTTAGATGTCTGGGCCGGCGCGCTGGAAGTCTGCGGGGAGAGTCTCAGTCAGTTTATGCTGAAATTTGTATTCGGTGCCTGTGCATTACCGATGCTCTTGGTGTGGGTTTAGATTTTACGGGCGGCCTAAGAAATTGAATATGTGTATAACTAAACGTGCGTGCTCGTACGCACATCTCGTCGTCGTCACCTATGCAGCGGATAAGCATCGGATCGCGGTGCGAGGGAAGGACTCACTTATTTCAATGGCCATGTTTTTCTCTGCGCCAACAACGGGGGTCTGCGAACTTTATAAGACGGAATGCACAGTGGCTTTGATTTGTAAGTTTTAATAAGAGCACACCTGCGACGATTGTGGCGTTGGACGGGACTTCTGGCTTCCGGCACCGCTGAAGAACGAGCGTATGTCATTTCCAGTCGATTGGGAGGACTTTGCGGGCTTTTGGGAAGGGGGCATGGCGGCAGGACGAGACGCGTGAAGTCACAGTTTTGACGCGTAGTGTCACGCTTGACTCGTTAGCCGACGCGAAAGTCCACATGTCGCTCAAACCAAAGAAAAATGGCTATGAGTCTTCGCAGTCAATTTGTTCTTTGAATACACGAATACATCGATCATTACATAGGTATATTCTATTATATGAGCACAACAGGGTACGAGGCGGAGAGGGAGAGATTCGAAGGGAGTATAATTTGAGGTTATGGTTTCAAAATGAGATGAAAAGAAGACACAAGCGATGGAGGAAAAATCGATAGCGTAGAGAGGGAGATAGAGTCCAAACCCAGAATGGAGAGAGAGAAATAGAGATGGAAAACAGCAGCCGGAATATCACCCACGACGGTTGTTCCGACCCCCCCATTGCCTATGATTGCCGCGTCTTGGACGTTCACGCACAGGCTCAAGCACGCTCGCGGGAATCGTCTGCGGGACTGCGCCATTCCACCGTGGGGCACCACCGCGAGGCCCGGTGCTGCTGCCCGCGGTGACGGAGTTCGGGTTCTGCGCCTCGCGGAGAGCCTTCGGCGCGCTCGGTGGTGCGCGCTGCATCCCGTGCGTTTGATGAGAGCGTGGCTGCGTTGGGGGTGCCGAGGACGAGAAGGGCGACGTGCGTGACGGGGCTGACGTACCAAAAAGGAAGGAGGGACGAGTCGGAGGAGGTGGGCTGGAGCCGGAGAGGATCTCGCCCTCCTCTTGCGAGGGCTTGCGGCTGTGGGCCAGGAACGTCGGGGGTGAAGTTTGCGGCGGTGGTAGAAAGGGTGCATGGGAAGAAGATGCGACAGGTCTTGATGTTCCGTTGGTGTATCTGGGCAAGGTGGATGGCGATGGGATGGGGAAGGATTTGAGCGGCGCAGCGGGCGTCTGATACACACCGTTGCTGGTGAAGGGCGGCGAGTCGTAACGCGACGCCTTCAGAGATGGGGGTATGGACGACTTGGCAAGGGGTACAATAGGGGTGGCGGGCGCAGGAGACACCACAGACTTGACAATGGTGGGAGATGAGAGACTCTGGGACGTCTTGGGCAAGTTGGAGGCAATGGGCTTTGAGACGCCGTTTAACATCGGTGGCGGCGGTAGTGTATTCACTGCGAACGGAGAGGGTTCGCGTTTGAGATTGGAAGCCCCATTGACAAGCGCCGGGGATGGAGTACGCGAATCGGCGATACTTGAAGTTGTAAGCGGGGAAAGTCCCCCGAGGCCACCCGTCGGAACGAAAGACGTTATGGTCAGCGCCGCCGCTTTTGTTTTCGATACGCGACCGTCTAGCGTGAGCTGGGGCTCCTCGGACGCCGGGGGTACTACGTCGGGCATGTCGATATCTTCGTGCAATGGAGGTGCGGGCAGCGGCGGCTTCTCGCTGACGGCAGAACGCCGGATGCCGTCAAGTATGCGGTTGAGGCCGTCCTCGGGCTTGACTGGCATGACATCGTTCTCTTTGTTTTCACCCTGTGCATCCTTTTCGCGCTCGCGCTCCGGTTCCCGTTCCCGCTCCTTGTCCAATTCCCGTTCCCGCTCCTTTTCCTGCTCCCGTTCCCGTTCCTCCGCTTGTTTTTGCTCCCGCTCTGACTCCTTTTTGCGCGCACGCCATTCCTTGATCCCCATTTTGATGACAGGCGCGGGCGCGGGAGGAGGAGGAGGCACATCCTCAGACGCTGCATTGTCCGGAAGGGACAACGACGGCGTCAGTTCGGAAGAAAGGACAGCATCTGAGATGACGCTCGGCGAGGGCGGGGATGCCACATCCGCGACGATCGGCGGCGCCACGTCCTGCGATACGGGCACAGACGCAGCCTGTTCCTCCGACTCGGGCTGCTCCACCACCACAGCAGAGGACTGGATCTCTGCTTCGGTGGCCGCAGACGATTCCGCTACGACGGTAGACTCTTCCTCCTCGAGCGCGCGCGGAGGAATTTCGGGCGAGACCTCGAACTCCGAGTCCGTCTCGGGGGCGGGGCTCGGGCTTTCAGGCGAAGGTCGGTACGGCTCCTCGGCGTTGACCTCCATAAGGAGCACGTCCTCTTCCGACTCCTCATTATATTTCTGCTCCTGCTCGGAGTGGGGCTGGACATTGTTGTGTCCAAGCCCGAGATCATGATCTGCGGGGTAATCACACTCTTGTTCGTTGATCTCTGGCTCTTTCTCCGCCTCCGCGGGGGGCTCGACGAAACGCACGCGTGGAGAGGGCGAAGGGCGCACCTGCGCGTCGGCCGATGAAGGTCCATGCGCAGGTGGGGGCAGTGCGGTGTTAACGCCTGCGTGACCGTCTAGATCCGCAGCCGCGATATCTCTACCCTCGTCCCCCCTCCGCGCGCGCAGAACAGCGCCATGGTTAGGTGCGAGGATATCGACATTCTCGGCCGTAGTCGCCACAGCGTATGGAGCACTCCATACAGAACGCACCCCGCCCGCCCCAAGATCCGGTGAGACGAGACTGAGCCGAGCGAAACTCGCGCTCGGTGACGTGCCTGCGGACAACGCAGAGGCGGCTAACGCGAGGGCGGAGAACGCTGTCGTTGGTACGTGAGTTTGCAGGCGCCCCGGGGATGGCGGAGGTTGTCGAGCTAGACACAGTGCCATGAGTTTTTCGTTCCGTTGAAGAAAACGGCAGGACTCACAGGTATTCAAGGCACCCGTGTCGGTGTCCATTTCCACGACATCGACATCGACGTCCATCGCCTCGTGCACTGCACGGGCTTTCTCCTTGCCCTTGTCCTTGGGGTGACGCGTTGATGTGGTCGGTACATGTTTCCGCGGCATCCCCTGCTCGCGCGTCGACTCGCTCCGAGTACTCTTCCGGTCCTTGGGCCCGCCACTGACAAGTCCCGCATTCCACCTCTTGCGCATCTTCGGGGGGCAGGCGTCCTCCTGCGCCCGTTCACGTTCCGGCTCCCTTTCGCGGCGCCTCGTCTGGCTACGCCGCGCGTGGGTGTCTGGAATCGAAAGGTCAGCAGGGAACTCCAAACCCCGAAAAAAAGCACAAAACAAATAGAGTGGCAGAATCCACGCACCATCTGAAGTTCCATCTCCAACGACATCCACATCCGCGTCTTCTTCCACACCATCGTCGCCCACGACGTCGACATCCCCGTCCTCCCCCGGCCGATCCTGGTCCCAGACACGTCCCACGGCGGCCTCAGGCATCACTTCCCATCCTCCGCGTCGCTCACGCACACCATATGACCGGTTCGCACGCGTACTTGCACTAGTACTCGCGTACGCCCCTGCTTGGGCGCTCGTGCTCGCATACGCCTCGCCAAAGGCCGGAGGTCGGCCCGGATGTCCATACGCACGACTGCTGTATCCTGCTCCGTCGTCGACGTACCCATCCATGTCCCTGTTCCCATACTCCTGCTCCTCTCGAACCAACACGACCCCACCCCACCCCCCGCTCCCGGCGACCGCCTCCGCCGTGCGCACCCCACGGGTAGCACCGATAAGCGGCCCCCAACGGTGCGGGTCCGTGTCGGCGTGCGAGCTGCGAGTGTCGATACCGCGGCGCGCATCTGCGTACGTCGCGGCGTGGTAGGTATGGCGCGTGAGAGGGTTGTGGCGCGCATCCATCGGGGCAGAGGGATAGCGGCGCGCGTCTGCCGCGTCGGGACTTGGCGGCGGCACGCCCGGGCCGGCGAGTCGTTTGGGCTTGGGCTTGGTTGTCGTGGCCGTCGTTATGGATGGCGAAGGCCATCTTGCCATCGTAGAAGGCGCGGCGGCCGCAAGGTTCATCGAGGAAGTGAACAGCGGGGAGGATATGGAGGACGTCTCGAGCGCTATAGTTGATAACAGCGCGAGGTTCGCCGTCGATGGTGAGGGAGGCGCGAGCTTCGGAGCCGACCCGTCACCAACGATGTCGATATCAGCGTCGACGTCCATCTCCACCTCCGCAACACGCGGTGAGTAGCGCGCGAGCTTGGGTGCGGCGAGGAGTGCCGTGTTTCCAGCCCCACTCGGACTGGCGTTCGCGACGGCGTGTGCGATATCCACCGGCGGGAATACCACCCGCTCCATTGCGCGAAGGACACATTCACGTTCCGGCTCTACCTCCGCGTCACCCTCTCCTTCCTCGTCCTCTTCCTTCTTCGGCCCACCCGTCGGCAACTCCTCTTCCTCCTCCATCCGGGCGTGGTATGGGTATGGTATTGAAGAAGACGCGCGAGGGTGTACTGGCGTCGATGTAGACACCGTCGACAGCGCTTGTGGGGTTGCCGACGAAGACGCAGAAGTGCACGCACACTCCACGTCGCCGAGTGCGTGCAGGATGTTTGCGAGCTGGGCGATGAGGTGCCGCTGGTCGGGCGTCGGTGGGATGGCGGATCTGTGGAAAGAGAAATATGTCAGCCATGGTAGCGGAGAGAAAGCGGGGAAGGGTATCTAAAAGCGCATTCGGTGGAAGGGATATGAGTAGATGGGCCAGTAGGTAAAAAAGATGGAGAATGTATGCGTATGCAAAACGGAGAGTAAATTCAAAGATAGGCAAGACCACTCACCCACTCCTTGCGACCTCCCCGATGCGATGCACCGCATTCCCGTCGTCCCACTCCCAGCCCACAACGATTTCCTCTCCTTGCTTCAACGCACGCGTCGCAAATATCCCGAAGCGCGTTCGCGGCTCGCCCTCATCCCGCGCGTCCTCCTCATCGCCGCCGCACACATACGCGCGCACCTCCGCGTTTGGCCAGCATCCGCGCCGAGCCCAGCGTCCGCCGCCCTGCTTGTATCCTCCTCCTGCCTCTGCTTCTTTTCCTCCCGATCCTGCCGAGTTCGTATGCCCACCCTCAGGCTTCCCATACCCATATCCACCTCCTACCAACCGGCCATCCAGCGCAACGTCCAGCGGTGGTCCCACGATGTGTACGTGCCGCCGCGGCGCGCCGCTGTGCGCGTACCCATTCGCCGCTTCCGACAAATACTTCGCGGACGGCGTGATGAGCGTGGGCAGGCGCGCAAGAAGCGTGCGCGGCGGCGCGGGGAGGGCGGTGTGCAGAGCGTAGGACGGGGGTCGCACGCTGCTGTAACCGGGTCCTTGAGGAGTCAAGGCAGGGGCGAGTGGATGCAAAAGCGTTGGATGCGCAGGTGGTGGATGCGCGCCGAACACAAACGGAACGTGCTGCGACTCGTCCTTGCTTTCCCCGCCCAACGCGCTCACCCCGCGCCACCTCGCTGCAAACGCACGCAACTTCCGCTGCGTACTCCCGTCCGGTACGATGTCGTCGTCAATGAGGACGTACTGCGCGCGCTCATCCGCGAGCAGCGCCTCTTCGTCCTCCGTCGCGAGCGCGGGCTCAACGGTACTCGCCCGGCGATGAGCGGGGTTGCTGCTGCTGCTGGCGTGGTTGTTGCTGGTACTGGCGTGTGCTGCGCTGACGCTCGCTCTCCTCCTCCTCCCATTCCCGTTTCCTTCCCGGACGTGGTTGGAAGTCGACATTGCTGGATGCGCATGCGGCGCACACACCCAGCAGGCCCACTCTTCAGGCACGCTGCCCTCCTTGATGCCAAAACACGCTGCATGGCACCACCGGCCACACGCGTCGCAGGCGATGCTGAAGCCATCGTCGGCGCTCACGCCGCAGCGGCAGCGGATCATCTCCTCACCCTCCTCCGGCTCGCTGGCCCCCACACCTTGATTCGGGCTCCCCGACCGCCCGCTCCCACTCCCACTGGCGTGCGCATTGCCCGCCCGCCGGGGTGTTTTACCGCCCCCGCCCGCAGAGCCCGGTGCGAGCTTGCGCTTCTGCGGGATCGTCGACGCTGGTGCGCGCCCGTTTGTGCTCCCGCTCCCACTCGCGTGTGCGTTGCGTCCTGTCCCATTGATGTTGGCGGCGAAGAGCGGGTGGGCGCCTTCGCTCCCACTTCGGTGCGAGTATCCATTGTCGTGCGTCGGTCGTTGCTGGTGCTGATGCTGTTGCTGCTGCTGCTGTTGTTGTCGCGAACTCCCGAGGAGAGACCGGCGCGCGGGTGGGGCGTGGGTGTGCGTGGCGGCCTGCATTTACCATCGGAACGCAAGTACTGATTCTAATAACAATGAAAGGCGGATGAGTATTGAGAAGGAAGGAAAAAGGCAAGAAGAGAGGCAGGATGGGTAACCGGGTGGATGAAAATAGGGACAATAAAGACCCAGACAACGGCGAGCTTACCTCGCAAACGTCAGAGTATGTCTCCGAGTCAAGTATTTCCTGTGCGAGTTGAGTGTCGTCCCGCTTCCCCTCTTCAAAGTCGATATCGGCGTGTGTAGAATAGGTCAATGGCGGTCAAGGGATATCTGGTTCAAACTGTAAGCGAGCGCTCAGGCGTACTTTGAGTCCACAGACGCACGGTTCAGGCTGCTCTCAATATCGCACGAAAGCCGTCTGCTCTCTTGGGCGATTCGAAAGATGGAGGGGTGGGCGAGGGAGAAGGGATATAAGACCTAACCCTAGCTGCAACGGATCGGAGGGTCTAGGCAAACAGGCGCAGCTTCCGGCGGCCTTCCGCTTTGTATTCTCAGAAAATATATCTATCGCTATCATTTGACATGTCGAGCACAAAGAGCCCTGAGCGATTCGCGAAGAAGACCGAACTCGCAGAAAAACAACAACCGACTCGCAGAAAAACAACACCCGACTCGCAGAATAAAATTAGTGGCCAACGACCAAGTAGTTGAGTTGTATTTTTTGTCCGCCCTCTAGAATATCATCGACGACATGTCGGCACGGATGCGGTTGTAGTCTAAGAGGCCCTCGATGTTTCCAACCGCCGCGAGAGCGAACTGGAGGAAGAGTCAGTCAGTCATGAATGGAAAAGAAAGGCAGACGCAAGACGCACATCCTTATCCCACAGATACTTCTTTGCGACGCGGATGATGTCCTCGACCGAGACAGCGTCAACAGCCTGCTCGATTTGTTGCGGCGACATGCGGCGGCCGCTGGTGACCAGCTGGCGGCCAATGTCCTCCGCGATGGCGGTCGTACCGTCAAGGCCGAGCAACAGGCCGGCCTTGAGCTGGCTCTTGGCCCGCTCAACCTCGACTTCCGTCGGCGCAATGCTCATGCGCGTCCACTCACGCAGCGTAAAGTGCGTGAGGTCGTCGAGGTTCATAAAGTTCTCGCTGACGAGGTAGATGCCCCACAGACCCGTGTCGGCGTAGCTCGTGCTGAAACTCATGAACGAGTTGGCGAGGCTGTTGGAGCCAATGATGTGCGAGAGGCGCGAGGATAGATGCGGCGCAGAGCCGAGGGAGCGGTCCCAGTTGCCGAAGACGCTCTGGAGGACCATCATGGGGAAGTAGTCGGGCGAGGACCAGCCGACACCCTCGACAGCGATGGCAATGTGGGCGGCGCCGAGCTCGTCGTCGCGCAGGCGGACCTCCGAACCGACAAACGTGGGCTTGGGGTGCGCGATCGAGCCGAGGCGGATGGGTTTTGGTGAGACGGGGAGCGATGAGAAGTGTTTCTCGGCCAACTTGACGAGCTCGGCGTGGTCGACGCCACCAGATCCAACGAGGACCATGCGGTCGGCGGTGTAGTTGGTTTTAATGTACGAGGCGAGGTCGTCCCGCTTGATGGACAGGATGTTGGCTGGAAGACGATGAGGAGAAGACGAAGAAGATATTCAGACGTGCGTACCTTTGGGGCCAAGGATGGTGCGGCCGAGGGGTTGGTCTGAAGAGAGCAGGTTGAAGACTTTTATCTAAAGAATGTAGCACCACCACACTCACGTTGGAACGCTACGGAATGCAGGTGGTCGAAGACGACCTCCTCCAGCTGCTTGTCGACCTCCTGCTGCTCGCGCAGGATAACATCACGCTCGCGCTCGATTGCGCTGGTCTCAAGCTTGGAGTTCTGGAGGATGTCGCTGATGATGTCGACCGCCGTTGGCACGTCCTTTCGGAAGCTCTTGGCGTAGTAGACGGTCTGCTCGCGGGACGTGTAGGCGTTGAGGTGTGCACCAATGTTCTCGACCTCGAGCTCGAGAGCGTGCTGCGTGCGCCGTCCGGTTCCCTTGAACGCCATGTGTTCGAGGAAGTGAGCGGTGCCGTTTGTCGCGTCGGTCTCAGCGCGCGACCCGGCGTCTATCCAGACACCAACAGTGGCCGTCTCTGCGTGTGGGTGTGCCTCGGTGGCGACCGTGAGGCCATTAGGGAGGGTTGAAACCTGGGTGAATGGGCCGGGGTTGTGCACCGTCGCAAAGCTCCTCAGAGCGCGCTGTAAAAAAAGCCAAAGCAACGAGTCAGAGCGCAATAAAGAGAGTACACAAAAAGACTTGCTGGACGGGCAGTCCTGAGGACGCGGTTGAGGACGGTTCTCGACACCATACCGGACGGAGGGGAGAGGAAAGTTTCGGACTCGGAATGGGCCGGGTGTTTGTGTCCAATCACCGTCTCGAAATAACAAAAGCGTAACCTCCTCCCAGCGTTAACTGCTTGCACAGGCAACCAAGGAGCACGGTAGGCAGTGGAATGAGATGTTTAGGGTTAACATGAACTGGATGCTCATCTTTTCAATTTTTTATTTTCGTGATGTCTGGCAACTGGTACCGTTGCTATAATTCTTTGCGCTCATGAGGCAGCTCCGGTCTGCAGCTCGTATATACCCTGCAACACTCTATGGTACTCGCTGGGGTGGGATTCAGGTCGAAGTATGTATAGGTTCGCGCAGTTAGGTTTTTCGGACGATGGTCAGAATTTAGAATGGCCCGGGTTGAAAGTGTTGAGAAAGTGTTGTCGTACTTGTCTCCTGGTGACTTGCATTGTCACTTCCATCCTCTCGACATGTACAACAAAAAACCCAAACGCAACCGCGCAATTATTATTATTATTCTATATCAGTAAGCAAGAAAAAATGAGGGTATGTGGGGGTGAAGAATAATTAGATACAATTTCGTTCGTTCGTTCGCCCATGTCGTCGGCGCGTCGCGTCAATCACCCAGTGGTCGTCGGCGTGCGTCAAGCAATTCATCAAATCCTCTTCACTCGTGTCCCCTCCTCCCCCTCGAGGTCTCTACTCCTCCTCCGCACTCGGCGGCACCGCCCCGACCGTCTGCGACTTCTCAATCGCCTTGCGCATCGGGTTCTGGTCCTTCGGTAACGCCCCCGTCCTCTCCAACCGATCAAACAACACAAACAGCTTCTCCATCTCCCTCTCCTTCTCCTCCTCCGTCATCTCCGGCTCGGGCTCACGCGCCGCCTGGGCTGTGCCCGTAATCGGGTTGATGTGCTCTGCCGCGGCGGCATTTACGGCGGCGGAGGAGGAGGTGGTGGTAGGCGGCGGCGGCGCGCTCATAATCCCCTTGTTGAACAAGAAGCCCGCGACGTTCCCGTACCCAAGCAACGTCGACAGCGTCGTCGCGTCGGAATCACACATCGCAAACAACATCTCGCCCACCGAGTCCTTGAGCCGAGCATGGTAAACGCTGCCGAGGAGGCGCAGACACCGGCCAAGGAAGTCGGGACGGGTCTCGAGACTGCCGGCGGCGGCGCTGCGGTCGAGATCCGCGGGGACGACCCACTCCCGGGCGCGCGTCCGTGCTGGCTCGTCCGCTATGCACAACCGCGTGATAAGCACCACCAACGGCGCGAGCTCGTCGTCGAGCGTATCCGTCCCTGCACCCGGCCCCGCCTCGGATTTCGCGCGCTCCCGCACAGAGGCGTCGTCTGGCTCGACGGCGTCAGGGAAGTAATGGGAGAAGGCGACGTCGAGGAGCGTGAATGCGTGCAATAGCGTGTCGGCGTCGACAGGGCGCTTGGGCTTGGAGTTGCGCGGGGAGGAGGGTGAGGGGGGAATGGGCGAAGGCGAGCGCGAGAGGGAGCGCCGGCCGGCAGCAAGGAGGGACACGGCACGGTCGAGCGTGCTGCTGTGTTTTGGGGGGGAGGGCGTCTGGGAGCGGACGGGCGAGTGCGTGCGGCTGGGGGAGGTGAGCGCGTGCCTGAAATAAATGATGATAACGCACCTTGAGGAGGATGAGCCGCCTCGCCGCGGGCTCGGGGGTGTCACCACGGGAACGGGGACGTTCTTCGGGGACGACGAGCCACTTGAACGTGGTGACGAGCCGAACCAGTCTGCGCGGAGGGACGCGCTCACGGGGATGGTGATCAGCGAGTGGATAACGTGAGTTAGCGGGGGCGCAACCGGGGCGGGAGACGTCGGGGGGAGTGAGTGGAAGACACGGAGCAGGGGAGGTAAAATACTGGGAGCAATGAGCTCACGAGTTTTTTTTCAAAAAAAAAAAAAAGGCAGAGCAAGTACTCACGGATCAAGTTTTGGACTCCAGTTGTCCCCAATGACCTTGCCGTCTGCACCCTCAAGCGACTTGGGGTAGTGCATGAGAATATTGAACGTGAACTTCAACACATCGACCATGGCCTCACGCGACATTTTTGTGCCGCTGAGCAGGTTGGTGATGAGTAAGTCGAGCTTGCCGCCGATGATGTCGATGACAGTGTTCCCATGGCGCTTCTCCTCGACGAGGGAGGTGATGAACGCGGACGGGTGCACTGTTGCGAGGAACAGAATCCGCGAGAGGATGAATATTTGATCCGGGCTGGTCGACTTCTAGAAGAGCGAACCGACGCACAAGTCGGCATTCATTTAATGGTGAGAAGAAGGGGCAATATAACGCACCTGGAGGAGCGCGATGCAGGCGTCGCCCCCGTTGACCTCTTTGCTAATGAACACGCCGCGTGCGCGCTCGATGAGCAGTAGCGCGTTTGCTATACAGCGCAGGGCCTCCCCAGATGCCTCGGGGTCGTCCTTGAGCGAGCTGACCAGGCCGAGCAGAATAGATAGATTGGGTGCGGTCCCAAGCACCTCTGAGCCGGTGGGGTTCTTCCCCAATGTTTTGACGGCCAAGAGCGCGAGAGCGGCATCTAGACAAGGATGAAACGCGCGTCGCTGGCGATGGACGGGATGGACGCACCTTTGGAGGATATACGACCCTTTGACGTCTTGAGATCCTTGAGGAGCAGTTGGATGAGTTCTGAGCGCGCCGCCTGGTCGAAAGTAAATGGCTGGGCTGAATGCGCAGTCGTTGTCAGCAGCCGCGACTTGAAAAGAGGTCAGGAATGCGTCTACCGTCTATGATAGCGTTCAGGACGGGTTGAACATCCTGGGAGGATGTAGCCTGATACTGCTGTAGCAGGGTGGACATGGGGGGCAAGAGCAGGCACGTTGCCTGACTACTACTAAGCGTTTCACTACCGCAAATCTACCGGACCTTTTATTGCATATCCTTCATGGCTGCTAACGACGACGGCGCATTTGACATTATAATCCTGGGCACCGGACTGCCGGAGGCAATCGCTGCTGCGTGAGCACCTCGATGCGCAGAATATATCTCGGCTCAAGCAATCTTCAGTGCACTCGCAAAAGCAGGCTTCAAGGTCGCTCACATCGACCAGAATCCATACTATGGTGCTAGCGAGGCCAGCCTATCATTCGAGGAGCTGGTGCAGTGGCAGAATTCGCCAAAACCCGGATTCAGTGACTTCTCTCGTTCTGGAGATACCATCGAGCAGGCGCGCGCGTACTCCATCTCGCTTTCGCCATCCCTCATTCCGTCTACTGGCCCACTAATCGATGCGCTGGTTGCCTCTGGTGTCGCAAAATACGGCGGCTTCCGACTCATCGAGCGCATCTGTGTCTACTCGTCTGGATCAGTCAAACCCGTCCCCGGCAGCAAGGAGGATATATTCAAGAACAAGGAAATTTCTCTCGTCGACAAGCGGCGCCTCATGCGCTTTCTCATGTTTGCTGCTGCCGATTTTGAAGACAAGAAGGAACTGCAGGGCCACGAAGACACCCCTTTCCCTGACTTTCTCAAGGCCGTGTTTGCACTCAACGATGAGATGAGCGCTGCCATCGTGTATGCGCTTGCGTACTGCTTGTCTCCGAGTGGTGGGTGTTTTTTATTCTCTCAATGATTAAATTCCAATAAACATTCTAATAAACACAGATCCCACGCTTCCCGCTCTGCACCGCCTACGCCGATACCTGCGCTCCGCGGGCCGCTACGGTGCATCCCCCTTTCTCGTCGGCCACTACGGCAGCTCAGGCGAGATCGCACAAGGCTTCTGCCGCACAGCCGCCGTCAGCGGCGCCGTGTACATCCTTGGCAGGGAAATAGATCAGATTACATCCAATTCACCACGACACGTCGTGCGCCTCGCAGATTTCCCTGATCCACTCACCTGTGCGCTGCTCATCGCCCCGCCGGAGTCTTCCCTGAACCCTACGCGCGTTCCCCCGTCCCCTCTCTCAGCCGCGTCTAAGCGGTGCGCCGTGGCGCGATGTGTCGCGATCATCGACCGCGCGCTGGATATTGGCCCTCCACCAGCGCCTACAGAAGACGACTCGGAGCCCGAACAACCGCCACCCGTCGTCGACACCGCTGTCATCGTCCTCCCTCCCGCGTCCCTCCCGCACGGCTCCACAACCGCCGCTGCGACCGTCCTCGTTACCGGCGAGGGCACCATGTCGTGTCCCAAGGGGAAATGTGCGTGCGCGTGTGCTGTGTTAAAGAATGCTAACCAGACCACAGGGATACTCTACATCGCGCTCCCGCTCCCCGATGGCGGTAACAGCATCGACCCGAAGAGCGTGCTGCGACCGTACCTCGACGCCGTGCTCGCGCTTACGGCGGAGTCAGCGCCACTCGTCCCGCTTTTCGAGATGTTCTACGTGCAGCATGCGCCCGAGGAGGGTAATACATCACACGGTGACGCAGAGAGCGCAGTGCACCTCGCGCCCACGTCCCTCCCTCCCGTGCTGCCCCTCCCAGACGCGGGCGACGCGGCGGTGGGCTCCGCAGAGAGCGTGTTTTGGGAGGCGGCCGGCGTGTTGAGGCCAGGGAAGGTGAGGCGCGAAGCTGCAGCCGAGGACGAGGACGAAGAGGGTGTGATCTCGAGCATGTGGCCACCGATAGAACGGGAGGAGGAGGAGGAAGAGGATATATAGGCGATGTACTATAATATTTGCAAGCCAAGTCACAGCCACATAACCGTGACCGTGAATTTTTTTGCTCTCGGCTCCGTCGTCCGTGCTCTGCCCGCCTTGCTCACTCAGCAAGCCAGCGGTATATAAGCCGGGGAAAACCTCCCCTCATACACATAAACCATGGAATTCGTTCCAGGACCGGCGGTGCTCCAAATTCTCTGTGCAGATTGCGGTATGTACGATTGAGCTGCGATTTTTCCGTACTTTTACTTATGAATTCCGCACTTTACTTATCCATTTAGGAACAATCATTACGCCCAACTCTGCCAACCTCTGTGTTGCGTGTCTGCGAAATTCGTGAGTGTTCCCGCGGGCGATCTCCCGGAATCGCTTATAAAGCTTGCTCGAGGCAGCGTAGATATTACTGAGGGTATCCCAAAGCAAGGTCCGCTGCCGTGTAGTGTGGCCGACTGCTGATTTACGTTTTCCTCCCAGCATCGGTGTCGTTCTGCCGGAACTGCGAGCGCTTCTTGTCCCCACCGCAGACATGGACGCTCGCGCGGCCAGAATCCTCCGAGCTGCTATCGATATGTCTCAAAAAACTCAAGGGCCTGAATAAAGTCCGCCTGACCGAGGCGCACTTCATCTGGACGGAGCCGCATTCGAAGCGGTTGCGCGTATCGATGACCATCCAGAAGGAGGTGCGCTGCGCGGATTTTTCCAAAACCTGATTTCAGAGGCTCACGGCAGAGTATATAGGTGCTGACGAACACCATCCTGGAGCAGACGTTCGAGCTCGAGTATCTCGTGCAGCACGGGCAATGTCCGGACTGTGCGAAGCTGGCCGCGAAAAATACATGGAAGGCGCTCGTGCAAGTGCGCCAAAAAGTGCCGCACAAGCGGACGTTTCTGTTCCTCGAACAGCTCATCTTGAAGCACGGCGCGCAAAAGGACACGATTGCGGTCAAGGAGGTGAAGGATGGGCTTGATTTCTTTTACAGCCAGCGGAGCCATGCGATCAAGATGGTCGAGTTTCTTTCCAGCGTCGTGCCTGTCAGGTTCGTGGAAGGCCCCTGAATTCGCCATACTTTTTTTCATTCACGTATCGCAGATCAAAATCATCCGAACAACTACTCTCCTCGGACACGCACACTAACACTGCAAATTACAGATTCACATACTCGGTCGAGATTACGCCGATCTGCAAGGATGACCTCGTTTGCATCCCGCCCAAGCAGGCGCGGCAGATGAGCAACATCAACCCCCTTGCGGTCTGCGTGCGCGTCGGCAACTCATTGCAGCTGCTGGACCCCACGACCCTTCAATCAGCAGACATCTCCTCCGCGGCGTACTGGCGCACGCCCTTCGAGAGTCTCGCGACGGTGTCCGACCTCGTTGAGTTCACTGTGCTCGATGTAGAGCCGGATGGGCGCGCGCGGGGCAAGTACGTGCTCGCGGACGCGCAGGTGGCGCTCGCGGGCGCGTTCCGTGCACACAACGCGGATGAGGATACGATGATGGACTACGACGGCAACGGCGCGGGGCGCGCGGCACAGATTTATCACACGCGCACGCACCTGGGGGCGATTCTGCAGCCGGGTGATACCGCGCTCGGATACCACATCACGAACGCGAATTTTAACTCGGAGGACTACGCGGCGCTGCCCTCGGAGCGCCTGCCGGACATTGTGCTCGTGAAGAAGGCATACCCGAACCGCCGGAAGAAGAGCAAGGCGCGGAGCTGGCGGCTGCGGAGTATTGGGAAGGAGGCGGGCGAAGAGGGCGAGACGGGTGGTGGGCGCGGTGTCGTGGGACGCATGGGTGGGCGCGACCAGAAGAAGGTCGAGGAGGACTACGAGCTGTTCTTGCGGGAACTGGAAGAGGACCCGGAGATGCGGGGTGCGGTGAACCTCTACAAGGCACCGGCCGGGGACACGCGGATGGGCCCGCCGCCCGGCGAGGGTCGTGCCGAGAGAAAGGGAAGACGAAAGGCGCAGTTTGCGATGGACGTCGATGTGGCGGAGGAGGCACCGCCAGAGCGGGTGGCAGATGTAGATGAAGATGAGGAGGAAGAGGAGGCGGACTTCCCAGAAGTTAAACTAGATGAGTTGCTTGAGGGCTTTGACGAGCTGACGCTTGGCACTGGGGAGGAGGATGAAGAGGTTTAGTTTTTCAGTATTGTAGGAAATCATTGTCTTCCACGACGTGCATGCGGTCACTGGGCGAGCCGCAAAGTAAATTTCTCCTTACCGTCGGCACGGCACGAATTTCCCAGGGAGACTCAGAGTCTGCACATACTTAGAGTTATTCTACCTTCGCCTGCCAGTGATTTACTATTCGGAGAGCTTATTCGGAGTCTATCTTGCTTAATTTTGAAACGCAAGCACAAAGTCGCATTCTCATCTGTTCTCGTCAGTGGTCAGCTGCTGAAAATATTTATTGCAACTAGAGTCCTGAATTCGAAACCTTCTGGTTTCTCGGACAAAATGAAAGCGCAACTCGAGCGGAAAATAAAATCGACTCGAATGGGATTTTGAGTGGATGTGAGAAAACGGAGGCAGAACGATCAAATGTGATGGGAGTAACGTACGATGGATCACCCGACGGCGCTCTTTCTTCTCCTCCCCCTTCCTCGTATTTTGTGTTTCTCTCCAAACATACTCCAGAAATGCATTCATTTTCTGCTCCCTGTGCTCGCGTTGCTGACAAAGCAGGTCTGGGAGTATATAAGCCTGCACCGCTTATTTCCAGCCTCACTTGACTCTTGCTTTCAACCGCGACAGTCTTTTCGGAAAGCTTACAAGTTCACCCACTTTCAAGCATTCCACATACTCTACCATGCTCCAATTCGCCTTCTTCCTCCCCACCGTCCTCGTCGCGCTAGGCGCGTCAGTATCCTCCCCCACCGACGTCGTTCTCCGTCCTCCCGCTCCGCCCTCCCTTGGCATCTACGACGGATGGCCCGGCACCATCGAGGAGCGGCTCGACCTCTTGGAGCACTCGACCATCTATCCTTGCACCAGCTCGGACCCCAACGACGAGTGGATCGGCACCCAGCTTTGCTGGTCCGAGTCGGTCGTCCCGCTTGAGTCTCACGTCAAACCATCCGCGTTCTACGACAACGACGCGACTTTCGTCTTCGAACGCATCCTCGTCGACGCGTCACTCGCCAACCCTCCCACCCACGACGCGTTCCTCGTTGACATCGGTGTTCTCTTGCTTTTCATAACACTCCTGGTTCAGCTCAACATATCATTCCTCGCATGGATCACGGTTCTATTTCAAGTTTTTCCCTCAGACCACCAGCCGACTGGGGCCATCGAAGAGTATATCCCTAACCGTATTCTACGTCGAATGGTATGTCCACCGCGAGCTGCTCTTGTCCTCTTTCTGACATTCTTCCAGCTTCATGCTCCTACCTTGCCCTGCGAGTCCATGGTCGACGACGCGCATCCTCCAGTCTCTAGCAGCGTTGGACTTTTCATGCTCTCTGGCGATCGACTCTTCGACCTCGCGGTGAACCTCCTCGTCAACGACGACACGCCCGCTGGGCCTCTGGAACACATAATCACCGGCGCCGTCGCCGCGCTGCCCGCTATCGCCTCTGCCGCCATCGCTGCCGGCAAGCTCGCTGCAGGGCCCGAGCCTTGCGAAGCTTCCAGTCCCTTTGTCATCAATTATATCGCCAAGCCCCCTGCTAAGCCCGATCTCAGCGCGTACCGCGTACACCGGCCCCCCGGCGTTCCAGCAATTCCCTTGTACCAGCTTACGTCGGATTTCATGGACGACCCCGAGAACCTTCGCGCTCCTCGCAACACCCCTTCCGCCTACCGCCCTGCCCCTGGCATTGTGGACATCAACCAAATCCGGCGCAGTGCCCGACGCAAACACACCCCCGTTCCGAGCCGCACAGTGCCGCGGCGGTAGGCGATTGAATCAACAAGAACGTGCAAGCAACCGGCGAGCGTGAAGCCATCCACCATCCAAATACATCCACTCTCCGTTTTTTCCCTTCTTCTACCTCTCCCCTTCAACTCACGCAAGGCCCCAATTCGTCAATTCGCAATTCCGTCGTGTTCCCCAGGTCGTCAAGTCGCCAAGTCGTTCGCTGTTCACCATAGTCGCCAACTCGCCAACTCGCATGCTCACCGCAGCAGCCCTGCCGGCGTCGACTTCCACAGCGCCCGACTCAAATTCGATTGCCGCAGACGTGTTTCAATCGAATTTGAGCCGGGCGCTGTGGAAGCCGACGGCCGGCGCGGAGGGACGGGGGGACGCTCCCGCCGCTCCGTGCTCGCCTGGACCAGAGGAGTAACGTGCTCCTCTGGTTTAGGCGAGCGGGGCTGCTGCGATGAGCATGCAAACCGGCGGCGACGAGAACGACAAGGCGACAACACCAGACGCGGACACATGCAAACACACACAACACGACGACGAAGGCGACGCTCGATGCGGAGGACGTGCGCGGGACGCACGGATGGGTCTACAATCATATCAATTATCGGGATGGGTCTCGTTTCTTCTGCTTGGCTTCTCGCTCGCTCGGTTTCCTTCTGGTCTCTCCCTCCATCTCAACGCGCGGATTATCTTTCCCTTCTCTTCTCCATTCTCTTGCTGGATCTCATGCACTGTACCATACCACGCCACGAACTGTATCCACCCCCAATTGCTTCATATATCCGCCCGAGTGCTTCATAGATATTCCCCCGATGCTTCATATAGATTGTCTCTTTATCTCTCATATCTAGATCTGTATCTTGTTTCTTTCATCTCTTGCGTAGATCATCTGTACCATAGAACTGCTTCAAATGTATCGGCACGGGTTTCCGCTGTATCGTCTCGATCTCTTCTGTATGCGATTCGGAAGGCTGTCCTTGTGGAAATCAAATATTTGCTTGCTTGCGTCTGTCGGTGGAAATCAATTGCTTCCGCAAGTGTTCGAGTCCGCTATAATCTGGCCCAGTATGACGGTCCTTCACCGCGAACCCATCGAACAACCAGCCCGGGCGACGACGACGATGGCAGTCAGGACCAAAAAAATGGGCTGTTCGGCCGACGATCAGTATGTAAGCAATGTCACGTGTGACGCGTCGCGTCGCGTTGACAATCGGTCTCACGCCCCTTGGCGCCAGTGATATCCCCGTTCGACTCAGATCAACGATATCAAGCCCAAAGTAGTAATCTAAGAATCGTTGTCCCCAGGTGCTCAGTAGAGACCACAATATTGCCCAACCAAATATTTCGTGGGTGTGTCTTAGAATATGCACCGTTTCTCTCATCTGCTGCGCCTCACCCCGGTTCAATGGAATAGACAGAACGTTAACTCCTCACGAAATTGTGCAGCCGAACGAAGAAACCGTGCGGTGGGCCTGAAACCGACGATTACAAATCACAGCGTCATTGCTACACTTTTAGCACAGCTCGCTACACGCTACAGTCCCTAGGTAGCAGGGAACCACGTCTTTCAACGCCTTCATGGGTCAGTTGGTAAGACTCCCTCTCCAAATATAACTCACCAGGAAAGGGTCGCGGGTTCGATTCCAGCGACACACCGACATAAAATACCCGTCGGCATCGTGATCTGATGGCTTACTCAAGACCTCAGTGGGAGACTGCCCAAGACCGTCAGGTCATCAAGGTCAGTCAAGAGCCTTCAGAAAATCAAGGATGCAAGAAGTCAAACTAGTCAAGAGCCTTCAAATCAAGCCTTCAAAATTCAAGACTCTTCAAGACTTCAAAAATCGAGACTCTTCAAGACTTCAAAAACCAAAACCCTTCAAGACTTCAAAAAATCAAGACCCTTCAAGTAAATCAAACGTTGGTAAGTTCAAGGTGAGTGTTTCTTTTGTTTCATTTTATTCTTATTCATTACCCACTGCAGAGACCACTTCCTCTCTGTTCAATGGGACTACCTTGCGCCTCCCAAAAAAGCGTAAGTATCATTCTTGGTCAACTCAACTGACCTCACAACAGTCATTCGAGATACACCGTTTCGTCAATCAGGAAACTGGAAATCGGTCAGTCGAAGTGGTTACTCACTTGAGACGCCGCCAAGAATCTATAATAAAGTGTGCCGGCTACTGGATTTCTACGCACGGACACATTCGGTAATATACATAGCCCCACGGCATTCCCAAATTTTCTTAATAATAAGCCCCGCCCGCTCCACGACATGGACCATTTCCGAGGTCATTCTCTCCGTTCCATTACTGTGGAAAATGAAATCAGAAATCATTTTCTGCAGGATCAACACGCAGATGCCAAATTCACATCAGATTCATCATGTTCAGATCACGGCAGTGAGGGAAGCGTTGTGCAGCCCCATAGTTGGGGAGTAATGGTTTGGGGGCGATCGTGAGGGTGTGAGCGGCCGCATTGGCAGGAGTCCATGCTGGGATCAAGAGCGCGTCCACAATGAGGATCCTCGATCTTTCCGACATTGAATCTTTGGTTGATCCATTAGATTTAATGCGTTGGGTCAGAGTAAGAAGTTAGTTACCTTTGATGGCTGACAGAATTGCAACACAAGCATCATCGTTCCAGTCGTCCATAATATATCGCAACATATAAACCTCGGCGCCGTGGAATTTATTCGGTTGGAAAAAATCTGGAATTGCGAATGCAGCACGTTTGGTTTCCACCGCACTCGGAAAGTTTTCAGTCCAGTGCTTGATAGCTTGCGCGATAACCGATTCGCGGTCCTGAATCACCACCGCAAGATCGTCGTATTTCTGCAATAATGGAAGGCTCAGTCCGCCTTGGTGACGTCGATGTCAGTTTAATTTTACTTGCTCCGTATGAACAGCGTACCAATGCCCCCACCGACATCCACGACGGTCGCTCCTCCCAACTCGGCCCAGGGGTAGTCGTTGAGCAGCGCAGACAAATTCGACTGAGAACTTCCTGCCATGGCCGTCGCAAACATATCGTGGCGTTCAGGATTCTCGTCATTGTACGCCCAGTACGTCTTCCCAGCGCGGTTATATATCTGATCCCGGGTAAAGGCCGCGGCTTCAAGCGCGAGGGAATTATCCTTGAAAGCGTCGATTAGATGTTGGGAAGCCGCGTACCACTCCCCGCCGCTGCACAAGCACATGAGTGCAGGGAAATATGAACATAGAGGAATAAGCGCACTAAAGATCAATGTAATTTGCCAAAGCGGGATTGTCGACAAGGGCGGCGCTAGTGCGGTTGTTGGAAAACGTCTCAGGACCAGTTTGGTTGAAGATGTGGCTCGTAGCGAGGAGTCGCATAATACGAGCTACGGGTGCATTTAAATTTGGTGATTCAACCATAAGATGCTCATACGTACCGCATTTACTCTGCTCGTATCCGGTCTTTTGCGATATCTCCTTGGCCGTGAGCCCATCGGTCCTGCCTTCCAGCGATGCTTGGTGGAGGATATCGGGAATACGGGCTGCAGATGCTGCATGCAGGGCGCGGGACTCGAAGTACTGCACCAATCGGGTCAGCGAAGCACGCGCACGAACCATTTCATTACCTGTGCAGCGCATTCCATCAGATGATCCCGAGGGTCTCTGAACAAGATTCATATTAATTCGCATCGAAAAAAGAACGATCCTTCACCTGAGCAGGGCTTGAAGCATGCCCGCAGCGCCGATTGCTTGCTTCGTTGCTTCGTACAGCCGGTGACTGGGGAGGTCACTCTCCTTGTGTGAGGCATCGTGGAGATTTGCAGGAAATCCATGAGAGGTCCATTCTTCAGAAACGGTTTGAATCGCAAGGTCAATCACTTCTTTCAGACCAAGGAGGGTGTCGAGTGCGGTGGGATGCATTGCAGGCTGCTGCGGCGTGGGTCCCGGTGTACTTATGTCTTTTATATACACCGTCGGTCCGATCGGAGGAAGAGATCATTAACACGAGTAGACTTACGAGACACCTTTCGCAGCAACGTTTCTCGTTGTTAAATACGGATCGTTTGGATGTTAGGGGATTCAACTTTTCCTGCTCGGTTGCTACACGCGTCGAGAAGGTTAGAGTGACATCACCCAGATAAGAAGGAAATCAAGTCCATTCATACGAGTTCAGTCAGATTCGCTCACTTCCGATTGGCACAGCAGGTTTGGTGGTACAGTCCAAGTTTATACATAGGTTAATACAATTTCTCTATTACATGTAACTGCGCTCATCGTTGATTCATGATTGATGCAGATATAGAAAAGTACGTGCCTAATCTCTGGTGCGCCGGCTTCCTCGCCTAGGTCCACCACCACGTCTTTCATAGGTATCCACCCGTGTATGGCCTCTTCTTCCACGCTGGGGCTGATGAGGAAAAGGAAGAAATCGTGTCAGTAGACTTACTGGTGTCTTTGAATACGAGCGAATGAGCGTAAATACCGCAATGAGGACAAGGCTGGCTAAGAGGAAGCGCATGAAGCGCCGTTTCCGCACAGCACGAGTGCGAAATGGGGCGTCTGGATTATCTAGTGGACTAGACTCCTCCTCCAAAGCTGCTGGCAAGGGCAAAGGCGGGGCATACGAGGGTAGTTCGTACGGTGGCGGAGCAGGCTCTGATTCCTGGGTAGAGTTCGCTTGAGCTGAAATACCGATTTTGTACCCTTTAGAAGGATTGTTGTCCGCGTCAACGAGTATCATGGTCGTCGGGAAGAACGAAGAAATTCCTGGATCCGTAGGTAAACAGGTCTGGGATCAGTAATTGTCCGTCTGACCACAGATCAGACGGTTTTTTCCCACACTTTTTGTTTGGTATTAGCTGTTCTTGTCCCATACTGTTTATCACCAATCCTCCCTTCCGTACCCACTCCTATGTCTCGCCGTGTAACGATTCACGAAGAGCCCGAACCAGCAGGTATACTTCGCTCTACATGAACTTCTTCGCAGAATTACATTGGTTTCGCCCCAGACCTCCGCTTAGTCGCCCCTTTGCCCTACGATGGTCCCCTTCTCCAGTCTATCACCTCCGCGGACACCTCTTGCCCCGATGCAGATCACTCTCAACGCCCAGATAACTTAGGTCTCGTCGCATCCGCGTCGCACTCGTCCGCTGCCTGTACTTCTGACCACTACGAGCGCATGCCTTCCGCAGGCCCCGTCGCATCCACTTCGAACCTGTCGGGCACCGGACAGTCATCACATTACCTTTCCGACGTGAGCGCATCTTCGGCGCCTTCGCAAGTAGGTTCGCACTATAGGCAGCCGCCCGCCCCTTCGGCATCCCGTAGAGGCCGCACATACAAACCTACCGCACCGAGAGCCAGCCTTGGTACGTGTTGCTACGTACAACTTTGTTCTTCGCTGACTGTCTCTTTCTCCACATTTCGTCGTCCTCCACATTCCATCTACCCACGCCGCCCCTTCCTTCAATCGTCCCACGCGCTGGTCGTTCTACCTCGTTCTAACTGTCCTATCGTCTCTCATTGTTCTACCGTGCTTTCGTCTCTTAATGCCACGTTCTTTCCTGATGGTCCTGTCGATAGTTCGACAAATGCAGCGTGCCCCTGTCAGTCTCCACACCGTCCCGACGCTACCGGTCCTGCTATGCAATGATGTCGCTGTGGATCCCGCAGATGGCATTGGCCATATCACCACGTACAAATTGAATATCGCTTTTTTCTTTCATAGCATCGTGGTAGACGTTCTACCGCCTGTCGTACATATTGACGACATCCTCATACATCGCAAGTACATTGTCTGTCATACGCAGAGTATATCGTCACTGGTCCGTTTGTTCACTCACCTCAATGCTGGCGATCTGGGAAGTATCGCCCGGGCCCACGGTCAACAGCATCGGAATCTTTCCAAAGGCAAGCTGCGAAACTGGTTGCTGACACACGCCTGTACTCCAGCGTGTTCGGGCATTTATCAAACTCTGCTATTTAAGCGGTTACCGAAGGACCGCAAACCGGAGGCTGTGAAATCATTAGAATACGATACAGACGCTGAGTTAACCCGACGACAACGAGGGAATAACTTAGACGGGGCTCGCGCTGCAGACGCGTCCGCCAGGGCCATTGCTCGTGCTAACCTGCCGGACGGTGGTGCCGCCGAGCGTTTTGCGAATACGGAGATGAGGCACGACGCTCGTGAGCAGAGACGCCGCGGCCTAGCCCTGGTTCGCGAGGCTCAGAAATCCTCCGTGGTAGAACCCGAGTTCCCGCCCAGTGTATCCCATTCTTTACAGCTCGACATAGTACGCGATTGGCAAACCGCGATGAATCCACCTCTGTGGATTCCCAGGCCTTGCGGCGTCTGCGGCCAGCGGAAAGTTGCTAGTTCGGTATCAGCCGTGGATCCTCAATGGATCAATCTAGAGCTCCTGCAGAACCCCGCTCTACCTGAGAGGACGTGGCCACAGACCTACAATTTCACGGCGTATAAGCGCGCGATTCTCCACTCGAAAGCACTGCGAAATCCAGACGAGCTGGACTGTATTGACATTTGCACACCGTGTAAGCGATCCCTCGACAAAGGTGAACAACCTCTGGATGCACTGGCCAATTTTCAATACTACGCCAGGGACCGGCTTCCCGTTGCGGTCAGGCAGTCCATTCAGGATGCCTCGATGTTCGACTTGATGATGATATGCCATTCCCGTGCCACACGCGTCACTCACCTCTTTAGCAAAAACCGTTCCTCTCCCATGTACGGCACTGACGCGTCCGTGTCTCAACGATTCAACCACGGTAATGTCGCGATCTTGCCGCAAGATGTAGCCACGCTTCGGCCCTTGCTGCCACCGTCGCGGTCAGAGATTGAAGAAGCCATGTGTGCAATGTTCGTGGGGTCAAATGTTGTGCCCTCTCGTGAGAACATATTGCGCTTGAGTCCTGTCCTCGTATCGAAGAACCGCGTGGCAACTCTGCTAGACTTCCTGCTCCAAGAGAACCCTTATTACCGAGAGTCGACGACCTTCAGTCAAGAAAATTTTGACGACTTGTTGCGGCCGGAAGACGACACAGAAGGAGTGGGCATTCCCCGCGCCGTGGAACTTTGCTGTTTGCCTCATACTGAGGCCCTGGACACGTCGACTTCCGGCTACGTTCCTAAGCCGGACGCTCAGCCCAATCCGCCCGACCCCGAAGTCGATAACGAGGCTAATCTTATCATGGAAGCTATTGGGTACACAGCGGGCGATCGCACGCCTCAAGATTACCACGCAATGAAAGCGTCCGCCCTGGCGTGGTGCCTCGATAAGAAAAAATTCATCAAGATGCAGAGCGGATCAAAATACATCACGGAAAGAGACGCTGGTATGTTGACGTACACATTCCCACATTTGGACCCTTGGGGGATCGGCGGTTTCAATGAACCTATGCGAAGTCCGTCTCAAAAAGCTCTCACCTTTGAAAGACAGGTACGAAACTTACTTTTACAGGACGATATGTCCTTTCAGAACGATCCCAATTTCGCGTATGTCTGCTGGAATATCATGCAGAAGAAAGAGGTAATCAAACAGGTGTGCTTTCGAACTCCGGCGGCGTCTCAGGAAGCAATGGCCCGGGAAATTAAGGAAGTCGGTCCGGCGCTGACAGAGTTGATGCAGAAGTGGGAACAAAATCCACGTGCTAAGCCCTCCAACGCCGCGGAGAAGAAGGCCATGAAGGTTCTCAACAAACTCAAGCTTGTCGCTAAAGACCTCAAAGGGAGCTCCGGTTATAAGCAATGTCGACGCAATGAAATCAGGGCTATGATTCGTAAACTATCTACTCCCGCCCTGTTCATAACTATCAATCCAGCAGACATTATGGATCCCCTACTAGGCGCTTTTGCGGGTATAGATTTCGCAACGTGGACACAGATGAGCACTCACGACAGACAGGTATTTGTGGCTCGACATCCCGCCCCCGCCGCTCAATATTTTGACCGAGTGATTTCTTCCTTCATTGACATTATTCTGCGCTTCAAGCCGTCGGACGGACTCCCTGGACTATTCGGCCCGTGCAACGCGTATTATGGTATGGTGGAAGCACAGGGAAGAGGGACACTGCACTGTCACATGCTTGTATGGATCGCGGGAAACCCTTCCCCTCAAGACCTTCGTGACAGGATGAACGGAGATGATGGTTTTAAGCGCGACGTCTTCGCTTGGATCGAGTCTATCATCAGCTGTCACCTTCCCGGCATGACGGAGCCTTCAGTGGAAACGTGTCCCGAAGACGCAAAGGCGCCCAAGATGCCTTCTGGGTGGAAGAACCCCCAGCTGGAACGAGAGCCTTTGATAGCAAATCTGTCCGATGCCGAGTTCGAGACCCAATTCAAAGAGACGGTACGTTCACTGGCGATAACTTGCAATTGGCATGATCATACGCACACTTGTTGGAAACATGTTCGTCCCGGGCAGGCTAAAAACGACAATTCTTGCCGCATGCGGATCGATGGCAGTACCAGAGCCTTGACAGAACTCGATCCCGACACTCAGTCTATCCTTCTGAAGCGACTGCACCCCCGTATCAACAATTTCAACGAATTTGTGTTGTTCTTGCTTAGGTGCAACATGGACATTAAATATGTTGGCTCTGGCGAGGCTGCTAAAGCTTTGGTATACTACGTCACAGACTACATCACCAAGTCTACTCTCCCAGCGCATATCGGCTTGGCTGCTATCGAATATGCGATTAAACGAAACCAAGACAAGTACGACATCGCCCCCAGCGCTGACGGCGTGAGACCCACAGAACAAGTCAAAGATCGCAGTCTGTTCACCAAGACTGTCATGGCGATCATGGCTAAACAAGAGCTATCACACCAGCAGGTTATGAGTTACTTAGTCGGAGGAGGTGACAAGTATTGTAGCCACACCTTCAAAAACATCCGTTGGGGTGACTTCGATCGGCAGGTGTCTGCCTGGGATAACCTTCCGCCAATCGACATTCCCGATAACGCTGATTTCGAAGAGTTGACTGTAGATTTGACGAACGAAGACGGTGTGGCCTCATCCACCCGTCTACAGCCACCTGAGCGTACGGAACGGGTTGAAGACGGTGAAGACGACGAGGAGAACGAAGCGAGGCAACAGGCCGGCCCTGAGGATGTTATCGTGCGCATTGAGGGAGACGAGGTGGTGGCCAAAACCGACGTTGCTGATTACCGATACCGTTCAGCAGAACCCGAGTTTGAGAAGCTCTGCGTGTGGGAACACAGCGAGTGGGTTGTTAAGATTAGCAAGACGTCTGAGGAAAAACGCCTGGGTGACGCGCCTGACGAAGACTATGACGAGTTGGGCGTCTTCCGACGAAAGCGCGGCAAGAAGGCAAATCTTCGAGGTGAATACCACACTGACCACGATCACGAACTCACGCACAAGGCCCGTTTTCGTTCGTTTCCGGTAATCCCCGTGCTCCTTGGACCTAACCTCCCGCGCCCCGACAGATCCGACGGGGAATACGAAAGATGGTGCAGGTCCATGCTTATACTGTTCAAGCCGTGGAGGACAATGGAGGACCTGAAAGGTGATCATATGACATGGGAGGCAGCGTTCAACTCCACCACTTTCACCGCGACGTCCCTCCGGATTATGAGAAACATGAACGTCGAGAATGAATGTAAAGACGCTCGTGATGAGCACGACAAATTGAGACGAGCAGGCAAAGTTGGCAGCTTATTGGGCGGAGCTGAGATTGACTTTCAAGGCAATGACATCGAAAGTTTGGAGAACGCGCTCATGACGGACCAGTTACTGGATGTCTCCGCAGAAGACATCACGGAGCATACAGCGCCTACGACCGACCAGGAGGCTGTAGACGCTCAAAAAGAGGGAGACCTCATCGCGCTCGTTAACACCATTGGAATCTGGGCGACAGTCAGGCCAGTTGACGCTGCTCTCGTCCGGGAAGGTACCAGCCTCGTCAGCGGCGAAGATTCCGCTATCATCAACATGCAAGGAGCCATGATGGCCGTTATGCGCAAGGACAAGAGACCGGCTCAGGAAATAGACGATGAAGACGACTCCGGCCCGTCGTCGCGAAAGAGGCGCCGCGTTGCGGAATCCGAGGCATCCGCCCAAATGACCGAACTTTCTTCGCGAAACGTCGAGTTAAGCCACATTCGGCCTCGCACCATGAATGCAGTTGAAGCGGAGGCGGAGCTGGAGAATATAATCCATGAATGGGGCATAGCAGGCAATGTTGAGCAGGAGAGGGCCGTTCGGATGATCGGCGAACACTTTATCCTTGGCGTAGAAGATCAACTGCTTATGTACATTGCGGGAGTGGGCGGTTCCGGCAAGAGCTACGTCATCAAAGCCGTTGTCGAGCTGTTTAAGCGCTGCGGTTACAGCGAGAGGCTACTCCTCAGCGCACCCACCGGTTGTGCGGCGGTGCTGATCGATGGATACACCATACACGCACTTACGTTCTTGCCGCAGTCCGACCATGTCGCTCGCAATCTGGCCGACAATCTTAAACAAGTGTGGAGACTAGTCCGCTACCTGATAATAGACGAAGTTTCAATGATTTCCGCCAAATTCCTTAGCCAGATTTCGGACAGGATAAATCAGGCCAAGGCCAGCGAAAATGTAGGAGTCCACACCGTCTTCGGGAAAGTGAACGTAATTTTCCTAGGTGATCTTGGACAGCTCGCTCCGGTGAACGCGCCATCCGTGTTCTCTCACAAGCTGGTCAAAGATCTCCAACCGAATACCACTGGAACTATGCCCGGTATATCTGCCCTGTTCGGTAGTGCTATTTGGCGGATGGTCACCGATGTGGTGGTGCTCAAAAAAAATTGGCGCGCGCAAACCGACCCCCTTTTCATCAACCTCCTGGAAAGGATTAGACGAGGAATCGCGTGGCAAGGCCGAGTGCCTCATTCTGAGCAGCAGCGCGGAGACGGCAACAACTATACGCGCTCGGATTATGACATGCTCCAGACGAGGCTATTACAAAACTTACCTCAGACGGAGCGGGCCAAGTTCGCAGATTCACCGATAGTGGTGTCCACAAAGGTGGTACGCGATCTCCTCAACCGCCGCCTCGTTCGCAATTACGCTAACATCGCAGGCAGGGAGGTCCACGATTACTGCGGTCTGGACAGGTTTGCGCGTGTCAGGGTGCCCAGCGCGATGAGACAGCGGTTGTGGACCGTTCGCTCTGCTATCACCAAGGACTCTCTCGGTCGGCTTCCCATCTTTCCCGGCATGCGTGTTATGGTCACAGAAAACGTAGCCATAAAGGCGAAGGTCGTCAATGGACAGGAGGGTACAGTCCGTGAAGTGAAGTACGATCTAGACGAAGAAGGCAACCGATATGCACGCTGCGCCTACGTTTACGTCGAGGGATCTGGAGTACAAGCCCACGGGCAGGAAATCGACGTCGTGCCTATTCTCCCTGTCACTACCTACTTCAAGTATAGCACCAAGGACAACGGAGAGTACAGTATATCCCGGACGCAGCTCCCCCTTGTCCCCGCATACGCATTCACCGATTACAAGGCGCAAGGCCGCTCTCTCAGGAAGGTTGTCGTCGACGCCGCTGGCGCGCGCTCGCTCCAGGGTCTGTATGTCATGCTTTCCCGTGCCACAGCACTCGACAATCTCGCGATCTTTAGGCAATTCGACGCCAAGAAGATCTACACAAGGCTGTCGGAGGAGTTCCGTGACGAATTCGATCGGATTGACCGGCTCGATAAGTCGACGGCCGCAAGATGGGAGCAGCACAGAAGATTCGCTCCTATGTATTAGCCGCGTGACGACCCCCCTAAAGGGGGGCATTGTGCCGCGCGCTATACACTGCACCAGTGTTGGCCATGGACGTTGAATCCCTACCGCCAACCTCTTTTGGACGCTGCTCGACATAACATTTCGACTCCGTGAGACTCTGCCGGTAAGGCTCTCCCGATCCCCTTCATCCTTATCAACGCTCACTCTCGCTAGACGCTGCATCGTACCTACGCTGGATGGCTGTTTCCGGACGGCAACGCTCCCCGCGAATGGGTGCGAGTCCCAGCTCGGCGTCCCTTCTTGCCAGCAACCGACATTAGGGACGTTGATCTGTCCCTGTGGTTGAGTTCGGGCCGCCCTTCCGAGGCTACCATCGATCTCTACCTGCAAACTTATCGCGTCTCCCGCTTCCCTTTTGACGATCCGTCCGAACTAAGCAATGCTTTCACCATAGTCACCGCTGACCAGTCCACATCCGGGCCTATTGTATACCCCGTCAACGAATCGATAAGCGCGTGGCTACCAGAACTGCCCATCCCCTGGCGGGGTAATGTCCTGGTGGTCAAGCACGGCGTCGAGACGCGGAAAGCCAAAATAATTGGCGTCGCTTGGGAGGACGGAGCTCTGATCGAAGCTATCGTTAAATGGTGAGTCAACATATAATCCCACCCGCGGTGTACTGATGGAGTCGCAGCGTCATTCGGGAAGGTCTGGTAGGGGAGGGAGCCATAGAGTCCCGTCGCCGAGTCACGTCGAGTGTGCGCACTTACGTTCCATATTGGAGATCTCCATCCCCAACGCCCGAGGCCACCGAGACTCAAATCCTACCACCTACAAACCTCTGGTCCATTGATCACATCGCTCGACGCCTGCGCAGAACTCTGCCTGTACGCGCTCTTTTCCATCTGCGCACAATCCAGCCTTACGTTTTCGTAGTCTTTTCATAGGAGCACCTCGGCATGGCTCTTTCCTGACGGGAGAGGGACACGGAAATGGGTGCCTGTTCCGGCCGTTCTTCCTTTCCTTGCGCCCAAAACAGTTCTCGAGCTTGATCTCCCACTGTGGATAAGCTGCGGCAGACCTTCAGAGTCGACTTTCGACCCCGACGTTCAGATCTGTCTTGTCACACGTTTTCCATTCGACGAACCGTCCGAACTCCTCAACTCCTTCTCCATTATAGTTGCTGAGCAGACCACGAGTGGCGCAACGGTTTACCCCGTCAATGAGACTATCTCTGCCTGGCTTCCAGAACTACCGCGACCGTGGCGCGGAAACATTTTAGTCGTCAAGCATGGCGTCTCTACACGGAAGGACAGAATTATTGCGGTTGCTCGTGAAGATGGCGAATTGGTCAAGGCTATCGTGAAACGGTAACCGCGATCACCTTCATGATTTATTACTCGGATGCTGACATCAACTCAGTGTCATCCGGGACGGTCTCGTTGGAAACGATTCTTCGCAGGCGCAGGAGTCGCGGCGTCGTCGTGCAGTACAAAGGTGTACCAATGTTCGACGTTAGTTTAATTCCCGAATCAATATATGTCCACTTCCCGTCGCCGTCAGCGCCGGCGTATAGCGTATTCTCCGTCCCCTCCGGACCTACCTTCGACACCATCCATTCCCTACTGTGCAGCCTTTTGGAACAATGATGACATCGAATCGCAGGCTTCGTCGCGCTTGCCCCTTTTGGACCTTTTCCAGTACGCTCAGGTGTCGAGGACGTCGCGTCTTGTCGTACGCCTGCGCATCCAGGCGAGGATTCACAAGTACACCAAGCCCTTCTTCCCATCGGTCGATGCATTGCAGCGATTTTTCTCAGCCCTCGGAACGTTGGAGAGCTGGATAGTGGGATCAGTGCCTCTGGCAGTGCTGTCAGTACTGAGCGACCCGAACGTTCCGACGAACCTCAATATTTTGACGTCGCCCACTTGCATTGGACGGTGGTGCGAAGTTATGGTGGGCCAGCTAGGGTTTGGGGAGCCAACTCGCACTGTTTGTACCGGGGTGTATGGCATGATGGGGGTGGAGTTCCTGACTTTCATTCACGGATTCGATACGGTGCGTTGTTGGTCTTCTACGCCCAGAGCGCGCCCTGACTCTGTTTCGTTAGGGCCGGGCCGTCACGATTACTGCGTCTCGCAGCAGGACTTTCTTCCGGCTGTTCTTGGCTGCTCCTAATACACTTCACATGAACGCCCTGTCGGCAACACAGCTTATTTCAATCTACCCTCGTATGACCTCTCTCCAGATCGCTACCCAGGGCTGGCCACATCGTAGCCATACGTCTCCCCAAGTCATCGCAACCCTTCCCCTCGCCTCGCCCTTCCCACACGCCGTTGAACTTCATCGGTCTACCGCAGACTGGACGGAGCCCTGCGGCGACGCATGCCCAGGCATTGTCCGCTGCGCGAATGGTCTCCCTGGTGTGGGAGCTTGGTCGTGGTCACTACAGTCGACGGTCAGATGGACTCAGGAAGATGACCGCAGACACGATCCTGCCCTCGCCGAGTTTGGCCGTACTATGATTGAGTGGAAGACGGGTTCAGAGTGCAGGAACTTGTATTGCTCCAATTCACCACTCTTCATCGCTGGCCAGATCGGACCGTCGCACACGGGATGGGCGTTGTATAACGACGGACAGGCTAATTAACATCCTGTACTTTGTAACTCGCTGTTCATTTTCTTTTATGCACTGAAAATATTATCGGAGTGACGATTCACCGGATTGGGGGGGTGCGGTTTCGCCCCTGAATGCCACTTGTTCTCGCAACGAATGTCGCGCCCGACCTCGGTGGATGTCACAGAGGCTCTGTGTACGCTGCGCTATCAGGTAGGCGCACCCCACCACATGACACCGACTGACCCTCCTCAGGGGACCTCACTCTTCGATGCAGTTTTATACCACGTCGAGTCGCCTAAGCCATTCCTAGTGAAAGTAGCCAAGAAGGTGACAAACGGCTTCGAGATCGGTATGGATTGCGATATGTGGTTGGAATCCGGACAGCCAGCTTTCCCCCTGGACTATAACAGCATGGTTATGACGATAAGTCAACACGGAGGCGAGGTCTCGCCTACGACAATGACGGCCTTCTTCGTCGACCAGGACAGCCCTAACAGTTACAGCGCGAACGTCGCTGTGCGCGAACTGCTCGGCCATGCGGGATTGGTGTGGAAAGGCAACTTGCTCGTCGTCGGCGGCGGCGTGGACCATGGGTTCAGGGCTGTGGATCTGAGTGAGATGAGCATTGCGAGGGACGTCGTCAATTGGCGAGTTCCTTTCGTGCACTCGATACTCGATGGCTAACATCGACGCAGTGTTGTCCGGACCATTTTAGGTGTATAGTTTGGTGTAGTGCTTTGCGCTACGAGCAATACATTATTCCTCCGTTGTATGGGACAGTTAGAACAGTGCTGTCATTCTCATGTGGCAACGGCAAGACGAGTACAAACGATGAGAATGACTACTCGAACACCAGGTCTTGCTCTACGACCTCCACGCCTCCCGACTGGAAAGCCTGCACCAAGATTATGAGTGCAGAAGGGCGCAATCCGGGAAGCACTCACCTCAGATTGATCCTCTTTGAGCAGAAGGATATGCTGAAAGGTCATATGAACGTCCACGCGAGGTGTAGTTCGTCTCTTAGTGATGGCGGCAATATCGACGGACACCCCGATGTCCACAAAATCGCCCTCGCGGAAGGCAGTGTGGTCGCACGCTGCGCTGCGGAACGCTGAGACGCTTGCCGTGAGGCTAATGGGTGAACGGCTGGAAGTGGCACTGGAGTAATAGTGCGGCAAGAAACCAACACTAAAACTACAACTAAAACAACCAAACTAATCACTACCACAAAACTATCACAGAACTTAACAAAGCGTGCGAGATTTCGGGGTTCCAACAAAGTATATGTTGTGGCAATTTGGGACTAGAGATTTCGGGGTTCCAACAAAGTATATGTTGTGGCAATTTGGGACTACGACGAGAAAAGTAACCAGCTGAGCTTAAAAGGTTCAACGGCGACGGCCCAACAGTCCAAGGCGCTAAGCGACCCTAAAAGACGTGAAGGAGGTGTTTTATCGAAATGAGGGGTGGAGGGGAGGTTGGGATGGTTATCTAATAACCTGATACAATCGTAATCACTTTCGCGGATCTAATTGCAAGTTTGGCCAAACTGAACTCTAAGTCCAAGTTGCCTCAATTGTGAGCTCTAAGCTTTCGTGTCCTAAACTGCCTTTGCCTAAACCAAACTAAACCAAACTAATCTTCCTAAACTTGTGCAGTGGGACGATAACTTTATAGCCAACAACCAATTTTATTGCAAGTAGAACTAACGAGAGAAACTATGATAGTTTCCAACGGTAACTCCGAGGAGATTTCAGACTTCACAACAGCGACTCTCTAGCTATTAGCTTGGAGCGCCTAACTACGAAGGGTGGAATCCACTCGCGATACAGAGAGAAACTACCTCTATTTATACAAACTGCTGAATCTAAAAGGAGAAACACACGAGTCACTGAATTAGTACAAACGGATAAACGGAACCCTGTATATAATGTAAGCAATCCAGATTTGGATGGGTCCATACGGTTTTCAGGGTTTTGGGTGTGCTCGATTAGGTGCGAGCTAACCCTAAATAAAATACCAGGTCAATGATTGGCCAAACCAGCCAACCCTGGGTTTGGTTAAACCCGTTCGGCCCTACTGACCCTCTACCCTGCCCTGTGTATGCGATGCACGTCCACATGGTCTTTATTTGCCTCCGTTCAGGCTCAGTCAGCACCTCACGTGCGACATATTACCTTACTGGGATTTTGGACGAGTTGCTTCCGTTCTGGAAGTGGCTAGCCACGTGGTACAATATAATACCCTTCTTCGGCCGAAGTCAGCCGTCGGCCTGACCCGGACTTGCCAAGTTGTAGCTCTTCTGCGGCCCTGTGCCTTTGTTCATAGTTTGTCCAAACCCCACTTGGGTATACTCGCAGTCATTTCGAATGGATATGATATGTGTTCCCTTGATAGGACTATGCGTCGGTAGACTAAGGTTTGTTTAAACCTGATTAAGCCCCGAATGGTTTGTCCAAACTCCTCACAGTATGCCCTGGGCTCTGGCTCGTAAAAGTCATTGCTGCGGAACATTCCTGTAACTTGTATAGCGCATATGCGTCCTTAGCTAGCTGCTCGGGCTTACACTAGCTCTCATTTGAGACTGATGAACACTTGTTACGTTTTAATATACTGGTGAAAGTATATTCTAGGCGCCAAAATCGAAAGATTTCAGGCCCAGCCGTGTACCATGCTTATCAACGCGCCGTCCTCGTCGATAAACAATCTACCCATAGACAGCAAACGGGTGACCCGCCAATCTTTGCGGACGCCTGCAGCCCAGCCGTATGGATCGTCGCCGGCGCGCAGACGGTCAGGCCCCGTCGAATTGTTTAGCACCTGCTTCGACTGTTAACACTTGCTCTCAGAGTCACACCGACGGACCTTGGTGAAGACTCTCCGCTGGAAATACAAGCTTCGTTCCCCCGCGGGAATCGGGGGGAGAGGGTGGCCTTGCACGCCCATGGCGGAATATGTGTACGCCTGCAAATTGTCTATCGCAGTCACAGTGGCGCGCCAGGCGTCCGCAGATCCCTCGAGGTCGCCTGGGTGCAGTTGAATACTCTGAATCGCTGCCTTGGCGCGGTCAGGCTCCCTGCCATTATGACGAATCGTTAGTCACAACGACTGCAACTGCCATAAGCTCAAACATACCCCTCCCAAGCACCGAGTGGGCGCAAGTTGCACCTCTGAATGAACCCTTGGATCCTGATGCGCACGGGATAGACTATGCCTGGAGCGGGGTCGGCCGGTTGACGGTAGATGAGGAGCTTGGTGCGACTCCGCTCGCGACTGGCGGCGTTGTCGTACACGTAGCCCCAGTCTCCGAAAGCGCCGAGCTCCGTTGGGACGAGTTGCCAGTCGAGCATCGTTGCCTCGTCCACAGGCACACCTAGCGCGGTGGCAAACCTGTACGCCTCGGGCCACAGTTCGCAGGCCAATAAACCGAGAGGATCTTAATCTAATCAGCGTCCAGTTTGCGAGTGACGGGAGGGAAAGGCACCTTGGATGAACGACATTGGACGAGTCAACGACAAAACGAGCGGTAGAATATTTGGTCAATAGCGAATGTGTGTTCCAGGCGTGGATATGCATTTTCACTTGGTGGCCTGCCAAATAACATTCCGGTCGCGAGAGTGACGACCGGAGCATCATCTAGACCAGCATGGGTGTAGCCCCTGGCCTCCACACGTCCCGCAGTATCATTGAAATTGTCTGTCGCTGTGCAAAGACAGAATCATCTTTGAAATCGGCTGGTCGGCGTGCAAACTTGAATTTCACCGATCGCGAACTCAATGGTCGCGGTGTCTCGGCAGCCCCGACGAGCCCGACGCGGATTATTTCCAGAGCGACTGGTTCAGATCCACAGCCCGCAGGGGATTCCTTGAAATGAACTCAGAGTTACAGAAGGAGGCTTTGTTGTGTACTGTTATCTCGTGGGGCTTTCGGCGTGGCGCATCAAATCCTATCCCTATCGCTCTCCACTAGCAGTTGCCAATTGTGAAGGTCCGACAGGCACAGTGAAGCATGGGCTGCATCACGACCGCGACAAGTGTTATGCGGAGCAATACCCAATTGGCAATATCTCACAGGCGGCGCCCTTTAAAGGCTGTAGCCTCCCGCAGAATAGCTCAGGACGCATACAGATCTGCCGCACTCCACTTCAGAACAACTCATCTACCCTCACTATGTCTTCGCGCAGCTCCTCTCGTGGTCCAGCTCGAAAGTGCGAAGGGAGCGCTCCTGCTCAGCGCCGCAAGCGCGTAAAGTAAGCGGCGCACGGTCCTTGCGGGAGCACAGCTAAGACGATGACAGGCTTACAGTTTCTTCCCCGGAAGCTTCTCCTCTCACGTCTCCGGGCGCTGTGTTGGACGGACCCGTCCAAGGTGTGTTGTTCGCATGATGTCGTCTGAGGGAATCTGACGCTGTGGGCAGAGATATCCGAGGAAGATGCCGCGGCCCTCGACGACGCACTGGACGCTTTGAGCAACGAAGGTGGCGGTTCTCTAGACAGCGACTGGACTATGATAGAGCAGGGTAAGCGACATCCATCTACATTTATCGCACAGCTAACCTTCCTCCAGCGGGCCCGGTCTCCGCTACAGCCGCGTCCGCCGCCGTCTCTGAGCCGCAGGCGAACTTCCGCGTTGCTGTGTCCGCCCCGGCGGCGGAGGACCTCTTTTCACCCACCGAGACTGGTACACTTCAGACTCTAATTCCGGCTGCTGCTACTGTAGCAGCTGCTGCAAGTGAAGCCAGTGCCGCACCTGCTCCAACGGGTGACGGCCTGGTTTCGGCGAGCGTGCCTGAGGTCGCGGTCGCAGTCGTGGGGACGCATCTTGAAACTATTAACCCTGCAGTGAACGTGATTCCTGCTCAAGCGAGTACCGTCCCAGCCGCTACTTACTCCGCAGCCCCACCGTCGCAGGCCATCCCCCCGATTCCTCCCGTCGCCGCGCAGCAAGCCGTTCCCGCCGCCGCTCCGTCGGCTGCGCCCACGTCGTTGGCGGCACCCCAAGTTGCCCCAGGCGCAGCTTCCGCTCCAGCCGCTGTGGTCACTCCTGCACCTACCGCTCCAGACGCCTCAGTCCTTCCTGCTCAGGCAGCGCCAGGTACCCAATCGGCAGTCATCGCTACAACCGTTACTGGTCCCCAAGGCACTCCTTCGGCGGCTCCGACCTCTCCTGCAGCCAACACCGCAGCCGCCAACGCTACTAGCGCCGCCAACGGTGGGGCCCCGGGCACAGTTGTGACAGTGACTACAGCGGATGGTGTCATCGCTACTGCTACCCTTCTTCAGCAGGTGAGTTTTCCTCTTCGGCCCAGTGCAGTCTAACCTTTGCATAGGCGTTGGACAGGGCTGCCGTCGCCGGTCTTACAAACTCTCGCCTCAACCACGCGTCGCCTAACGACATCGAGTACGTGCTCCTCACACCAGCATTCCTCTCTAATGTGCATTATTTAGCCGCTGCATCGCCATTGGCGCTTTCGAAGACGCCGCAAGGAACACCCACCCGTTCCGTAATCTTCCTATCGACGCCGACTGGGGCCAGCCGACTCCTTTCTCAGATTACTCGTCCACTCTTTGTGCCAGGGGAACGTCGCGTGCGATCACGCTGAACGTCGTCGGCGAGATAAGTAGACTGAATCTCACAGGCCCGGTCGGTCAAGCGATACCGCGTGCCACACTGCACATTCTGCCCCTCGACCCCAGCGTTCGAGCTATCGCTGAAAACCAGACGGTTGCCTACTCAAACCCCGCAGATCCCGGTAAGGCAAACCACCTACGCCACTTGGGTTTCACTAACCGTTCCAGACCAATTCGGGTACTGGGGGCACAGCCAGATCAGAGGCATGACATGGACATCCGGCTGGGGTCAACCTGCAAGTATGTCCTAATTCATTCGGATCGGCGCTGATTATTCCCTCCCCGTAGCCGTCTCAGTTCACTCGGATCTACGACGCCTGTGAGCGTCTGCGGACGAAAGCGGCGATGGCCACTCTCGCAGCCTCGGCTCTCCGCATGCACGACATCGTGATGATGGAGGTGCGCATAAGGCGATACCGCCGTCCCAACGCGGCAGGGACCCAGTCGAACGCTGGGTGGACCAGCTGGACCGCCTACCACGAGCTGATGGCCATCAACTTACTGCAGTCGGCCCCAATGACCCGTACGTCTACCTCCCTTCGCCTCCACTGCTATTTTAAATGAATGCGTAGTCTCTGCCGCGGCACCTCTCGCCGACCCGGCCGACCCTGGCCCTAACCTCGACCTGTGAGCACCAGTACTTGCTCGCGCCCAGAGGCCTCTTCCGTCTCTCCAATTACGAAACCTGTATGACATGACGATATTACACGACGCTTATGACCGCCCCGACGCTTTACGCTTATGACCGCTTACGACCTGACCAGCCTCTACGATACTCGACTGCTTATGACTTGAAGATACGAACGCCTGCACCTCACTCTACGATACATAGCCGCTTACGACAAATATACTATCCAATATTATCCGATATTTGACGCGCCACCCGCTTTAAACGCCTCTGCTTTTCTGAGTTCCTATCTTGTGCTCGATCTGCCTTTAGAACTCCAATGTGTTCGTCTCCACACGTAACCTGAGCGTCCCTACGCCTGTCCTGCGTATATAAAACCCCACCTCCTGCTCCTTTCCAAAGTATGAAACGGTGAATACCGATCGCCGCATGTTCCTTCACAAACCGTCATGCAACTGCGACCTCTTCTCGCCCTTCGCCGGGGGTTTGACCGTCCAGCTAAGCTCGCTCCCGAGACTCTGTCGGAAATAATGCAAATTGCTGTGGAAGACCAGCCTTGTCTCCTGTCCTCCGTAATAATGCGGCAGGACCTCGCAAACGTGTGTCCCTGGTGGACATTCGTTCTTTACGGCTCCGTGCACCAGTGGAGGACGGTTGTTGTCACCCGGTTCTTCGACCCCTCGTTTGTCAAGGCTTGGATTGGAATGACGTCGGGCAGTGCCCTGGACGTGTTCATCGACACGAGACACTTCAACAACATACCCATCGGAAGGCTTTCAACGGTCAACGTACGTTGCACGCCCTTCCCAGAATTTATGCTCCGGACAGTACCTCTGTTGGCGTCAGCACTGCACCGGGCGAGGAGGATACACGTCCAAACTGCCACAACGGAGGATCTCCACAACCTTTCCGCTGTACTATGCACCTTCCCCGCGCCGAATCTGGTTCGGACAACGTTCAGCGCCCGCGAGGACTTAGAACCTCATACAACCGAACCTACGGTCGACGTTACAGTTTGGGCGGCTGTCACGTCCGTCATCGTCCGGGGAGGCAGCCCTGCTGTAGCCGCATTCCCAAACACGACGCACCTTTTCTTGGGTGGATGCGATGGACTGCTAGAAGTGTCGTGGCCTATGCTGCGAGATGTCCTACGGAGTGCCGACTCTCTGATCCAGCTGTGTCTCGGGAGAATAGTGTACTCCCGGATTTCTGAAGGTGGAGAAGTTATTCTCCCTCACTTGACGCATTTGAAGGTCGATATGTGGGACGAAGACTGGGTCGACTTCATGGCTTACATCAATCCCCCCATTCTGCGAGTCTTCCAAGTAGTAATGTCGGGGATGTGGTCCGGCGGGGAGGCACTGTGGGTAAGCTGCCATCCCAACCTGCTGGGCAATATTCGCGAGTTGGAGTTGCGGATTTCCTCACCAGACGTCGACAATTTCGACACTTTACTGCCTCTCCTCGGGCAACTTCGGGACTTGGACGTGTTGCGGTGCTGCGAAGGTGTGGGAGAAAGGTTGGTGCAGGCTTTGCAGACACCTGCGTTAGCGTCCCGGTGGTTGCGTGAGGTTCGACTCAACGCACAAGTCACGACTGCCCAGGCGAAAGGCATACTCCACCAAAGGCAAGATGGTCGACTTGCCGAAGATTGCCGCCTAATTTCCCGGGGACCCGACGTCGATAGTTACGCGACGTGGGTGGAGCATACCCTCTTCGGCGGGGCTGTAAGGACGCAGACAATCGGGAGACCGCCTTACAAGACGTACTTGCATTGGTCTGATGGATGGGAGGAAAACAATTGTATTGCGGCGCCTTAGGTGACATGCTGGACGCGTTGTGTATAAATCGCACCGCTTCAATGTAGCTACACAGTCGATGCTCGAGAAGCGAGTCATGATGGGGAAAACGACGTGCGGTAAATGCGCATAACGTGGGACGCTCCCATAACATAAGCCTATAACAGGCTTCCGGTTAGGTTCACCCGCTGCCGCACAATACGTACCCACTCACCCTGCGATACCGGGGCCGAGAAGAAGACGATTCGCTGCTCGAAAAATCCCTACGCGTCAAACGAACACGGCACAGAACCAGAGATGCGTCGTCCAAAGGACCCCCGATGTTAGTTATGACCGGAGCCTCGTCTTCCAGGGCACGAAAACGAGGGGCACCCCGCTCGACGGCGGCGTTGGTTTTTGCCTGCAAAGTCGTCATTCACGGAGACGCTTGTCACGGGCCGCTTACCACTGATGTGCTCTCCCACACATAGACGTGAATGAATTGAGCTCCTACTGTTTCGCTGCCATCCATCGTGTAGGAATGGCACCAATTTTGAACGTCGACAATCGTCTCGGAGTGCTTCGTCAAGACATGGAGGCAACATAGAGTATGCAAAACCGCTTACCCGCTCCGGATCGTCTTCAGCGACGTGGGGCACGCTAGCCAACACCTTGAGCTGGTGTTGCCCTATCTCGTGAGCAAAGGGTAGGGACTGATCGGCACATCGTAGGACAAGGACCTGCAAATGTGTTAGGAACAGTTGGGCTACGACCCCCCACAGTACCTTGCAGGCGGTCCCGGCCGGCACGAGGACACGGTCTATGACCCCCACTACAAGCACGCCCCGTTTTTCCGCCTTCGCTATCGGTGTGGTAAGAGCGTTGTATGCTGGAATCTTGCTTCACGGTCTCTGGTCCCATCTGAAAGTCATGTTCAGCAGAGAGCGACGCTAGAAATGGGGGATCCATTGATGGGCCAGTAACACCCTCTCTTGGTCACGGTGTTCGGCAGAGTGTTCTACTTATCTTTTGTGCAATGTTGACGCCGACAGGAGGCGGACTGTCCTCCTTTCTCCCCAGATGACCAACGTACTTACCACCCCCCATAATCGTATCCGCCAGCCACAGGCCAACCGCATAGCAAGGTTGCCGGCTGAGCTGACGGACGACATTCTTCACCGCGAAATAACACACGTAAAGGACGATTGGCTGGCGCTGATTAAACGCCGTGAGGAGCTGGCCCAGGTGTGCTTGCAATGGGCAATCACCATTGATTCGACCCCTCGTTACTGGGACACGCTCGCCGTGCATTCGTTCATGAACTCGAAGTTCATATCACGCAGTGTGGAACGTGCAAAGTCGCGGTCACTTACGATCCGCATTTTTCTATCTGCGAAAGGGAGCCAGTATCCCACCAAGGTCCTTTTTACCCGACCGCGTTCTCGTGACGCAGCAGACTTTATACAAAATATTTTGCCCGGCATGGCGGTGGTTTTTCCCCGGGCACAGGATTTGCATCTAGAGGCGGAAGAAGCTTCAGACGCCGTCGCGGTCATGAACTTTTTAGCGTTGTGTGGCCTACCGTCAACCAGGAAGGCGAACATATCCAGTCGTTGGCACTCGTCATTATTTCACGACGCCACAGGCGATGCCATTGACATGCCGCAATTATCAACTCTGTCACTGACCCTGGTACACCCCTTGTCGTTCGGAACTCTACCATACAACAATCTGGTAGCGTTGACGATCAAGTGCTTGTGGTGCACACCCGCGCTAAGAGCTACACAGTTCGCCCAAGCGCTTGCAGCTGCAACTCGTCTGGAAACCCTGACTTTGGAAGAGGTGCAGTGCGTGGACGTGGATGGAACAGCGGCAGTGGCGCTCCCGGCGGTGACAGATTTCAACATATCGTATATGCAGGACCGGTGCGCCGAAATTATATCCCGACTCGAAATGCCGTCTCTGGCGAGAATGCGCGCTGAGACGCGTTTGGGCTCTACCATCACATCTCTCTTCACATCCGCCCCAGAAGTTTTCATCGGGCCGTCGCGGGTAGTTTTGTGCTGCAACAATTTAACGGTAACGGAAATGAGGCGTACCATCTTGCTGATGAAGCAGGTGGTGTCTCTCGATCTGGGAGGGTGTACTTTTCACACCCCGGACGCATTCGAAGAGTTGGTGCTCATCCCAGAATTCACGTGTCTCCGTCTAGAGGAACTCAGGTTGCCCCACGATGTGCCTGTGTCCACCATTCGGGCGGTACTTTCAGTTTCGCGCGAAGACATTGTGTTAGTCACGGCGGCGCCAACAGCAGGGACGGATGTTTTTTGGCGAATGCAAGATAAAACGTTGATTAAGGATCCGGCTCAGAGTAGGAGAGAAGACGGAGTACGGCGAGCTTGAGTTGAGGAACGTATCGGTTCGCGACATCCCGGCTGGGTGTTCAACGAGAGTTAACAGCAGGTCCGAGTCAACGCCTTGATACTTCAGTGTGTAGATACCCAGTTCGAGTCGGGATTGTATATATCTCATGTTTCCTTTTTGCAAACGCGTCGGTTGGGAATAGAGAAAAATGCACCATCGGACTCAGTGGGAATACTTCACAGGTGAACGCAGGCATTAGTATAGCGTATGCATATCATTATTCAGCGCATTTACGTCCACAACTGATAGCTCCTTTTATCCACATTGATGTCTCGACCGCTAGCCTCGTCCCGGCTTCCCAGTCCCGAGAGACGCAGGTCGGCGCGCGAGGTGAGCCAGGACAGTATAGCGCGACCCACACCATCTCGGGGTGACCTGGCATGGAGCGATACTCTACATGCGCAGCTGCGGGCACGTCCGCTAATGCGACGTCCGCAACGACCTCTCCGACGTCCACTCGCATCCGGAAAACGTCGCTGTCCCAGACGACGGAGGAGTTCAGTGAACACCCGATACACAAGTTTCAATCAATAGCGCGCAAAATTGCGATCGGCGACGGCTGACCCTCGCTGGCCAAGATGGATATCTCGCACAATGTATCCACAGCGGGACGCAAGGGGAGACGACATGGTGAATTGGTTTTATGGTCGATTATTCGCCTCCTCGATCGATCGGTCCCATGCCTCTACCCGCCCGGCCTGAAATCAAAGGCTTCTGACGACGGCTACTACCTCTATCATGGCACCTAAGCTGTCCGACCTCCACTTCGGTACCAGCCTACTACCCGTTCACCGGATGACTTCGCAGCAGTCTAATGAGACACATTCTGTTCTGCAGTATGCCTCTGCGGACCCTCTCGGCGCAGTCGATATCTTCGGGATGGTAGAGTGGTTTGAGCCTGGCCCTTTCTTGTCCGGAGGACACGTATGCCAGCCACCGACTCGGCACTTTCTGAACCCTCTGACGTTCTTTTCCTTTTTAGCCTCAACATACGGTCTTCATCAGCTCCGGCGCCACAGACGATCCTATTTTCACCGAGACTACCCGGGTTTTGAGGGATATCATCGTTGCCGAGCAGGTTGAGGCGAACGTGAGCCCACACCAACATGCTATCGTCCTTGCTGATGTGAAACAGTTGAGTGGCCGACCGTTCGACGTCCTGAATCAATGGACGCCGCCCACCATTCACTGCCCGGCGCCTCTGACCCGTACCGACAAGTTAACAACCACCCCGTTAATTGCCATGGAGCATACGGAAGCGTGCAAGGTCAGTATCCCTCGCTCCCTGTTCGATGGCCTGGATTCAGTTTCCTTCAGGCTTCTGTACACTCTTTTGAAAGGGTACACAACATCCGAGCGACGTGCCTCCTCCACCGCGGAGACAGCATACGGGGAGATTCCCACACAAGAGTCTACTCTATCCTTTTGTTGGACGTACACAGAACGGATATTGTGCAGGACAGAGGCCACAGACTTCGTCGCGGGTCGGAGGTCAATACGTAGGCTGGCTTGTTAACGTACAGCTACTGCGTTAAGTAATGCAACGCGAGGGGTAAATTCTGTAGATACAGAGGAGTGTGGTTCATACCCTGCAGACTCCTTTTTCGATCGAGAGCGCTCCAACTTTCTTCGTTCCTCATCCCCCCACCTTATTAACATGTCAATCCCTTCAGCATGTTTAGCTCACCTTCCTCATGAAATCCTGGATCACATTTTGTACATGTTCTTTTCCCCAACAGAAGGGAACTGGATGCTGCCCATGGAGAGGCGGAGCACGATCTGCAGAGTCAATCGCAGATTCCGCGACATTGCCTTTGGTGCCAAATTTCGCGATTGCATCATTGTATTCCGATTCACTACCGTACGGTCCTTGAAGGCGTCGGTGCACGCGGCACGACAAGCTCAGTGCAGGCTGACAATCCGGGTGCATATGGAGGATGTGGATCGGGTGCAAAAAGGGGGCCAGCCCGGCGGCATACCTTGCGGTGAGGAAAACGTTGTAACCTCCGTCTCGATGTGGGACTTCTTCTCCGACATCCTTCCCGAGTTGGCGCCGGCGCTCGGTCAAACACACGAACTGCGTATCACTGCGTCGCATGCCCAGGAGGTGGTGTGGGCCATAGTTCTTCTCCACGACGCCGGACTGCCGTCGACGACTACATTGAAGCTGGAGGCCGGGATATACTCGCCGCGCGCTGTGGCCCATGCCCGGGTCGCCGCTGTACCCACTTTGAAGACCATGTTGATGATGGGAGTTGATCCATCCTTCATAGGCACTCTTGTCTTCGCAAACCTTTCCACACTAAGGCTGAGCAACATATCCTCGCCGTCGGAACGGGAAGGCGCCACCCATTTATTGGACGTTCTGGAATCAGCGCCGTGCCTCTCCGTTCTACAACTCGACGATGTGGCTGCAGGAGCGGTGCCGGCGGGTCGTCGCGTTACGTTACCTCTCCTTACCCACCTGCATTTCACCTTCACCGACCACCTGCCTTTGCCTATCGTTCATGCCCTTCACGTTCCACGGCTGGCCCATATCAAAGTACTCGTGCATGGGTATTCCACCTCGTTCGGGGCGCTGGTCCGAGGGTGCGAACAAATGTTTGCACATGCCGCGACTGTCGACCTCGGTCTTCAGGCCAGACACCTACCGGACTTCAGAACTCTTCTACCGCGGCTTGAAAACGTGGAATGCCTGGATGTTCGTGAATCTGTGGATGCGGTGGCCGAGGTCATAGCCGATTTCATTGACCAAACATCTATGGCTCGTCTTAGGCATGTACGCCTACCGTATCACACCGGCCCAGATATATTGCGCAGGTTCCTGAACGCGCTGCACCTAGGGACAGTGGGGCGCGACTTGGTTTTAACTTCAGGGTTAGGCGGCGACTGTGGAGGAGAGAATAGGTTGTGGACGATGGAAAACGGCGAGTTGAAGGATACAATTTGCCAATGTGCGCAAGACAACGTGTGGATTGTCACGAGATACGGGCACAACGAATTCAAGTAAGCCGTGTCGCGAAGGGAGTTCTATCTTTGTCATAGCCTCCGCGGATGTAAACGTCTGGAATCCGATTCCGGACGCGTATCACTTGAAGCCCTGGAGGACCCGGTTGTATCGAATGACACCTACGTCGATGCGACTTCCGGAAGGATGCTGTTTGGCGTTATTTTTAATCGCATCACGTAGCCCGTGTTAATCGTAAACCTTGAATATATTTAACCATTAAGATAACAAAGCTTAAGTCAGAAGACAGCCAGCGAATGCACTACACGGTATTGAGACTCTGCCCGGGGCTCCTCGCTCAACGCGATGAGTTTACGCAACTTCTGGCGCCAGAGAGACACTACCGACTAATTGTCAAATATTGCAGACGAATCATGGGTGAGACACGTACGCCTAGGGAGCGTCGACGGTGCAATACCACCTTGAGCAAGGACTCCGACGGTACATCCCGCGCCTCCCAGATTCCATCCTGTCCGCGGATGCTCTTGAAAGTCATCGTCGTAAGTCCAGGACGGGAAATCGATGACCGCACAGCCCGCATCGTCACTAGTCCGGTATTTCACTGGGCAGCTGAATTCCTCTCCGCACTCGTGCGGCGCTCCGAACTCGGCCAGAGCGAAAGAAAAATCCCGGCCGGTCCACTTTTTCAAAATGCGCCATAAACGCTGATGGTAAGCGAGGTCACCAGTCGCGGGCATCAAAGCGGGGGTCGTCAGCGAAATCCCCGCAGCTGTGAGCTCAGGATAACCAAGCCAGAGCTTCCGCGCATCCCAAGCACCGAAGACGCACGTCGAGTGGAAATTAGCCACAGCGTCGTATGGGTTGTCGGTCAGGGACTCAACGACGTTAACCTTCTGTCCCGTAAACCTCTCCATGCCCCATACCTTGCCTACGCCAGTCGACAGATCGTACTCATAGCCCACCGACGTGATTTTGTATCGCCCGGCCTTCTTAAGGAACTGCACGACGTCGTATCCTTGATGGGCGCCAGTGAAAAAATCCAGATCGGAAGGGATGAATGCGTTGTCAGACCGCAATAGAGCGGTGATTGTGGAGCCTGAGACGATGGCGCCCGTGGCGGCCATCATCAGGCGAATTTCGCCGAAGCGGAGATGGAAGCGACTGAGGACACTCGCTGCTTCCGTTTGAAGCGCCTCGGCGACGACATGCGCCGCTCCCGGGAAGGAGAGCGCCATGTTGATTTGGTCAGCCAAAACGACGTCGCGCAGGATCCGAAGGCCAATGTCAGTGGGTAAATTGAGGTGAGCATCCACCGCATCTACAGAACATCAGATAACACAGTTGAGGTGAAAGTAGTCGTGCCTGGTTGACCTTCGCCATCGACGTGGCTGTCGGGTGGACCAAAATCTGTTTCGTCCATGTTGACGTCGGAGCCCTCGTCATCTGTTTCTTCACCCTCTTCAGCAATATACTCTTCCTCTTCCCCTCCGTGGTCCCTCAGGAAGTCCATGTGCAGGGCAACCATTCGATATGATTTCTTCGATATGACGGCCATTCTGACAAGCTCTTGCGCAGACATTGTTGTCATAACTCGCCTAGCATTCCGGCCATACTTGATGCCACGCAAGAACGCGATGCGGTACCGGGCGACTTGCTCCGAATGAGCGACCATCTAGAGTGGAGTTCAGCTGCGACGAGGACCCTCTTAAGGTATGTACTCACTCCAAAAGGTGCCATACATCTGAATGCGGGACCACCGCATCTTATATCGCGGGCGTCTCGATGTCGCGCACGTTTCATCCTCCTGGATACTCTTGGATAGGGGTATCATTACTTCAATTCAGTGAGAATGCAACAGTAAGGTGGTCAGGCACTAATACCGATATTCCTCGCCTGTCTCTGGATAGTGCGGAGGTAAACATTCTGTCGTGCGCACCGCCGTTCGGTCTGCGATGGGCAGTCCCGTTTCGACGGAGTGTCGGTAAGTACGGAAAATAAGGAATCCCACATCTTTGAATTTTGCTTTGCGTCAACTGGTCCTACCTCAATACTCAGTGGTCCCACAGGAGCCGTCGGACAAATGATAATTTCGTTGGCAACCATATGCCCCTTTTTCGCTCAGCCTTACCGCTATGCCTTTCTCTGCAGCCGCACCTTTTGACCCACACTGCCCAGAATGGCCGGACGACCTAACCTCCACGGCTCAGGTTCTGGGCTACCTTAACGGGTGCTCGCCGCCCGCACTCGCGTTGGTCTCCACCGGTCTCCACGTTGCGCCTGCAAGCTCGCGGGGTGACATACCTGACACCTTGGAGGGTGCCGCAGGGTCACCATTTCAGTGTACACTTTTCGGCCAGGTTGCGCGTCCAGTGGTACGTCGGACGGGCGTGTTGCAAATTCTGTCTAAGATCGTTTATAGCAACTCCGGGGGCGATACCGCACTTTTTGTGTGCGGCGTGGTGCAAGCCTGCCAGCCGACGCTACGGACATGTTCAACAGGCAGTGGAGAGCACTGGAAGGGCTCATTCAAACCGATCCCGACATCACCCTACGTAGCACTGAAGATCCCATCGAAGTGTACGTAGGGCAGCTGAGCCCCGGTTCCTGCACTTTCCATGTGCCTGACGATGAAGGTCGTTTGGAGGCTACGGTGCCACGATCGACCCCGGATTTTCCGTTACAAGAGGGTGACTGGGTCGTATTCACTGCGACGCTGCACAGACGCCCTAGCCATGCAAAGGTATGAGCGGTTACACTCCTGAACGTTGTACTCATCAGACCAAGTACGAGATGCAGGCGCGGCACGTCCGTCTCCTCTTACTGAGTAGCGACGGCGACGACGACGACGATGACGATGGGTTCATCACCGACGACGAGCGCTCTCACCACTCGCAGGAGAGCACCGACGAGGAAGGAATCGCCGTGTCGTCTGTAGCGTCATCGACAGATCGAGAGAGTGGAGAACCGTCAAGCTCCGACTCCGCCGAGGAATCTCAGTCCGATGAACGCCCTTCACCACCATTCGCGGTAGCTGAGCTATACAGCGACGAGGCTGAAGAAAGTTCAGGTGAATGCTCGGGTGCCTCCAATTCGCGGGCGACGAGCCCATTGCGCTCCACAATCCGGAAGTTCCAGGAGGATAGCGACGACGCGGATTGTCCGCGGAAGAGACGGAGGATTTGTAGACGCAACTGAGGGCAGCGTACTCCAGCGAGCTGATTCTGCGACAGTATCTACTATCACGTCGTACGCTTCCCAGATACGTCTGTCACCCACTAACTTGTTCTGTATTGATTTCGTAAACACCACACTCTTGCTTCAGCCTATCTACTTTCTTTCGCCCTGCACCCTCACGTTGCGGAAAGGCTCCCATGGAGCATATGTAGAACTTTTTTGCCTCCATCGAGGCGCCACCACCTGCGACTAAATCAGAAAGGATGCAGTGTGATTTAAGCGGGTGTACCATACTTTCTGATATTGTCCCTCGCTTCCTTGATTTCCGTGAGGAGCATGTTCCTTATGCCATCGCCGTCCATTATTGCTACGAGGACGTCACCATGCATTGGGAATGGCTCCATTCCCGCCTCGCCAAGCGTGAAGTTGAGCTCTCCGAAGCCGAAGTCCTTGAACCACAGCAAATACGTGCTCTCATCGCACCGAGCAGTCAGAACATGAGGATTGAGACGAGTTACATACCCTGCGAGGTCCGGCATGGTAGAGCCCAGGACGTCGAAGCCGAGCCAGTCATACGTGCGAAGATCCTCCGGAAAACGGTAGCGCTGAACTCCATAGTCGACGGCTAGGGGCACGAGGATGGCCTCAAAGCAACCGGTGGGGAAGAGAGCCGCGGTGTACATCGCAGGGAAAGACTGTTGCTCCGGTAAATACACATTAACACCACAGGTTTCCTCACTTACTGGTCGGGTCGCTAGGATTGTCTCTGTTTTGGCCCTCACTGCGTCTAGCTTGTTTGAGAAAGATTCATTCACGTTCCGAGCGTGCGCGGCGTAATGGATGTCGAGACGACTCCGTGAAACTCGCAGTGAACGTTCTTGCAGATCGCAAAACTCCACGCCAGTCGATATTTCCAGGATTCAAAACCGTCTCGTGCAGCTTCGCCCACCGCATCAGCTTGAATACCAGACCTCCACTGGAAAAGTCTGATCCCCGCCCCCCCACGGAGACGTCGCAATCTCGAAACGCATCCACTACCACAGGTACTGGTCCAGTGTGAGTTATCGATGTTGCCGGTGAAACCCATTTGTTGTAAACGAAAACGCAGCCTTTCCCGTTCTGCGTCGGGGTAATCAGCACCGGACCTCATCACTGCACGATTCGCAGCACGATCATGGGGGTGCAGCACGATGATGCAAGAAGGTGTCAGTAGCACTGTCTGCAATGTGTGTTGCGCAGACAACACCACACGAAAAATGTGCTTTTCTGCGGCCGCGGTCACCGTGACACGGCGTCCAGTCGCGGCGTGCGCATAAGACTTGAATTCCGCTGCCATTTCGCAGTCCTCCAAATGGGACACGTTGTGGACCTGACCCATAAACACCTCCCTCTGTTCAACGCTATCTTCAGCATATCCCTGGCCTGTCATGTACGTGTCCATGGGAGTCATCCCGCCGGCGCGGACGACAACATTGATGTCTGCTGGGTCCCATTGAGGGCAAGGGGTGGTTAACCATAGCGGCCCCGATCCAAGAACGGCGCCATGGTGCGCCTTCATAGTGTCCCAGAAGTCGTCAATCGATGTAGGGAAGTATGGTCGTAGCAGAGCCTGGACCCTGTCTGTGATGAGACGCGTCGCCGTTGCGTGCGGGAGGCTGCCGGTGACAGCGTACGCTGTCAATTCTCTAATGGGTAGATAGGTCGCGACTTCCCTTTCGTGCTCGGCAAGTAAACTCTGCATGGTGGCTTGACGTGAAGCGTCGACTTTAGGGATCCCTGAAGGACTGGCTCGAAAGCCCGATCGGTTCCCGGCCAATTTCAAAGTGTAAATGCGGTGACATCGCCGGTCGCGGCTAGTTATCACAATTTGCCTGAACAGAAGCTCGCAAGGTTGGTGAATCGAACAGTATTGTAGAAGAACATCGCTCCGTAACAAACATCAACAGATATTTTGAGCTTCGTCACGTCGTGAACATGGACGCGCCATATTCGACTTGGACGCGTCTTCTCCCAGCGGCTAAACTTTAACGGCGCGAGCTCGCGATCGACGCAAGTGTATGGGATTGCCAAACATAGTACGGAACGTCACGGTTACTCAGGGGATTCGATTTCTTCACGGGCTACTACCGATGCTCAACGACTGGAATAGCTGTCTATCCTTCGGACCGCCTAGCTGCTGGTACACTCGCACCTCGAGTTCCGGTTGGTGACTTCCGATGTTCAGCGAAGCGGTATTAACTAATGCACAGAGCACCACGTCGATTCTAGGGTGCTCCTCAGCATGCAGTGGCCTAATGAGCAGGCAACGTCCATAGCTGATGGTATGCACCGAGCGTTCCAATGTGGTATCCTCTACCACCTCAACCTAACGCATCCGCTCGAATGGTTCAATGTGCCCGCTCTGGTGCCTCCGGGTCTCTCGGACGAGCAGACTGACGTGCAAGACAAGATTGAGCGTCATCTGCTGCGCTCTTTGCTAGGCGAAGCGCCTGATCAGTTGTTGCTGCTCGTTCACGGAAAAGCCGGCACAGGGAAGACCACAATAATAGAGTATATCGCGGGGACGTTCGCTCAGCATGGAGCTTCCCCACTACTTCTCAGAACTGCTACCACAAGTTCTGGTGCGGGTATCATCGGAGGCGAGACTCTGGACGGGCGCCTTTTCGACAGGGGAAGCCGAGAGGCGCTTGACTTCAACCTAATCAGATACATCCTCATCGACCAGTTTTCCCGAATCTCTAAAACAGATATGGGACGCTTCTCTGAAGCCCTCGGCTGTTGCGCCAGCGCCGATGCGAACCTTCCATTCGGCGGTTTGAACGTAATTCTTTTCGGCGACGTTCTCCAACCGCTCCCTGCTGAGGTCGCTGATGCCTTGCACGAGCGTCACCATCAGTCCGACATCGCTGCAGTCGGTGCGGACTTGTTCCGGCGCTTCAACGATGTTGTCACGCTGCACCGGGCTCTGTACATCAGTGACCCCTTCTGGAGCTCTCTACTCGACCGGATTAGAGTGGCCAGATGTACAGCAGCTGATATCAGCATACTGGAGGAGCGCGTCATTCGTCCTTGTCCCCCCCCCCACGCTCTCTTGGAATGGGAGGATGCCACACTGATGACCACAAGCCCCAGCTTCGCCAGCGTGTGGAATAGCTCTATCTTGAGGTTTTTCTGTGCGGCGACAACGACAACCATGCACGTCAGTCCCGCCTGCGACATCTGCGAATTACTCACCGACAACGATCGACGACAACTACTCAAGGCCCCCGCCGCGGACACCGCAAATTTGTTGGGATACATTGAGGTGGCGATAGGTATGCGAGCCTTCGTGAATTTTGGCACCGCAACCGTGTTCGGAACCGTGTCTGGCGTCGAATTGGATACCCGGGAGCCGCCGTGGCTAGGTGACTCCACGTACAGGGTACTGGTGTTCCCTCTTGTTCACGTCCTCTTCACACCCCACGACAGCATCGCCGCTACGACAGTCCCGGTGACGTCTACTGCGTTCTCATGGGCCGGGTCGCAAGCTGGGCACGTCAACGTTCTCCGACGACAAATGGAGATTACACCCGCCTACGCCGTAGCTGGAGAAAGAGTTGGCGGGTACCATTTCCACGACGCACTCGTTGATCTGACCGCAGTTGAAGGGGAGGAGGTGGGCATCGCCGACATCCACGCCATTCTGTCCAAAATATTGGATTTGTCTCAGTTACGAATCCTCAGACCCTTCCAGACATCGATCCTGACACAGGGATTGAGCACAGCTCTCTCGGAGGCGGATGCACGGTTGCAGTTTTTGGCTGATCGGTCAGCGACGTAGTCACCCGGCTTGTAGCTAAAGTATAGACTGTACAGAAATGTAGGAACGCGAATACACCTCCGCTTGCCACCATGTATAAGACTCTTTCACTCTACAGACCGTCCAAAACACCTAGAGTAGGAGGACTCTGCCAACGTTATCACACTTGGTATTACCGCACACCATCCCCATTCGCCACAAAATTCTTTCCTGCGCGAACGTCTTCGGTTGCCCGACCTGGCGACCCACTTGCTTCCAGTGGAAGACGCCCGCGCCAGGTAGTCCCAACGTTGTCCTGCTTTTCCGCGGACAGCTATTACCGCACGGCCTCCCCAGGTCTGCCGAAGACGACAAGTGCCTAATGAAAGTCTCGAAAGGGGGGCCACGGTCGTCCGGGTCTCCAAGCACCTCGTACGATAGAGCTTCGGCTGCCGTAGCGGGCCATGCGAGAAGACTCTGCGCTCGCAGGGTTAGCTGGGGGAAAAAGCAGATGATGGAGGAGGCAGTCAAGATGTTCATCTGGCATGTGGATTTCGCAGCCAACAACGCCCTTAAAAAACATCGTGGCCTCGTCAATGTAATGGTAACGGTCCGTCCCTGTAAGATGTGTGAGCGATGCGACGGCAGGCAGCTTCATAAAAACACCAACATCTTTACGAAATACATGCACTGAGACACAAGTGGCGATGTAGCATTCGGCGACAGACGCTTCTGTAACGCTACGGCCGTTAGGATGCGCGCGACGACCAAGATAAACTGCGTACTATTTGAATTGAAACGTCTGCTGCAAGAAGATTCGCCACTGCAGGAGACGATCATGTGGCACGAGGAGATTGAGATTAGACACGGTTGGGACAGCGTCCGCCAGAGCGAATGTAAGCAAGGCCAGAACTATAGAGCCGACGACGGCCGCGCTGGTATCTTCGATTAAGGCGAACATGGCCCTGTGTGCGGCAGCCCAGTGAGCGACTGTGCCTGCGCTGCCGGTGAGGAAAGGCCCGATAAGACTAGCAATACGCCGCTGAAACTCTAGGCGGGCAAATCTGCGAAATGTGCGAGTCACTTGCGACAGTGCTATGAATTCCTTCAAGGGGAGCGTTGACAGGATGGCCATAGCCATGTACGGCGTCCGCGACACAGTGTCTCCGGCCGACATACACAGGGTAGTTGGAGGGGGGTAGATTAAGATGGGGAGATACAACGACCGTAACTAATGACCTATGAGGCCCTGCCTTATAACACTGACAACAGTCGGCCGGCTGCGCGCATTTGAAATGGAAGTAAAACGTACTGATACGCAATGGAACGCGCCAGCGCCCTGTCCGACTCGTTCATATTGACGACGCCTTGGCCCGAGGTCCCTCTGCCACTCATTTTGAACACTAGCACGTTACCCATCCACGGCTTGGACAGTCCTGGCACTTTTCGTTCAACATTCTTGTTCGGCGGGTGACGGTCAACGTAGTGGACGGCCGAGTTGTAGTGCTGGGGCGCCACCACCACCGTGAACGCGTTGCTGAGTAGAACGGGATTATCAATTGGGAACCTCTTCACAACCTGTGACAGAACGGCCAGGTCTAGCGATGATGCTGATTGGGACATTCCGGGGTCAATCCACGCGTTGATTTCCAGATCATCGATGCGTGCAACGTCCTCGGTGGGAATGAATCCGAATCTCGCCGGTACGGGTACCAGTCGGGATCCTGACGACGCGGAAGGAATCAAGAGCGCATCAAATATAACGGGGTAGGGCTGTATCTCGTTTGAGCACTGCTGACAATCAGGTAACCGTATGCGCACCGGAACTGCATGCTCCACTAGGGAACGTAGGGCCAAAATCGCGGTTGCGTCTGTCGGGGTAGCCATCGAGTGGCGGATGTACCGCCATGCGCTGTGGAGATCATTTCCGCCTGTGTTTGCGTCTGTTGAAGATCGGGGTCAACAGCACCACAGCCAATACTCCGCATTCACCCTCCGCATATCGGGCCTTGCATTTGAAGAACTCCTAAGCGTCCGTATCCACCTCTGTCGTCGGCCTGTCAGCGTTGCGCACCGGATATCAGTACCTATGGGCAGGACAACTGAAGCTGAGCATATGCTCGTTTCCACTCTCGATCGTTCATAATTTGCTTTAGGTCGCAGCGTCAGAACAGTTCCTGAATCTTGCCGGTGTCGTATTGATTACCTGAGCGCCCATGTTTCGTGTAATGCGCGACATTTGGCCAGCTTAAATACCGTTGCTGGAACCGAGCGCGACCGTGTGTCATGGACGAGTCCGTCCCCCGGCCTCGATGGCCTGCGATGATCAGCACGGCAAAGGAACTCGCCGACTATACCAAGTACTGCAGCCCGATTTCTCTCCGCAACGCGGAGTTCAGGCAGAATTTCTTGCCCCCCAAAGTGGACGGTCCGGCTCGCGACAACACCATGTACACGATCTCCGACGGACTATGGCCGTTTCGCACCATTATTTTTGGCCGTGTGCGCTCCTTACCTGTAAGCTTCCCCAAGCATTGATTTGAGCGAGCGTTGACGGAAATGTAGGTCGTCGACACAGGACGCTGCTCCCTAACACTCCATTGCCCTGCTGACAGCGACCCTGCACTTGTCGATGCGTTCGGTAAACAATTGCTCGTTCTCGCAGCGCCCGTCGGTGAGGCCGACGACTTAGACTGCGACGGAAATGCTGTCAGTGTTGCTGTTCTTCTCTCTCCCCCCCCCCCATCCAGTCTAATCTAGAGTATTAGAACATCCAGTCTTATCCATGGACGGACTCCAACCGTGTGACACGGTCCGGCGGGAGAACGATGACCGTTTTACTCTATCATGGCAATTTCAGGTGCCTGGTGTACACTCCCGCTACGCCACTTCTTCCAGACGACGATCTTGACGAGCTGGAGGTCTTCGCTCCGCGCCAAGCTGAGAGGTATCCTATCGCCGTCGGCGACTGGGTGGTCTTCGTCGCGACACTTCATGTAATGCAGATCCGCGACCGCAGGGTGAGGCACTATATGCACATCGAATGCCGCTTACGATCCGCTGACTTAGTTCTATGACATACGCGCGCACCATCTTCGCGTATTGCCCGCCTCTTTCACCGGTGTATCGGTTGCAGCGCCAACAGTGACCGCAGCGGCAACTGCGACGCCTACTCCTGCCTTAGTTGCTTCCGAGTCCAATCTACAAACGCAGACCCCGCGCAAGAGAAATCGTGAAGTACTCGAACGGGAACCTTATCAGTAAGCCTGTCCGCACCTTAACGGAACATCTCTGACTCATGCAGACTGCGAAAACGGGCCAAACCGTCCACAGCGTAGGCGCCCTCGACGCCACCGTCACTTCTATTCCATACGACGCCCATGACACGATTATTTTAAAGACTGACATATTACGACGTCGCCAACGACAGATACCTATCTACAACCTATTCTACAATCTGATGTATACGCTGTACAAATTACAAAGCCGACTGATACATCTATGTCGCGCCTAGTTTGCGGTTCCCTGTTCCTTAAGAAACGTGAGCGCTAAGTAGCACTGGCGCTTGTGACGGTACCAGTCATGGGTCTAATCCGCTGCAACCAGTCGTATGACTGCGGGCTAAGTGTGTATTGTCGCAGAACGGCAGAGCCCACCCCCACGCGCCACTCTGTGCGTAGCGAAGCCATGGCATTGTCGAACGTCATGCGGTCCAGCGGCTCCTCAAATCTTCTAGTTGGGAACGACACCGTACAGCACGGATGAACGCCGGGCGAACCCATTAAAGAGATCATGGCGAGGTCCCTGTCCCTCGACACGGATCCAACGTGAATGTGGCGCAGCACCGACCGTACACTGCCGCCACTCATCAATTCCAGCACGTCATGTCCGCACGTTGTCGCAGCAGGATGTACGCGTAACGTATGTAGAAGGGGAATATGCTCCAGCATTTTCTTCACCTCCCACACAAGACTGCCAGGAATATCGATACCCACCTCAACGACACGACGGAGATGTTCGGTCCATCCGGAGAGGAGATAATCGACGGAAGCTGGGATGGACGTTGATATGAACAGTTCCCGCAGGGCGGGCAACTGCATACGAGCAATAGCATCCACTGTTTCAGGGCGCCGGTACGCAACCTCCAGTCGGGTGAGATTGAGCATGTGAATGGAAGGCCCCAGCACCACGTCCCCCAATGTTTCATCTTTGTTAATCTCCAGGACCGATAGCGCATGGGCGGCTCTCAGTAACGTCGCTATGGTTGACCACTTGATGCGGAGGGGGTTACGGCGCCCACCAAGACGGAACACCGTTAACCGCGCGATGACAGCCTGCGAGCCCCAGGTGGTGGAGACCCCGAACATCTGCAGCTCAGTGATCGAGCTCTCGAAAGGTAGTGTTGCGCTGTACCAAGGCGGCGCGTCGACGGATCCGCTATACCACCCCGATAGCGAGAGCGACATTTTCTCAATGGTTCCTCCCGGGAGCGTCCCTAAAGCGGCGTGCAGGGGCGTCCAGTCTGACAACATCCAGCACTTGACGGTGAGGCTGTACACCCGCGATACATCGGGGAAGAGCCCTGGCAGAACCTCACTGCGGAACCGGTCCATCGTCCCCGGATTGACGCTTTTGAGCCACCAGTCGCCGTTGCGTTTGGGAAGGTTTCCTATCCGGCCACAGTGAAGGAAGACGTCGATACCCTTTGGCCGCGAGCGCTCGAGGGCAAATCGAAGGAATTCTACGCGAGTGTTCCGCGTGACTGGCAATAGTAGCCAGAAATTGGGAGAAGAATAAACAATTTTTCGCCAATCTTTGCAGACGAGGCAGACTATAGCTCTGAAGTCGGCAAAGAAGCACCAATGGTCCCGGTCAGTGTCGCAAGATAGATACAGTATTGGGACCTTGAGTTCGCTGGGCAATCGATTGAATACACTCATTGCTGGCGATTCGTCGGAGGTCGAAGCCGGGGTGTGAGATGGCCCCTGTGTGCACCACGCATTCGCGTCACAATTAGTGCGAGTCGAGTGCGAGACACCTGCATTGCCGTCAACTTGTTTAGCGAGCTACTCATCGGCAACACGTATTCTTAAACCGCGGGACGTAATTGGCTATCTACACGCTTCCCAGAAGAATACGCTCCATCTCCCTTTCGGCTGCGACGCGAACGTTGTCCGTTCCGCTCTTCATATACCACCACAAATCTTTCACCAAACTTTCCATTTCAATACCGCACGCCCAAGCACCATCCTCTGGTCCGTTTTTCGCAATGACGATGCGCCCCCGCGGTTGAGGATGCTGGCCTCGGAAAAGACTGCCTACGGAGTTGACAGGTTCCTCTTGGATCCCGTCCGAGCAATAGATCTAGTTCCGCTCAGAGTTGGTCTTTCACCGCCAGACATTTGGCAGTCGTACCTGGTAATACCATTCAACAGTGTTTGCGTCCCTCTCGTAAAAGCGGCCACACGGCCTGATCTCCGGCGCCTGAAGGAAATCGGCTACGTGCTGCAAGTCGGGCCGTACATCGACGCCAGCCAGTAGGGCGCTCTGGACTAGTCCGGGATGTAACAGAGACTGCAGCGCTCCGCGATCGCGGAAATCCAATGCGACGGGGTCAATCGCAACGAGTGTTGCTTTCAACGTGCCCAAGGCCTGCCGCATTTTCCTCATTCTCTGCTTCACTAGTCAACGCGACGTCACGTATTGGACCGTGTACCTCACCTCCACGCTGACATGCCAGGACGGCCTCTCCACCAGGAGCTGTGCTAAGACTTCTTTGTGGGTTCCCGTGCGCGATTTGGAGAGGTACCACGCTTGGAGGTCTGTTTTACTCGGGATAAAAACAGGTTGAACGAACGACATGGGAGGTACAGTATCGGCTAGCCTCTGAAATTAATGCTTTGCCAGCGCCAAGGAACAATCGCCTTTCCCCTAGTGGGAGCAGGTACCTGACCATTCGCGATCGCCTGCCGAAGCTCACTTTCCAGCCCCAACTTGCGTTCCGGCGGCCGCATGATGTCTTGGCGACAGTAGGGGCAGACTGGGGCCAGCCTCAGGCACTCGTGAATACAGTCGTAGCAGAACGCGTGCCCACACGCGGTGCTACCACAGTCAGCTTCGGGAACGCGAACAAACCAACTACTCACACCACGGGGAAAAGAAATGTATCCCAGCAAATGCCGCACTCGAATAGGGCGCCTTCGTCTACCGTGCGTCAGGGCCCGATCTCTACTGTCTTGGAACTCATCTTACCTTCAAAAGGGTTTTCCCCGGCCAGGAGGGCCTCCCGCAGATCGACATCAATGGATTGGCCCGAGGAGTCTCCCAGACCACCTTTGAATTCGAGGTACGCATCGGGATCGAATGGCTTTCGGACGTTGTACACCGGTCCCGACGTCGCGACGAGGTACTGGAGGATGCTCGTCTGGTGCAGCTTAGCGTTGGGAAAGGACATGCTGCCGAGTTTCGGTACTCAGGAGAGCCTTTATTTATGCAAATGCGTCCCGATCGTTGCCTCAATGGTTCCTGACGACGTATTTGAAGGACGGGTATTGCAGCACGCTGCACATGTCTCTGCCTACAGCCACCGAAGATCCCGTCCTAGCCGTACTTGGGCCTATGCTGGTGCCATACCGGGTGCCAGTGACAACCACGGCGACCGTCTTCCTCAAAAACAAGGCTATATTCGAGGACACGGTGAGGATCTAGTGCGTGGATATACTCCAACGATAACCGGTTTCATTAGACACCTCATAAACGCTACATGGGATATTTCTATGGTGCCGGGTGTACAGAAATGCTCCCAGTATACGTGCCTGTTGACCGCTACGCCGAGAATTGGACTACGTATGATGACCTCGACACCGATGTATGGGTTGACGCTGGTGGTTCCGTCGCGGCAGCCATCATCCCCCCCCCCCAGACGATCGGACGCAGGCGCCGTGGCGACGGCGCTCTGGAGATCTTCAGCGCCGCTGTCGCTCCCCAACGTTCCCAGGCTGGGGTGCGCTCTGACAGACATCCAGTCAACAAACAGGTCTCACTCCCGGGATGCCGCCTTTGGCGGGGAGATATCTTAGTAGTCAAGCACACTCAGTACTCGGACGACCGCTGCGAACTGAACCATCTACCGCCTGATTGGGAGGAGGCGTGCTTTGTCGCCGAGTTGCTGCGGAGGTAGGTTTGTTCATGATGACAATGGCAACGTTTCGTGCTGAACCCGTTGTCAAGTTTCATAGTAGGGCCGCACTCGCCTATTTAAATTGTAACTTTCTACAAATCCAATTCTACATACAACTTCTATCTCCCACCATGCAAGACATATTCGACGAACTTGTCCTCTACCTCGACCTGCGGACTGCAGTTCATCTCGGGCAGGTGTCGCAGATATCTCGTTCGCATTTGCGATCAGTGCTGCGAAGGAGGCTGTTGAGGATACTACTCCCGTTTTTTAATCACTCCGAACGTCGTAGAGCAGCATTTTTCGCGCTTCTTCACAGTTCAAATGCGGGCATCGGTGGCTCGATTGCGACGGCCGCACTGCACTGGGCGTTGCCGGTTTTGCTGCTGCCAGCTCCTTTGGTATCAAACCTTAACATTATCGTCCCGTACGGAGCTCAGGAACATTGGAAACTTCTCCTCGAGCGGGTACTCCGGGGGGTCTTGTGGACTTCCCGTCCGGCATGGGGAGAGTATAAGCATTCTGCGCACTACGTATCAACTTACGGACTGGCTCATGACTTGGTGCGTTGGAGCGAATGTGTCCGCGACTGTTCACAAATTTCACTTAGGGTTTGGCCGTCACCGTGACTTCCAGTCTAACGGATTCCGTGCTACCAGTCCTGCTGTCTTCCGGCTGCACCTCGCAACATAACCTTGTCACGAGCACGCGCTTCATTTGTCCTAACGTGCGGCTCACGTCCACCGCCCGCGCGGTGCTGGGCTGGGCGTCAACCGTGAGCGCAGTCACGGTACCGCGAATGGACAAGCCTTTCTTATTACCACCTCTGCACACCTACGTTCATACCGCGACCTCCTGCGAGGATTGGGACGATCGGTGCGGGTGGTCATGTCCGGCTCTGAAGCGCCAGGTTTGCGGATTCAAGGGAATCGGCGAGTTCGCGTGGGGCGGGCATGAGGAGAGGTTCGATCGCGTCGGGGGGGACGGCTGGACGGTTACCCCTCACAGGCAAGAAAGACTGAAGTGGCGTATCGGCAAAACTTGCAGGAATACGTTTTGTCCTAGGGCAACCAATGTAGTGTGTTTGTAGGACTAAGTTGTGGAAGTGATTGCGCCTCAAAGAACGTTTTGAGTTCGACAACGTGACATCCTCCGTCTACGTTTGGGCGACTTAGACATGGACCACTTCCTTCGCCTGCCTGCAGAGTTGCGTCTGTCCATTCTGCACCATTCCACGGATGAGGATCGCGACCACTGGTGTTACGCCATGGACACCAGAACTGTTGTGTCCCTGGTGTGCAAGGATTGGCAAGCGATGGTGGAGGGGTGCCCGTCATTTTGGGTACTGGTCCCGGTGACGCGAAACACAAAAAGCGATTTTTTAGCTAGCACACTGCAACGCTCGAAATCCCGCCACATCTCTGTTTTCCTCCACTGCCACCCACTGGAAGATCTGCCTCGGAGGATCTGCGAATGGATGAAACAGTCGGTGACACCTGGGAGCATCGAACAGTTCTGCGGGGACATACTGCCCAAATTATATCCCCACATCCATCGCGTCAGCAGCCTCACGGTTAACTGTTGGGTGTTAGCGGATTGGCATAGGGTGTGGTCGTGTCTGGACAGTTTGAAGAACATGCGTTTGCGAACCCTCGCGTTGTGCGTGTCACGATGGAAAAGGCGCGACCTCAAACCACCTTTCTGGTGCAGCAGCCCTTATCCCAGCGAAGATACTATCTCAGAACTGGACCTACGCGGAGTGCCTTGCGCATGGGGCTCGGTGGTGATGATATCGAGACTCACGGTGCTTAGACTGGGACAGCTGCGCGCTCCGCTGGAGATCCGATGGTGCTCTCTGGTCCACTTCCTCGCGAAAGCTCAGATGCTGGAAGTGCTGGAGTTCAATAGGCTTGAACCAGTAGAGATGGACGCCAACCTCCCTGTAGCACTGCCGATCGTGGTTCTCCCAAAAGTTCGGCGCCTCGAAATAACATACCGGCGCGCTCAAACGGTTGAGGCGGTCGGACGCATCGTCTTTCCGGGGCTGCGTCAGCTGTTTCTGGCCGTAGACGACATTCCAAGTGCTTCCATCTCGCACCTCGCAGTGAGATGGTCGAACCTTTGCCACAACGTGGTACTGGCCGGGTTCAAAATTCCACAATGCGACGCGGTTGACGTGGACCGTCTGCTCACCCTGATGCCCAGCTTGGGCACGATTCAGGTGCACCCGGCGTCAACTGATTTCGAACGTTACCTGCTCAGCGCGATGTTGAATGGAGACTTCCCTCTTCCTGGGGTGACCTGCGTAGACTTCGGGTCGGTGCTGGCAGAAAACGATGCGCGAATCCTGCTAAGACAACGAGGCACCGCGTCGGTAGCCGGCGCCAGTGTATCGTGCCCCGACGCAAGTCACCGTGGTAGTCTCAACAGACTCTCGTTCTCGGACGCCATGGCCACATGCAGAAAGCAATGGTCGATAAAAGCGGGTGTGGTCGTCGAGAGAACGGCTTCGGAGTTTGTGGGCCGTTACAGCTGGATGAGAAGGTGCAGGACACACATAACGTACACCGAACAACACAAATGAGGGTACGTAAAAATTACTTGTGTTGAAATATGGTAGCGTGTTCAATAAACAAATGATCTGTTTTTTCGCTGAAGAAGTTCACGACTGGAGGCTAAGTACATAGTAAATCACTCCATGTTTGGAGAGCGGTGCAACTCGCATGCTGGACGCCCACGGCATCTGAAATAAATACAGCCAAATGCGCCAAATGCGGCACCAAACGAGTTCATGCGACGACGATTGACCTAATCCTACCCGACCGAACGAGTTACGGATCGAACGATGAAACGGAGCGATTGTTCCCTTGATCGCTCTCGTGGACTGTTATTGCGGTGTGTCCATGCTGTTCACCACGTCCCGCACGACTCTACAGACAATGTTAGCTCCGAATCGATGACCGATGATGGACAACCTCTTAGCAATGTACTCGACACGCGTCTGGTCCCGGTCTTCGACGTCTTCTAATACACCGGTTCTACCACGATGCCTGACCACCAGAACATTGCCTTGCCAATGTTGTCCCGGCCGGCCTATCATCCTTTCCACCAGAGTATTAATGGACGCAGGATCGACAGGTGCTTGTGCCGCGAACAATACGGTGAATGAATTCTCAAGTTCCAAGGGCACCGATCCGGGCAGCCGGTCGATATAGACCGAGCACGTCGCGAGGTCGATATTGTTGGGGCCTGTGAACCACGGCGTGTAGTCGGCGTGACCGATGAAAGCAGGAGAGGGCGTGAAAGTTGGAACAGATACAAAGTGGCCAGTATCGCAGCCCGAACGAAAAATGACGGCACGAACAGAGGCTGGATACATCTGCGGGTGTGAGGTCAGTCGAGCGAACGCGATACTGAGCAGCCAACTGAATACGGCAAGGTTTATCTTTTGTTCCACAGCAGCGACGGCGGCACATATTTGGTGGTGGATGGGCATGGATGTAATGAAATGTGCCGTTTCTACGACAGCGGACCCCTATTGTGCCTTTCCCAAACAGACTCCTACATGTTATCCACCGTCTTTGTTCCCCCGGAAGTGCTGTCCGAGATTATCCTTTGGGACGTCGGGAGCACCTGCGACGGGTGGTACGACGTCCAGAAGCGTCGACTACAACTCGCTGGCGTGTCGAAGAGAATGCAAGCCGTGGTGCATGGGACGGCCGACTTATGGCGTGTCGTAGCCGTGCACCCCAGGATGTCCCTGAAGGACCTCGATACAAGTGTCGCCAACACCAGAAGCAACGTCGCGGTGTTGTTCCTCTTCGGAGGTTTTGCCGGAATGCCGCGGTCTTACACAGCCAGCTCGTGCAGAAGTGTGCCAGAGCTTCATGCAGAGCTCTTACCTCGAGTAGCCGTTCTCTTTACTCGCGTGGCCCGTTTGGAAATCCATGGAGGGTCGAACGAGGTTATCAGCCGAACACTGCATCTCCTCGGGCCGTATGCATGGGACGAGCTGACCGAAGTGAAGCTACTATGCTCTAGCGGAAGCGGCGTCGGATTAACTACCCCATTCGTCTTATCCGAGCCCTCAACGTTGGAGATTTGCGGCCTCCACCCGGCGACCTTCAAGGCTACGCTTTTGGCAAATCTTACAGTCCTCCATGTCGGGGCGCTGGTCAGTACCGGACTCCCTAGCGCGACGGACGTAATGGCGGCCCTCGGCGCAGCCGCCAATCTGGAAGTACTGCAGCTGGTGAACGTCCGGTTCGCATACGTGCCCGCGCACCAGACAGTCACGCTGCCCCGATTGACCCACTTCCTCTTCCAATTCTGCTCTGTACAAAGCATACGCTTTGCGGGCCTGCTACGCCTGCCGAGTTTGACCAACCTGTGCGTCAGAGCGACCTCTGGGGAATGTACCTTGGGGCAGCTGTACGCCGTGGCGCCTACGATTTTCCTGCGAGCGGCACATGTTGAGTTGTGGGGCGAAGAAGCCGAGGTGGACGATACGAAAACCGTCCTGGGGGGCATGGGAGATATGACGTCGCTGCGGGTTGGGAACGAGCAATACGCTTTGACCATCCTGGACGCTTTAAGCGAGATACAGTTGTCTAACCTGCGCCTGCTGGTCTTGCCGGGCGGATTGCCGGTGGATACAATTGGGAGCGCCTTGGGTATGTGGGGTCGTTTCCACAAAGAATTCAAGGTCGAGACGAAATCCAAGAGAGAAACGCGCGTTTGGACGATGACTGGCAATGGACCAACAGGAGTAGCTTTCGCCGGTCGACGTTCCGAGCGTTGGGTTTCCCTGACGTAGTTGTGTGTAAATGTCCCGCAACGTATTCGACGTTGTACTATGTACGCCCTGGCAACTCGAACTGAGACAGGACCGGTCCAATTTCTTTTCTCATTGTAAGGGGCGCGGCCCCTGGATATGGGAAGAGACTGAGACTATCATCTCCCCTCATGAGCGTTAGCGACAACTTGGATATTTTCCCCGACGAGGTCCTCGACGAAATTCTGTACGAGGCCTTCTGGTCGAGTAAGCACTACTGGCTGAGGATGCTGAAACGCCGGGCCCTCTTATCTCGGATTAGCCCCAGGTGCATGACTATCGTAGGGAGCAACCCGCGCTATTGGGATAGCATCACCGTCCTTCGCTCAACACCAGCGTCATGTCTTCAGATGTGGCTAGACAAAACTTCGAGCTGTGACTTAACGTTGCGCATCCACGCCGGCCACTGTGATTCAACGCGGGGGGAAGAAGGCAAGGATACGCCGATTGTGGTGCTCGACCTGGTTGAGTTCCACAGCTTGCTTCTGTCGACACTGGGAGAAGCGGCCGGTCGAACTTATAGCCTTCACGTCTCCGGCGCAACGCACGCCGACACCGTACTCACCATGGACGTGCTGGCACGTTTGGGCCTTGGCAGGGTGAGGAACTTGAAGCTTCACAACTGGCGGCATCGGGCCGACTGTGGCGAAAACTTCAGCATACCACTCATGTCTACCATGAGGACTCTGGTTTTAGAGGGGATGGAAGCGCTATGTTTGGGTAAAATGATGTTCAGCAGCGTAACAATATTGCGTCTCGGACGTGTACACGAGCCGTCCTCTCGGCCCCACGCGACGCACACACTGCATGCGTTGGCTGTAGCCACGAATTCGGTGGTCCTACACCTCGACGACGTCGCCGACAGATATTGGGGCAACACCTCGCGCGTGCTCTTGCCTTCACTTGAAGACTTGTGGATGGTGTCAAGTGACGAGGCGGCTCTTTCCCTCGTCGGAGCGTTGGATGTCCCACGCCTCCTGCGTTTTCGGTGCGACTTGCAGGGCGACCTCCGACTGGGACAATTGCATACGGCTTGCTATTTACAATTGAAGCCTGCCAAGACGGTAGAACTCTGCATGGACGACGCTTCCGACGCGGAGATGGCAGAGCTATACGCCACCGTCAATAGCGCCCACGTTCTCGACTTTCGTTGCTCTGGGAGCTCGATGGGCCGCGGAATCCTGGTTCGTTTGGCGGCCGACTCGGCGGCATTTGCCCACCTACGCGTATTGCGGTTAGCGATCCATACAAGCGCCGATGTTCGACGGGACATCTTGCTCAGAGCTGGAAACAAATGGATGGATCCCGCGTTTCTCTTGACCACGGGGATACCGAACATGCAGCAGGAACCGGACAAGCGATGGCTTTTGAGCGGAGAGGAGCTGAAGCATGAGCACTACGTAGAGGTGGACGTGGGAGGAAGGTCGATGGGTAGATGGATCAACGCGAGAGGGGAGGAGTATCTAGACTAGTCGGAATACAATGAGATACATCAACCGCGGGGAAGGGACATGGGAGTGGTGACGTAGGTACGCTCAACCGGAACAAACCGGGAGCTGGAGGCGGAGGATCCAGGTCTGCCCGGAGGGCATTAGTATGGGAACTGAAGCCGGAAAGACGCCCCATTCCGGCAGAATCTAGCCTTACGGCACGGGAGCCATGGTGTCCAAACATGATGCGCCAACTCGACGAGCCTTTCCTTTCTTTCAGCCACTTTCAACCATCTTGCTTGCCATCTTGAGGGTTGTTTCTTCTTTATTGTCTCTTTGCCACAGGCGAACATACAAAGGGACCAAAATTTATTTCGAATATTCCCAGGACCTGCTTTGTGAAGCGGCAAGCCCTCAAACGTGGAAACCTGTGGAAACCCTGTAATGTACTGGTAATTCGAGTCGGACAAAGACACCAGGGCAACAATGAGATGTCAGCCCTTATAAGTTCAAGGCACCAATCTCAGCAGGCTTGCTACCCTCGTATTTTTCAACCACTTTGAATTGTCGTCAACACACTCATTACTTATAATAATAATCTTACTCCAATAATGCCAGCTACCAGCAAGAACAGAACCAGAACGAACAAGTATTCCGGAAGTCGACGCCCATCGTATGCGCTGCGTTAGTGCCGTTCATTCTTCACACTATGTATTTGTTTTTGACCAAAATGTGACTCTTCAGAGGCTAACGCTGCTATACTCTATCTTTACAACGGCATCTCTCCCGATGAAACCAGGTCTGTTGGAAAGGTTTTGAAGCAAGGTGCATACATCGCTTCGTCCTTGATACATCCTCGCTCACCACATTCCGAGTCGTAGTCCGAAATAACGCAGACCTTGTCGGAATAACAAACGGACCCCAGCTGGGCTGCCGTGTCCGAAAACAGTTAAAGACGCTGGTCAGATTTCCCGACTTTCGTGATCTTCCTTCCTTTGATGAAGTGCAGTCCGGGGAAGGATTAATCCAGTTTGACGTCGAACTGGAGACATTCAAACTAACTCTGCAAGGCCATCAAACGTGAACAATACACCTCGATCTTCTTTCTGTGCTCATCTGGAGTAGATTTCGACGGATAAGAAACCATATCCCTGCCGACCTTGACGAGAGGCGCGCCTTGAACGCCTACCTTGGTGAAGTCAAGGTACAGCTTGGTCCATTCACAGCACACGAAGTCGGTGTTTTATTTTCACTGCAAACCAAATGCTTATGCCCCCCAAGTGGTCTATCAAGCTTAAGCGTGCAGAACTCGAGAATAGTTGCTTGAAAGTCCAACGTGAATTTATTTCGTCCTTTGAGTAAAGATACTAACGTCAATGCAGTGGTGGACAGGCTCCCTGCTCTACCAACTGCGGGTCTGGCCAGTCCTATTCCCGGCTTGCCCAACGGAACGCCCCTCAGGAAGTCGAACTCGATGGGCGCGCACGCATATCTCACCCCAGACTCCATCCCTCGCAGTCGTGCACCCGCGCACCCGTCACCCCCGCCCACACCGACACCAACTCCTCGTGGGTCCTTTGCGATGGACGTTGACGACGACGAGCCGACACCATCTGTCACGGACAACGATGAGATGGAGGTGGAGTTTTTGTTACACCCTCCGGTGAGTACTTCCAGATTTCCCGTTGAACAAGGCTGATTGCTTCGCAGACGACGGGACCCTCCTTGGAACTGCAACGCCAGCTCAACGAGGTATTTACACATCTTGACTGTGCGCAGATAACTGCTGACACGGCTGGCCAGCTGATCACCCTCAACGCCGAGCTCGAAGCGCAGGTTGCTACTCAGGCGGGCCTTGAGAAACATGTATGCATTCCATTATGATTTTTACTTGTTTAACCCTCTTCACCCAGCTTGCCGACTCCGAGAAGCAACGGACGCAATTGCAGCTCGAACATGGACGTGCAGCCCTGGCCTTAACTAAGGAAAATACGCATTTGAAGCGGGAAAACAGCCGTTTGATCCGCGAGTTGATCACAGCAAATAAACGTTCGAAAGCGCGGATTTGCGAATTGCAGGAGGCCATCGCGCGGCGGGAGGCCAAACATCGGCGAGCACGAAAGTCGATGGCGGCAGCCATGCTGGAAATGGATGATGAGGATTAAATCGCTGTACCAGTTCTAATTTATTGTTTTATCTTCTCCATTTTCGGTCTCACCAGAACAAAGGGGAAGGGCTCAGGTTATAGCACTGAGCACAACCTGGCCCAGCAAATCAGAGAATAAAGATAACGAAATGGGACACGATGATGGCGGTGTGGATCCCATCAGTAGCGGAGACGGTGGAAAAGTGGGTCAGTAAAAGAAATGCGCGAATGGACGTGTGGTGCTTAAGGGTGAATATTAATTTCTGGCCGATATGGATGTGCGTAGTTGGCGGGTTTGGATATCGCCTGCGCGCCGCCGCGCGGAACCGGTGACAGTGATCATCCCAGGCCTGGAAAGTATAATATGCGGAGGTACATATTTGGTGCATATTCAAAACAGCAGCGCGCTAGTAGGCCAGGAGTACAACTTCACATGCTTCAAAGCGGAGGCTTTTTACAAGGGTCCTTTTTTATCTAGCGACTGTACAAGTACATGTACTCCACAAAAAATGCCTGCACATTATAGAAGTTCCTAATCTAGAAGCATTCTAGAAAATGGGTCAACAAATTGGAAGAGCGGAAGGAGGACTCGAAAACACTCACTGCGGTGGACGATACCGGGGCCAGACTCGTCATACTCCTGCTTTGAGCACCACAGGTTCTGGAAGGTGCTGAGGGATGCGAGAATGGATCCACCGATCCAGACGGAGTACTTGCGCTCGGGGGGCGCAACGATCTTGATCTTCATGCTCGCCGGGGACAGCGCCGTCAGCTCCTTCTGCATACGGTCGGCGATACCGGGGAACATGGTGGTTCCACCCGACAGCACGACATTTCCGTATAGATCACGACGAATATCGAGATCACACTTGAAAATGGAGTTGTAGCTGTGCAAATGAGTCAGGCGTCATATGGTGGGCGGGGATGACAAGACGTTACTCACGTCGTCTCGTGCACACCGGCGGCTTCGAGACCGAGGAACGCAGGCTGGAAGAGCGCCTCGGGGGCACGGAACCGCTCGTTTCCAATGGTGATGACCTGGCCATCGGGCAGTTCGTAGCTCTTTTCGAGCGCCGAGGACTGTGCCGCAGTCTGCATCTCCTGATCAAAGTCGAGTGCGACGTAGCACAGCTTCTCCTTGATGTCGCGGACGATTTCACGCTCGGCGGTGGTGGTGAAAGGGTAGCCGCGCTCGGTGAGGTTCTTGATGAGGAAATCGGTGATGTCGCGGCCAGCGAGATCGAGACGGAGGATGGCGTGCGGGAGTGAAAAACCCTCATAGATAGGGACGGTGTGGCTGACACCATCGCCCGAATCGAGGACGATACCAGTGGTCCGCCCAGACGCATAAAGCGAGAGGACGGCCTGGATGGAAACGTAGAAGGCGGGCACGTTAAACGTCTCGAACATGATTTGGGTCATCTTCTCGCGGTTGGCCTTGGGATTGAGGGGCGCCTCGGTGAGAAGGACGGGGTGCTCCTCGGGGGCGACACGGAGCTCGTTGTAGAAAGTATGGTGCCAGATCTTCTCCATGTCATCCCAGTTGGTGACGATACCGTGCTCGATGGGGTATTTCAGGGTGAGGATACCACGCTTCGACTGGGCCTCATCGCTGCGATCAGAATAAGTGGATCGTCCCAGGCGGATGCAAATGAGACATACCCAACATAGGAATCTTTTTGGCCCATGCCAACCATGACACCCTGGTGGCGAGGCCGCCCAACAATAGAGGGAAAGACCGCCCGAGGCGCATCGTCGCCAGCAACTGCGGAAACGTGTTAAATGGAAAAAACAAAAACTAGCGAAAAGTACATACACCCGGCCTTGCACATGCCAGAACCATTGTCAAGAACCTGCAGATCGCATATGAGCTGGATGCATAGGCGACAGGGAAACCCAAAAGGTATACCAGAGCTGCGACTTCGTCCTCCATTGTAGAAAGATGTGGTTAGAAGCAAGATGTAGATGTGTCAGATAAAGCAGTGCACGCAGCAAAATGGCCGAAAATGAGTCAAAATTGGTCGTGAAAAAACCAGGGATGGGGGAGGCCTTGTAAAAGCTATTTGGCTTGCGTCTGGGAGAGTGAATGGGAAGAATAGGCCGTGAATTGGCAGCTTTTATAAAAGTTCAGGAGACCGTGTTTTGTCGTATTTGGCAAGGACATCCACGGGCCCGATTAGTAATTTTTGATCACTTTATTTTCTTCCAGTACGCAGTGGTTTAGGTCCGTTGTCAGGTTTTACGCCAGCTCCGACGACTTGGCGAAGGTTTCAGAATATTTTTTCCCGATTGGTTCAGACTCCCAACGTTCAATGAAGCACACATAGCCAATTTTGAAGGGCGAAGAATCAAGCAGCCACGCTTTACCCTCGTGAAGAAGTATCATCCTTTGTGTGCTCACTGCTTTCATCGTTGGCTGCGGCTTGTCGACCATCCCAATGTCATGCTATTGCTTTTTTCTCCGTTCCTCCTTCAGGCAAATGTTACACCGCGTTAGGACAATGTCGTGTTATTTTCAAACTGCACTGCCGACTGAAAACATAATAGGCTATTCTCTGGCGGATAAATCTGTACAGAACCCAACCAATCTCAAGCAACAGTACGGCTGGGATTTCTGGCATAAACATAGAGCGCTGAGCCTCGAGCGAGCTGAAGCGTTGCAGCTCTTCCGATTTGACCGATATCTTCTGCCCAAACCCGACTTTACGTGCTGTACGTTTGATGAGGTTCACCCGGTTTGAGTAAAGGCTTTCGTGGACCGAGGTGTGTGACTGGGAGCGCCAGATCGGCTCATCGTCTCCGACGAAAGGACCCGCAGTCTGTCGCTCAAGATGCCCTTCTCGCAGGAACTTGATCACCGTCGCTTTCATGGCAAACTTGATCAAGTCCAGGGGGATGACCACAAGATATTCTGCGCGCGCCGTCAGCGCCAGCCAATCTAGTCGTGGAAAAGAACGGAGGGTGTGGTGACGTACCCAAACCCAGACGATGCCTATCCAGCCACCATGGATGCCATGGATCTTGGTGAAACAGTTGGCGTAGGCAGCGATGATGCTCGCGATGAGCTGCGCGACGCAAAACGCCTCGAGTAGCGCCATCGACGGGCGCTCCATGAAGAAAAACGCGTGCGAACGTGTGACGAAGATAAGCGCCTGTGAGATTATTGCGACTTGCAGGTATACGACCATGTGCAGCTGGTAGTCATTGTGTTCGACTGGGAAAGTGTCGAGCGACTGGGAAAGTGTCGAGCGCCACACCAAACTTGTCCTGGAAGAATGTCGTCTCGAGTATGATAACCACGAAGCTGACCCTTGTAAAACCACGACATGAAATCAATGGCAAGTAGCAATGAATGAGAGAAACCCAGCGCACGTAGAAAGATTGAGATATAACCCATACACGACGGCGTAACTGAAAATCTCCGCCAAATCCCACCTGTCCGGTGTGCTGCTTGGCAACACATGGTCTACGCTCAGCGTCATGATCGTTCCATCGTTCAGCAGGGCTATGATCAGGATCATGGAAGGTGGGAAATCGAACTTGTAGACAAAAGCCAAGATCGCAAAGCAAACCACGATCCGGATCGTCACCGCACATGCATAGATGGCGTAGTTGCGCATGCGCTGGAAGATCACACGGGAGCCCCGAATGGCGTGGACGATGGTGGATAACCCTGGCTTGGTGAGGACGATGTCGGCGGCACCGCGGGCAGCGTCGGTTGCACCTTCGACTGCAATGCCAACGTTAGCCCGGGAGAGCGCTGGAGCGTCATTTGCGCCGTTGCCTGGTGAGATAGGTGAGTGCTTGTTTAATATGCGAAGGAGAAGAGCATACCAGTCATCGCACACAGATGTCCGAGACCCTGCAAGCGCATGACGATATCGTACTTATGTTCAGGGAATACCCTGTATGGACGATCAGTGCTAAACGGATAGCACAGTCGTCGTTATACGTACCCTGCAAACCCGTCGGCATCCAGAATGAGCTCGTCCAAATTTGTGTACGGTGAGTCCGGCGCAGGCCCATCCTTGAACATCTTAGCTGGATACATATTCACCCAGGCCAAGTCTGCGTCCCGTCTCCTTCGCAATCGCCAGATGGTCACCCGTCACCATCTTCACCTTCACCTCAAGTGCGAGCGCATCTTCGATTGTCTGTTTCGTGTTCTCTCTAGGTGGGTCAAAGATAGCAAGAAGGCTAATCAGCTCGAATCCGTTACCCTCCGCCAGGTAGATGTCCCCGTCTATCTCGTATGCGACGGCCAGGGCACGAAGCCCACGACTCGCGTACTCCTTCATCCCGGCTTCAAGGCGATTTTCCAACTCATCCGTGCGATTCCGCGAGCACAGATCAATACTTTTCGCCATCGGAATTAGTAATTTCCGTGCGTTCATCGTGCGGGTTAGCCGGCTTGAAGTCGAGTAGCGTCATACCCGCGCGCGCCCTTCCCGCGTCACCGAGTGCTTGCACAACGCTCGCGTCGATCGCATCTTGGTTTTCCGTCCGCGAGGCATAGGCTGCAAGCAGGATCACGTCGTCCGCGCTGAACACCGGCGTGGACGTGAGGATCGTCTCGTGGTCGATGGTGAGCTTGTTCGCCGTGAATCAATCCGTGGTATGCACAGCTGCCCATACAATGCCCATACCGATTTCTCACCTCATTATTGCTCATTTTCCTTCAAGCCAGTTCGCAGAAAATGCTGCCACTCCCCGTTTCACTTGGGGTCCAATAAGGCCGTGGATTAGCGATTTCGTTCATTTTTTGAACGCAGGCTTTAGATAACATTCTAGGAACAGCCCAAGATAGTGGTCGCTTGAGTGATCGTCCTCGGCCGACGGCAGTCTCGGCAGTAGCTGCGCTATTTTGGCCAGTAATACCGAGGCAAATGGCACATTTCCTCCAGCACCGACGGCAACAGAGGCTGTTAGAATCCTGTCAAATCGGGTCCGAAACTGAGGGCACATCGTGCAAGAGAGTCAAAGAATGTTTGTTTGTTTGACGTTGAATTTTTTGATGAGCTTGGCTTGAGCTTGGCTTTGGAATTTCTTCGAGTCGCCTTCGAGGCTTCAATATTCAATACACATTTCCGGCAACGTTTCCCTCGTTATTTCCACATGAGTGCTGAAATACGCTTATCCAAGCACGACTGGAATAGGTGCTGCCCTGTGCTGCCCCTTGACATGCAGAGGTCCAGTTTTGACTCAAATTGCATGCTACTCGACTTACTCAGTTGCTGCGAAGAGCAAGCGCAGAGAAAAAGAGAAAGGTTCGGCCCTGGCGTCAAGTGAAGGTTCAATGTGCTGACATATGCAACTGATATTATCATACGTAGAGCCTGGCGTTCGCCAACCTTCCCGAAAACCCGATGATGGAATAGTACAAAACCTCGCCGAGTGTGGGGATTTATCATTTTCACACCACACAACCTTTTGTGCTTCGTTGGGACACTATGGAATTCTGGCCACGCCCACGCTTCCAACTCCAAGTTTCTTCTACAAGTACTGCGCCTCTTGTCCAGGCACTCAGGCGATCGAGAATGCCAGCATACATTTGGCCCACACTTTTCACGTCGCTTGGAGGCTTTTTGTGGGGCTTTGATACCGGAAGGTGCGGTCTTCCTGATTTTCTCTCATTGTTGTTTATTGAAGCCGCTCCAGTATCGGCCCGATAATTGTCATGGCCCAATTTGAGGCCCGGTTCGGTGCCATCTCTGCTACAGTCCAAGGATTACTTGTTTCGTGCATCATTGCTACGGCCGCGTTATCCTCTGCGGGTTCGGGTGCCTTGTCCGATCGCATTTCCCGCACGTACACAATCGCGGTGGGAGCATTTGTATTTTCTGTTGGATGTGCAATTGCATGCTCTGCGAAAGCTTTGCCTCAGCTTTTCATTGGGCGGTGCATTGCCGGCCTAGGCGAAGGCTTGTTCATATCGAGCATAACCGTTTATGTTATGGAAATCTCCCCTGCTTCGAAGCGTGGTCGCATCATGACAACCACCCAGCTTTTCAACACCGTTGGTGTCGCTGCAGGTATTCATTTGTGCACTGTGGTGACCCAATTGCTCAACTCTCTCTTCAAGGATATTTTACTTGTCTCGGAACTGTCAGACACGCTGGCAGCTTTTCATGGCGGCTTCCACTGGGGCTTCAGGCGGTTGTTGCAATGGTCCTCGCGATTGGGACGCCTTTCTTTCCGCATTCGCCTCATTGGCTGTTGAGCGTTAACCGTCCGAGCGATGCAGAGACCGCGACTGTTGCCTTGGGGCTCCAACTGACTGAGATTCGTAAAGAAGGTGAAAGCGTTGCCGGTGGGGCTGCCAAGGAAGTCGTCAAACAGACTCTCAGACAGCAGGCCAAGGAACTATGGGCAAAAGATGTCCGCTTCCGGACATTCTTCGGCTTATTTCTCATGGGAATGCAACAGGTATACACCCTTTTTCTGTCCCTCATTCAGTTCTGACTGTTAGGTAGGCATGCGGGATCGATGCAGTCCTTTATGTCAGACGGCAGCCAACTTCTACCTCCCCGGCTGATGATTCGGTGTTTAGTATGCTCCAGTGCTTTTCCAGCAAGCAGGCCTTTCGACCACTTCGGCATCATTCCTTGCATCGGGTGTGTCCGGGATCGTAATGGTCGTTCTGACCGCAGGCTCTCAAATCTTTCAAGATAAATGTGTGTTTATCTTCTTTACATTTTGTACGTCACTGACTCAGAGCAGGGGCGCGCCGCACGCAGATGATTGGCGGTGGCTCAGTGAGTATACCAGCTGGAATAATCGGGCAGAGTTTGAGGACATATCCTAGGTCATCGCTGGCTGCATGCTCCTGATGGGCACGTTGTACGCTTCGAACGCAGCCCAGACGCAGGCGGGCAAGCGCACGCTGATTGCGCTCATCTATATTTTCATCGCAGCGTTCATCTCTACCTGGGCGGTTGTGATCCGCGTCATCGCCAGCGAAATACAGCCCAAACGTACTCGCGCGCCCGCCACCAGCCTTGCCCAATGCTTCAGCTGGGTGCGCCGATTACACCATATCAATGTTCTGTCGCGCTGATCATTTTTTGCAGGCCGTGAACTGGATCATCGCGTTTTCTACGCCCCTGTTTCTTACGCGCTCAAGTTCCGGCCCGTACTTCATGTTCGGTGGGTGCTCACTGGTGACAGTTTTGGTCTGCCTGGTGTTCCAGCCTGAGACCAAAGGCCTCAGTCTCGATGTGCTCGACCAGGGCTTCGAAGAGACGAAGCTGCAGTCCGCGGTGAAGAGGTATTTTGGTGGATCTAAGGCTGGTCAGTCGACGAGCATCGAGCTAGGCACAGTTAAAATCTAAAAGAAGACATACATCGACCCGAAAGCGTGGCTTCCGTCGACTCCAACCAATGCCACATATTGAACCCATGTCGTTAAATTTCACCCACTTCTGGCCAAGCTAACCGCAAGCCGAAAAAAAAACGGCGATGTATTGTGCCGACGTGCCCTAACCCCGTTTCTGTGGGCAGAGTAGGCCCTTTTCCGGCGGTTCCAGGTCTGCCGTAACTGATCGATATTGACATCATTGTCTCAACATCTGCGCAACTCAAGCTAACTCAAGCCGCCAGAAGAGGACCCCTGATAATAGACGGATATGCCTGATGCAAATCCTGACAAAAACTGGAGATTTTTCGCTTTTGGCCTGTGCAAAATCCTGACAAAATTTCGATTTGGACCACCGAGGCCTGTTCCAAATCCTGACAAAACCGCGTCAGCGGCCGGAAAAAATAGAAAATATGGGTTTTGGGGCCGAAAAAATAGAATTCCTGACAATTTTGGCCTAATTTGGCCTCTTATGCTTGTTGAAATCCTGACAAAATCGTCCAAAATCACCGAAAAAAATCCTGACATTTTGTCGAAATCAAAATCAGGCTTTCCCACCTATTATCAGGGGTCCTGCCAGAAGCCGCCCGGCTCGCTAGCCTGAGAAAGACTTTCTCTTACCAACCACATTAGAAAGCACGACTGAAGCGCGACTGGAATTACAAATGTCGGAGCCGCTTTTCCGTACGTACCTCATCTGACTCGAAGTGGGAAAAAGTGGATCCCTTTGCGCAGCAAGAGTGCAGCAAGTGAGGCACAGATTAAGCAGCTGAGATTGCTTATCGTTAACCGATCACTACAAAAACATACCAAGTCTGGAAACTTTGCACACCGACCCCCACGCCCTCTTTGAACTTCGTTAGCACTATGGAATTTGAAACACGCCCTGGTCTTCAACTCCGAGTTTCTTCTGCGAGCACTGTGCCTTTTGTGCGGGCACTGAAAAGATCGAGAATTCCGACATATGTATGGCCAACACTCTTCACCGCACTTGGGGGGTTTCTGTGGGGTTTTGATACAGGAAGGTGGATCCTTCCTCATTTTCCTTTGTCTCTATGTTTACTGAAGCCGGTTCCAGTATCGGCCCAATAATTGTTATGTCCCAATTCGAGGCACAATTTGGTGCTATCTCTGCTACAGTTCAAGGACTGCTTGTTTCGTGCATCATTGCTACGGCCGCGTTATCCTCCGTGGGTTCGGGTGCCTTGTCCGATCGCATTTCCCGCACATACACAATCGCGGTAGGCGCATTTGTGTATTCTGTGGGCTGTGCCATCGCATGTTCTGCGACAGCGTTACCTCAGCTCTTCATTGGACGGTGCATCGCTGGCCTAGGTGAAGGCTTGTTCATATCGAGCATAACCGTCTATGTTATGGAAATATCCCCCGCTTCGAAGCGTGGCCGCACCATGACCACTGTCCAACTTTTCAACACCGTTGGTGTTGCTGCAGGTATCTATCTGTGTGCTTTTGTGACCCAATCGCTGAACCCGCATTCAAGGATATTTTACATGTTTTGGGACCGTCAGACACGCAGGCAGCTTTTCCTGGCGGTTTCCGCTAGGGCTTCAGGCAGTTGTCGCAATGGTCCTCGCAATCGGGACGCCTTTCTTCCCGCATTCGCCCCAGTGGCTGCTCAGTGTTTCCCGTCCGACCGACGCAGAGGCTGCCACTTTGACTTTGGGGCTCCAACTGACTGAGATTCGTAAGGAAGCCGCCAGTGGACCTGCGAAGGAGGCAGTCAAACAGACTCTCATACAGCAAGCGAAGGAACTATGGGCAAAAGACATCCGCTTCCGGACATGCTTCGGCTTGTTTCTCATGTCGATGCAACAGGTACGCTGTCTTGCAATCTGTATACAAAGAATTCTGACGAGAGAGCAGGCATCCGGGATTGATGCAGTGCTCTATGTCAGTACGCAGCAAACTGCTACATATCCGGCTGAACGTTTGGTATTTAGTATGCCCCAGTGCTTTTCCAGCAGGCAGGCCTTTCGACCACTTCGGCGTCATTCCTTGCATCGGGCGTGTCCGGGATCGTTATGGTCGTCCTAACTGCCGGCTCTCAATTCTTCCAAGATAAATGTATGTAATTATTTTTTTCCTTACATCGCTGACCGCGAACAGGGGCGCGTCGGACGCAAATGATTGGTGGCGGCTCTGTGAGTTTTCCAACTTGAAGACTTGCCCAGAGGTTCAAACAAGCAACCTAGGTCATCGCGGGCTGCATGCTTCTGATGGGCACGCTGTACGCTTCGGACGCAGCCCAGACGCAGGCGGGCAAGCGCACGCTGATTGCACTCATCTACATCTTTATCGCTGCGTTTGTCTCCAGCTGGGCGATCGTAATTCGTGTCATTGCCAGCGAGATGCAGCCTAAGCGTACGCGCGCGCCTGCCACCAGCCTTGCCCAATGCTTCAGCTGGGTGCGCGGATTACGCCATACCACCATCCCTCTGGCTGATCACTTTTACCAGGCCGTCAACTGGATCATCGCGTTTTCTACGCCGCTCTTCCTGACGCGCTCAACGTCCGGCCCGTACTTCATGTTCGGCGGGTGCGCACTGCTGACCGTCCTGGTCTGCCTGGTGTTCCAGCCCGAGACCAAAGGTCTCAGCCTTGATGCACTTGACCAGGGATTCGAAGAGACGAAACTACAGACCGCGGTGAAGAAGTATTTTGCCGGGTCTCAGGCCGGTCAGTCGACAAGCGTTGAGCTGGGTGCAGTGAACAGGCAAGAATAGCAAAAGAGAAGAAAAGATTGTTGCACATTACTGTCACCCCAAAATTATGCGAGAATTTCCTGCAGTTTGCACTGAGTTTGCCAATATCCGTGACACACCCAAGACACTTGCAAGACACACCGTTTCTCGAGATTCGGCCGGAAGGCCATTATGTCCGGTTGTCGCATAACAAAGACAAAGTTAGTGGGTTGGCGACAACTGTCATCCTCGGGATAATTCTCTTTTTACACTCACCCCATCCAGCACCTTTTCTTTGTGCATCCTCCCCCGTGACATCTTCGATTGCCGCGAAGGGTCTGCCCGGTGCGACTTGGGTTTCCACAGCCTCCTCAAACGAACCTTCAGATGGGTCTGCGGGCAGATCCACATCCATCAACAGAACTTGGACTCCGCATCGTTGCAAGTTACAACTCACATCTGCCTAGTACACTGTCAGCGTACCCTATTCTCATCCCGCCACATTTGGGCCGAGAACTCCAATTAACGAATCACCATTTGAAGAACGTTCATCACGCCGCGGCAGACCGTGCTGGCATTAATTAGGACTTCCTTTTCATAACCTTCCCAAATTGTCAATCCGGACTCGCATATCGACTTGTTTGTGTTATGAGCCGTTGCTAAGTATTCTGTCAGTATCCCACATCGTCTAGATTGGCTCCTGTACGCAAACACAAACGCAATGATAGCTCTAGGCATCCTCTACTCTCCCGACATCATGCAAATACCTTGTCATCTTGGAATCAGTCTCCCATGCGTGGTGATTGATTTTTCTCTCTTTTTGTTATACCTCATCGAGCTTGGCAGTAGGATCTCAACCTGGTTCTAACATTTTGTTATGTTGATTGCTCGAATTCCACTGGGGTCCTCACACGGAACGGTTTATTCCCTTACCGCACGACGCGAGTCGAGGGAGGGATGTCAGTATAGATACTGTGTTAAATTGTTTAAATCGGCCGCGAGGAACTCGCATCAGTTCACAGCTTCGATCAGATTCATCTCCATGGGGTTTTTTGGTGTGCGTCTCGTCGTCCAAGTTGGTGTATAAGTAAAGGTGTATTTGGGTCACAAGATCTTGCATCCGTGAGTTTTTCCATAATTTTTAATTTAGAGACGGTTTGTGAAGTTTTTTCCCTTCGATAGGCAATTTCCAGATCTCCTGGAGCTTCTCAATGTTAAATCTGAGATATGTACTCTATTCTAGACTCTAGGGATTTGCACTTATGCCTCTTCATGCGGCTAGTTTTGAAGAAATAATTACCCACTAGTTTTTTATGTATCCGTCCCTGGAGCTGCCTTGCCAAATACACGACTACAATCAATCCTTTCTACTGTCCGAACTCGACGCTACCGTCGAGCGCCGAGCGTTCATCAATGACATCGGGCCGACTTAACTTCAAATAGGTCTACAACATCTTTGCATCATGATCTCTGACCTCTACTAACTTGTGCCTGGGTAGCTCATTTATGGCCCCAGCGGCATCGCTGCAAGTCGTATCTTTTTGACACCAATCTTCAAGTTATCCTGTTTCTTTCTTTCTTCGCCATGGAAAAGCCATACCTTTTCACCTCCGACTCGGACTACCCTCACTCCAAGTCATCATCATATTTACCCATCGAGGCGGACAAATGGTCCTCATATTTTCCTATGACAACGCCTGAGGCCCCTCGGAGACGCTCATTTCTGTCCGCCGTCTTCAGCCACAGTCGCAGCCGGTCCGCAGACGCAAGGGACGGACCACCTCCATCATATGAGAGCTTGCTGGTACCCACATTACCCAAACGCAGTCACTCTAACAAGTACAGGTCCTCGAATTGTAAGCTAATTCGACTCTTTCCCGCTAGAGGTTGAGCGGTGTCATTTTTGAAGGGCTTAGGAAACCTATGCGCAAAGAAACATTTGAGAACGCACTCGAAATCTTAAGGAAGTATGATACAGTCATACTCGTCGACGACTCCGGCTCCATGACACTACCTGGCTCCAAAAAAGGTCTCACCCGTTGGTATGAGGTGAGCGTCCAGCTTGTATACAGCCTTGGGACTAGACTTTTAGTTTTTTCAGGCTGGAGAGGCACTGGAAGCTTTGGCAGAAACAGCACAACAGTATGACGCCGATGGAATCGACATATACTTCCTAAACAATAGGAAAGAAACCCTCAACATCAAGGTTCATTATCCGGACCAGCAGAGTATTCGTTTTGACCAGCCTTTAGTCACCATCGGAGGTACGGGCTTTGTTTAACAAAGTAAAGCCTTCAGGAGCAACCCCCACTGGCGAACGACTTGATCAAATCTTGAAGCCCCGCATAGTCAGACTCGAAGAGGCGCGAATCGACCCAGATGGCACACCGAAGAACAAGCAAACGGGCGATGTAATAAAACGTGTTAATTTTATTGTTATCACGGATGGTGAAGCGAGTGAGTTAAACAATTTCTCCGGCTTATATTATCCTCCCTGAGTTTCCGTGCTAGCTGACAACCCCAAATACCCCATTATTGATGCCGCGAGTCGGTTGAAGGCGATGTCGAACCTCTGTATGATACAGGCATGCTACCCAATTCAAGAGGACGGAGAGATTAACTGACAGGTTATATGCAGCTCGGTATTCAATTCGTTCAGATAGGAAACGACTCGAGGGCGACCAGAGCTCTCAAAGAACTCGACGATGACCTGCATAAAACAGGAAATATCCGAGTGCGCTTATCGTTTTTGCTGAGATTTGGTTTGATGAGCGTTCGATGCAGGACATTGTTGATACGACACCCTATTCGAAATTGAATCCTGTCACTGCAGACGGGTTGATAAAAGTTCTTCTTGGGGGCATTAATCGTCGAATTGACGATCAGGCCAAGTAGGCTCACTTCCCCGGGGTAAATATTCCTTGCTATTTATGGATGTAGCACTCAATAAAAGCACAATAATGTGCTCTTAAGCCATTCACCATTCGCAGTCGAGTTTGAGTAAAATCGAATGGCAAAACGAACCGATCTGATATTTACCAACGTACGTCCTGGTTCATATCTCAATATGCTGCTTCAAGCAATGAAAAACCATCCTGGCCTTGTCCTGGCCTCGATATTTGGCGGACTTCGTCCAACTCCTGCTTACGACAGGGGATCCACGTTACCCAGGTATCGTCTTACTTGGTTTCCTATTCTGTCGCCTCTGTGCCGGCCGACACATTCCATCTTGCGACACCATTATCATTTGACGTCCTCGTTTTTTTAAATTCCTCAACCCAATAGAAAGAGTACCAAAAAAGAAAACCCAGAATCAACCAGGATCTTAAGCAAGACCTAAAACCTTATGTATTGCCGCCTAGTTTCCGGAAGGGCTTGGTAAGACTCCGACGGAATTTTGTTGGGCCGCCGGTATCCCCCATGGGCATCCCACACCGAGACTGCGGCAAGCCGATATCGTTATCTTTTTCCACGCACGCAACAAACGGGGATCCTCTCAACGACCTCAGTCAAGCCAGCAAAAAAAAAGAGAAGAAATAAAAACCCGCACAAATCCATACTAGTTGACTAGAATGTCCCGTAGAAGCTGCAACAAAACAAGCGGCAGGCTCATTACCCATGCATCTGGCCTCTCCATACACTGCCAGTTGCTGCACTTGTTTTTACCCGGGGCCACATACTGCAATGGTGATATCCTCACAGATCTCACAACAGGGTCCTCATTTCAATTAGCTTCCGCGGTCCGCCTAAAGATCAGTGGCCCATTCATTATGCCGGCTATACTATCTATCTTCTTGCTGGATCGTTGCTGCAGCGATACACAAAACAAACAAACAAAAGATGGCTTAACTGGGTCTGGAATCGTATGCATATGCTACGGGAAGATAATTTAGATTGTTTCATACCAATGAGGTACCTCCAAGAAGAAGAAGTATTGGATGTTTGGTTAGAGATGGCCGGACTCAACAAATCAGACGTCGGATGGGAGCTCTGCGGGTTGGACCGTTCAGACCATCATTAGCAAAAAAAGGTGCTACTGTACTTATTTTCTTATATTTGATCAATATTTGATGCTTCTTGGGGTTGCGCACTTACCCATTGAGAGTTTGGGGACCGCGAATACCAGATCAAACTCCTCGCCATATTTTTTTCAACTAACTGGTAGGGCGCTAACATCTAACTTCACATCATCCAGCCAATGGTCTTCACCACTGGCACCCAGATTCACGAGCGTGTACTCTGCGGATAGCGATGCTTTGTCTCTCTCTTTTCATTTGAAATTTAGAATGGTTCCGGGAATGTACGAGCGTTTCCACTTAGCTCTCAATCTAGCTGAAAATCTTTGAACTTTTTGCAGTTGGACGTTATGTGTGTGACTAAATGCAACCGTGGGAATATCGGCTTGCTCGGCAAGTTTAAACTGCTAATTTTAAATCAAACACGATGTGCTAATGAGGGCGTTCTCAGTCCGCTCACTACTACAATCAAGCTACACTCGGCTACGAATCAAAAATCGCACCGTAAGCAGCAATACCTCTACTCTCCATACCATACACCACCCTTCTCGTAAGTTTTGGGTTGGAAATAATAAATACTGCTTCTGCCTGCGACTCCACCACGAGTTTGTATGTGATAGCGACCATGTCTGGACGACCGTCGATACGAGTGTCCCAAATCCAGGCGTCTGGATCTGCCTTTTTCACAGCTTTCACAATCTTCTCGCCATATGTGATGTCGGGGCTAGGCGTAGACCAGAAGATCCGCCGCGGAGTGACGTCTGCATAAAACAAGGAAAGGCAGGGTCCAATTCCGGACCCAGTTGCGACAACGACAATTTTCTTGAACAGCTTGGATGTGTACAGTAGCCCGTGCATCGGGTACCCGCGGATCCACAGCTTTTTCGGTGGATTTGCAATGCACTCCCGCGTCCAATCGCCTGCGTTGGACACAACTAGCGAAAAACCCTTCGGGCCGCTGCCGTCGTCGTCGGGCACCGTCGCGAACGCGTGCCATTCCAACAGAGGCTTGTTGGAAATTTTCAGTCCGTAGAATGGTGACATGTCGCGATATTTGAAGTGCAGGCGGATAGCGTGGCTGGAGAGCACCTCTGGGAAAACGTCATGCTGGCGAAGCCGCCCCCACGAAAGGACCGAACAGCTTGTGGAGATACAGAGGGTCCAGAAATTTGGTGTGCTGATGAGATAGCGGCCTAAGGGCGGCGGACCAGCTTCCAAAACGCGGTATTGATTGGCCGAGAAGATGGAATGCATCCAGAACGTGGAGAGTGCAACCCAACCGGAATAGCGGTGCACCGCCTCGAAATAGTCGTGATAACGGCGTCTCAATACGGGATGTGCAGCGGTGAGGATGAAACAGAACATGACGACGAGCACGTAAGAACAGGCTACATTTGCCATTCCCCACTTGCTTGGAGACGCAATGTAATCCCTGGTCGTGACCGTGGTGTACATTATGTACCAGACCACGGCGGCAACGCCGGCCCCGCTATGGGCACCTCCATAATGGAACACTTTGGCGAGGCGACGGCGAAGCCACAGTGGTGCGCTGTGTGGGCAGGAGACAGCGATCTCGTAGACAATGTTGACAAAATTCTCCTGTCGAAAGAGCAGCGTTACCATGAGGTTGGAAGACGCTGCCGTCCCCAAATTCGGGGCCAAGGGACGTCCATCCTTTTGAACCATAAACACCACGAACGCAATCAAGTTCGCGGCAAAAATCAGTGTGAATGTCTTGCGGTAATATGAGAATGCGATATCTATTGATTTATTAGTGACCGGTGTGCATGTAAAGACACGGTTTCGCACGTTGTATCCACCGAGTAAGACTCGACCGGCCCCGTTTAGCCGGAAGACCCACCTCGGTCGAACTTCCGCATTTCATTGGCTGTAGCCTTCTCGACGTCCCCAGAGTGTGTTGACGTTGTAGAGGAGTTCGACGCAGGTGTCGACGCTTTCGGGAAAGTTACGACAACCTGTGAACTTTGAGATTCACGGACAGCACACATCGTTGAGCACTCACGTCAGACTGTGACATCGTGCACGGTTGGTGGGGAGAATAAAGTTAAATATCGTCTTCCCCGCCCTATTTAAGTCGTGCACATTCGTGACTACAACCGGGTCATCCAGGACCATAGATTCGGGAGATTGAAACACTCGGAACAAGTTAGATTGTTCCCAGTAAATTTGTTCCGAAGTCAAAGGTCGTCGAGGATGAGCGGCGAAGGAATGCGTGTCAGGCAGGATAAAATCGCCGCACCCTGATACGAACCTATTCAAGTTGGAGATTGTATTCCCCGATTATAATAGCGGTGGGAATCAAAACGGTGCCAGCCTCTTCCAGGGGTCACTATGGAGAACGAGGATCCATCGTAGAGAGGGATGAGTTAGGCTCCGTTGCGATAAACTTACTTATCATCCTTGGAAGCAAGATAAAAGTAGAGACGCATGAAAATGAGCATGCAGCGCATGATGATTTGGCCTTCGGAGACCATTCACAAGGTGAACGACAAGTAATACAGGGAAGAGAAGTTGCCAGTAAGAAGAAACGTAGTTGCCGGTTGGGAATTGTATAAAGTACACGCCAAGCGTTCTGAGCGATGGTCGAAGTACCTGCACCTAGAGTGCGATGGGACCTACCAGTTAATCTGAAATGTTGAAAACAATCACTCACGTCAACGGGTATCTGGCAACCTGAAGTTAGTTGCATCCACACGGAGTGATCGGGAATAGTACGGCGGAGAACACATCTGGACCATGAAGTGCCGCTGTCCTGAACCACTGCTGAATCGGTACATCTCGGGTGTCCTGTCGAAAAGATTAAGCCTGATGAACAAAATAGTAAAGTTCATCATCATGCTAGATATATAGTTTCAGGTGCATGAATCGATTCATTACCAGTGACTGGACTCTTTGTGTATGAAGTCGAGACGGCATTCAAATCATTTTGGGGTCCAAAAAATCGCATATGAACTACGGAAGGACTCTGTCAGATTGAATTCGTGTGATCCGCTAACCTAAACTACGGGGAGTATTAATCCACCTCGGTAGCTGGAAATGCCCGCATTTCAGCCACCAGAAACTGGTGTCGAGTCGGGGTATCTCGGAGGCCGAAGAAGGGGAGAATAGTAGACCAGTGGAAGGACTCGGAGATCAAGAAATCGAGGAAGTAGTAACGAGTTGGTAACGAGCCTGAAGCCAACTTTCCGCAGAAGAATTCAGGTTGGACACACCAAATCAGGGCAGTCCGCAAGCGTGGACAATAATGGAATGACGAGAAGGGGAGTTTGACTCGGACCGGCGAGACCCTGAGGGGAGTTTAGGGTGGTGTAAGTATTTCAAACTCCGCCTCCAAAAAAGCTCAGGCCAAGCTCCAGAATAAACAAGTACAACCTGCTCTCGGCATTACCAGCCGATGCTTTTGTCCTTTACTTAACTCTGTTCTTCAATATTTTCCCTTGCAACTGGGTAAATCTGCACCATAACTACCTAGCTATGGAGACACCCTCTCCACGACGAATTACTCGAAATTCCACCAAGTCTCCCGGACTTGCGCTTGAAAATTCGCCAGGAAATTCGCCGACGCCGTCTAGAAAGCCACCGCACTGCGCCACTTGTGGGAAACCGCGCAAAGGCCACCCTCGGAACGGCTGTCCATTTGCGAAAGACGGTAATCAGCGTGAAACTGGGTCCAAGTCACCTACGAGAAATGTATCGGACGCGTTGAGTGCGCTGAACCTTGCGGCGAACGCGGATACCGATGATGAGACGGAGCATACTACGCAGGACGGAGGATTTGGAGCTGGCGCGAAGAAAGCCGGAAGGCTGTTTACCCGCATGCCTGGAACGCTGCTCACACCCACCAGCAGTTTCATGTATTCCCAGTCCTCACAGGCTTCGTGCAAAGACGAGTCGCCATCTGCGCTCGGTGCCTCTCAATCCTTTGACCCGTATCTCGGCCTGTCACAGCTGTCCGACACCGGCGCCACTACGGGCGATTTGACACCACGAGCGGATAGCCCCGACCCGCCGCGCGCCACCGCCACCCGTCCCCTCACGCGCACGCTGACGAGCAAGGAGCGCACAGAATTCACTGCGTCGCTCACAAACCTCACGAAAGCGACCGTGTACGTCCTCCCCGCGGTCGACGTCCCAGCCATTTGCGCCTCTGCCACCGCGTGCGGGCTCAGCACGCGCACCCTTCCGCTCGACCACGCGGACGCGCTGGTCGTTGTGGGCCGCACCGCCGCCGCAGTCGAGGTGCTGTTTTACCAGGTCGAGGCCAAGATGCACGCGCTTGTGCCTCCGCTGCCCGCGTCGGGTGGCGCACTCAAAATGGCGGTGCGGACGCTGTTTGTAACCACGGCGGGTGCTGCTGCAGCTTGGGGTGTTTTGGCGTTCAGCTAGACTCGGCTCGGTTTATTTCTTGCTTTGTATCGATATCACTATCCTCGCTCTCGTTGCATTTCTGTCATGTACCACCACCAATAATGAATTCCCTGCTGTACCAGATAGAAAGCTTGTTGAATGATATTTGGACGGGAGCAGTTCAACCTTGTTGTTCGCTGTTTACGCGTTCGTTGTACGTTTTACGCGCATCCTCTCCGTCCCCATGCACCGGCGAGGCAATAAATCGAAAAAAGTACGGCCATTCTCACCTGGAATCTATCCAAAATAACGCTATACAGGTTCCAAATGTCAAGTTACGGCCAGCGCACCCCGACGCGATGGCGCGTGCGCGAGTGTCGCCAGAGGCTGCGAGCTGCTGGGCGGAAGATAGTCAGATCATCGGCAGCGATGACACTGTCATGCTCGGCGGGTCGTGTCCCCGGCCGTTCAGGAATGTCGTCGTCTGTGCCACCGGCGTCCTCGACAAGGTACGTTTGTCTCAGACGCGTCGACGCGTGAATTGACGCGTCGCGCAGCCTGCGCTCTTCAAACTTGCGCTGGAACTCGGCGCGACGAGCGTCAACGCGTTCACGGACCGCGTCACCCACCTTGTCGCGGAGAACCACGGTGGAGCCAAGTATCTGGTGCGTGGCTTGTTGTATGGCATTCACGCGTACTGAGACGCGAGCTGTAGTGCGCGCTGGAGCGCAAGATACCCATCATGCTGCCGTCGTGGATTATCGACAGCCACCGCATCTGGCAGCACGGCGACGACGTCGATCTCGACCAGGTAAGCACGTTTTCCATCCCATGTATAAATTTATTCAGTCGCGCAGAGTATTGCTGCCCACCGCCTGCCCGTCTTCTCCGACGTCACCCTCTGCATTTCTGGCATCGGCGAAATTGTCCGTCGCACTAAAATCAACAAGGCCGTTACCGCCGCCGGTGGCACATATGTCAAGGCACTCGAGCGCCCCGTGCGAGTCACGCACCTGCTTTGCGCGGGAGACGAAGAGACCGACAAGATGCGCTACGCGGAAAAGTTCAACCGCGCAGGCGAGGCGAACCCGCCCATCCAGCTCGTCTGGGAGGAGTGGTTCTGGGATTCTCTCGAGTTTGGTGGTGCGTGCGTTCATTTCATCTGGGATGTGGCTGACGGAAAGACAGGACGGTTCGATGAGGCGCGGTATCATGTGCGGCTTCCCCGGCCAGAACGACGGAGTGCGCGTGCGTCTCGCGTTGTTTTTATTTTCGCGCTAATTTACCTCTCGACACAGCCACACAAGCGCCTCTTCCCAACTTCCATCAAGACATCGACGCCTCGCGTCTCCTGCACCCGAGCGCGGACGACGACGACGCGGACGACGACGCTGACGAGTTCGCGTCCGTGAAGCGCCTGCCGGCGGTGACGCTTCAACTCTGGGGCAGCCTGCTCAAAGGTCGCGGGTACGAGGTCTCAGGCGGGGGCGTCGTACTCAGTCCTGGAAAGGCGCGTGAGATGGCCATACTCGGGCGCGTGCAGGAACAGGAAGTAGATGGAGCGCTGGGTGAGGTCGGGCGCGGGAGTGTGCTATCGAGCTTCCGGCGCGCGAATTCTTTCGTTGCGCCAAGGGCGACGGCGGTCGCGGCAAGGACAACGACGCGCGAGCCGAGCGCGGGGCCGAGCCGGCTGCCATTTGGGCGCAGCAATACGAACAACAACGTCGCAGGCCCGTCGACTTCACGCGCAAAGCGGCTGGAGGAGATGGAGACCACCAACGACGTACCGTCCACCGTGTTCGCTGGCCTGCGCTTCCTCCTGCGCGGCGAGACCGACACTGCGACTGTCCGGGCTGCTATCGAAGCTGCAGGTGGCGCTGTTGCCCGCCATGGCGATACCGGTATAGACTACATTGTCGTGCGGTTGGTTAGGTGCGTGGTTCGCTCAACGAATGAGCTTCTCATTTTTACATCTCTTTCAGTGGCAGCGTGCTGTATAAGGCCGAGTCGGACCCCGCTGCGCGACCGCAATACCGCACAGAGTGCTGGCTTGAGCGGTGTCTTTTTGTGGACCGCGTGTGCGAGCCCAAGGCACATGTGAGCTTTGTGCCGCTGGGCGTACAGCTGCCTATTCCCAGTGGGTCTCATCGTACGCGGGCGTATCATAACGGCTGACAATTCTACAGACGCCGACAAAATAACACTGAGCTTCTCGGGGCTCGACACGAGCGAGGCATGCTGGGTCCGACGGCTGCTCAAAGCGCTCGGTTGTTTATTCCTTGAATATTATATACGGCTACTAATGGATTTCGACAGGTATCACACTTGCGCCCGCCTTCTCGCGCCACACGACGCACCTGTTATGCCCCAGCGGGACGGGCGCCAAGTATACGCGTGCGCTGCAGTGGGGTGTGCCTGTCGTCGACATGAAGTGGCTCGCGGCGATGGCGAGCGATGGTGCCGTGCCTGATGTCGCACCCTTTTTGGTTAACGGGGGTGAAGACACAGCAATCACGACGGATGCACGGAAAGGACAGGGCAAGGAGAAAGCGGAAGAGACGATGCAAGATATAACGAACAGCTACGGTATGCGTCTCTCTCCGCTACTCCAGCAGGATATTTAGGACTAACGGACTTGTAGACAGCCAAGAATCGCGCTCCCCGCCACCGCCGAAGGACAAGGAGGAATATTTCTTGCCACCGCCTCCGTTACCTCAGAGGCTGTCTTTTGGGGACCCTGGGGGAGCCCTGGTATTTGGGCGTCCGGGCGGGTCTCTTGGGAGTCGCAGCGCCGACTCGCACCCACACTCAAGCTTTCATGGGGCCCCGCCAGTGACGCCCAGCCCGCCGAAACGCCGCCAATCACCAAATACACCCTCGCGCTCTCGCTCCCGCCCAGCGACGCCCCTCGCGCTCGTGTCGCACGCGATTCCCGTGCCGACGCAGAGTAGCAGTCGCAGCAGCAGTGTGCGCCCCAGCTCGGGTCCTGGTGCCGTGCGGCGCGCAGCCACTGTCGGCGCGGTGTCGCGTGTGCGCAACGATGAAAAGACAAGGCGCGGTCCGTCGTCTTCCTCGCCGGCAATAGTACCGTCTTCGACCTCGCCTTCTCCCCTGCGCCGCGGCGCGAGCGTCTCACCCGGGAAGATCCCCGACGAGCGCACGAAGGCGCTGCACGAGAGCATTGTCTCGCTGCTGGGGAAGCGGCCCGCGGCATCGGAGGACGATGCGCCCCCCGCGCGCGCAGGAAAGCGCGGCAGACCTCATAGATCGAAGGTGTGTTGCGTCTTCCTTCCTTCAAGTATTTACTGACCCGCGCTCTTTTTTTTCAGCCCCAATCGCGCCAGCCCTCAGATGTGCTGCCGGTGCTCGCGCCAGTCGATGGCGAACTGAGCGTGTTTGGCGGTGCGCGGAGGCTGAGCCCAGGGCCAGACGACGGTAGTACATGCGAAGGCCTGAGCATGGGCGCCGACGAACAGAGCCTGCAGGTAATGTACGAGGACCCCGGGCAGCGCGCAGAGCTGCAACGACTCGCGGATCTCATCGGGGAACCGCTAGAGAGCGAAGGGAATGCGCGCAAGCGACCGCGAAGGAGCACAAGGAGGAACTGATTGTAGGATTAAATTTTGGGATTCATTTATTTTCTGTTATTCTCGTTAATCGCTGAAACAAAAATGCTTCGTCACGGCGTGTTCTGCGATTTGTGCGAATGGACTGTGGTGCCACAGTGCCACTTGTTTGCTACAAATAGTAAGTGCTACATGGGAACCACAAGGAAAAGCTACTCGTTCCGCTCTCGTCTCTCGTTCTCAGCAAAAGTTAAAACGCACATGAGGTGGGTAACGATAAATATCGGGGTAAAAATGGCATGCCTCCGACGGCTACGGCTTCGGGCTCTGATACCCACCGACTTCCAGCACGATCGAGTCTCTCAACCGGGCATTGCTCGGAGTCTCTCCACCTCGGCGGGCCCGCGATCCGTTGAACGTCGTGATGATGCTGGGACGTGGACAAAATAAGGAAACCTTCAATATCTCACTTTATTAATTTTTTCAAATCCTTTTCAAGAGGCTAGCTCTCTCTGTTCTCTGCGGTTCGAGCTACCTGGGCGGTCAAAGCGATATATAAACTGCGCAGTGCGGAAAGACATGTGAACGTGACATGATGATCAATGTCGGCAAACAAATGAGAGACCCCGCTCAATTGATAACGAATGAATGAAAACGGCGCCAACGATTCCGCAGCAGGCGGCTCTTGTTTTTGACCATGATCATCGACGACGACGTCAACGAGCCCAATCCCTTGAAAGGGCCCCAGTCACAATCCTCCCTTCCGCCCAGTCATGAATCTCTTGAGCCTCTGCTTCCACCATCCCCTCCACCGTACTTCTCCTATCAGGCCATTCCTCCGCCTGTTCTAGCGCCGAGGAAGAAGCCAAGATCACGCAGACATAGATTACGGCGAAAATATATCTTTGTCGCGTCCTTTGTGCTCAACTGCCTGCTGCTCGTGCTGTTGGTTCGCATCATACGTCGCGTGAGTGGTCCCGAGTATTCAGAGCCTGCTGATACGGAGATTCCTGTAAGTCTCGCATGTAATCGGTGGAACCATTGGCCAAAACTTCTTTGTAGGACCACAAACCTCCTGTGATACGAGCCGTTATTCCTGACCCTCAACTCGGTCGATGTATTCGCAACGCCCAGTGGTCCAATGCGACGCGTTTATCGGCCGAAAATGCCTTTCCATTTTCATCCGACGCCTCATTCCAATTCCGGGACTTGTCGTCTTTCATGTTTTTTGTTGCCCAAGGTGCCCTATCTGGGGGGCATCTCAATGTATTACCATCCTCCGATTCTGTCCCGCGTGCCCTTCTCACGGTCCGCTATCACTCATTACACGTCCGAGATCGCGCGAATATATGCTGGATGGAGCGGAAGCACACCAACGGGGAAGGAATTGGCATATTCGTGAGTCTGGGCGCTGTCCTCTCAATTCAATTAATAACCCGGCTAGACTCCCTCTCCATTTGACGGGCAAGCACTCACAGATAGACTTGATTTTTCCATCAGTCTCTTTCTCCCAACCGGCTCAGCACCGGCATCTCTGCCCATATATAACCTCGAAACACAACTTCCCTCATTCGCCCACAGTCTCGACTCTTTGCGAGGCCTCCTAGAATTCAACAACTTGGTTCTTAGGAGCCACAACAAACCCATCACCGCCCAAGTACTTCTTTCCAACTTTCCTCGATATCTTTTAACTCCCCTCATTAGTCGGTCTTTGCAAGAAACGCAACGATCCAAACCTCGAATGGTTTGATTTCGGGATCATTTGACGCCTCGTCCTCCCTGAGTCTGGTCACTTCAAACGCGCCGATAGATGCAGCGGTCAGCCTCCACAGCAACAACATATTCTCAACCACAGAGTTGGTCCTCCAGACCCGAAATGCGTGCGTACCCTCTCGCCGATGTTTCGTTGAATTTATAATCCTCCCACTCTGCAGAGAGCTGCAATCCGCCGTTAGCCTGATCACTTCTTCCGCAACCGGAGAAGGTGGTAAATTCGCTGTCAAAGCTCAAACCGCGGACGGCCCCCTCATCATGACCTTCCCCGCCTCTCCCGCGCACTCTGCCTTGGACCTGGAAGCCAAAACATCCAACTCGCCTGCAGATGTCTGGTTGAACCACGCGTTCGAGGGCCAGTTCACGCTTGCGTCGAACATGGTGTTTGTCGACAAGCGCCCTTTCCTCGACCCGCGGAAGTTGCGGTCCGTGTTTTGCAGCGATTATCAGAACGGCAGGGTAGTCGGCAACGTTCGATGGAAGCTGCCCATTTTTAAGAGCAAGGTGCAGGGCTCGGTGCGAGTTGCGACGACCAATCATATCCTTAAGTTATATGTATAATTAATTTCGATACCATCTGTAACTGTACACGCACTCCTCACTGAATATTGAATGGTTCCAAGAGCCAGCAAGACTCAAGTGAACTTCCCGCTTTTTTAGTGGATAGCAGACTCAAATTGGAGTTGCAAATATTCGAACTCCGATGATGCAACCACGCCAAATGGGACCACGAGATCAACCCCTTGCCTCTTACCACCATGTCGAAGCTGTTCAATACCAAACTGACACGGTTGCTGAGTAGGTGCATGCAGATTTGAAAGGTTAACCTCAACTTGGCTCTAAAGGCATCAAGACCCCGGTTGTCTTACCTCCCATGGCTGGGGCGTCCGGAGGTATAACATATTATACACGGACTGAAATTTTGCCGACGTATCGATTTTGCAGGCGAACTAGCTGGGCAGGTCTCGGCAGCGGGAGGATTCGGTTTCTTGTCCGCAGGTTTGTCAGTGCCTACTTTCTGCCCAGACCTGACTTTGGTTGAAAGATTATGTCTCATCGCCGGACGAGTTCATGAAGCAACTGTCGATGGCACGTTCTGCGTTCAAAACCCCTCTTCTAAAGGACCAGCTTCCGGTTGGTGTCGGCTTCATTGCTTGGCAACTAGAAAAACCAGGGTCAACCTCAGTGGATCTTCTGCCGCTTGCGCTCGAAAACAACGTTCAGGCGGTCTGGTTTGCATTTGGAGACATTGGGCGATACATTCAAATCGTCCGCGACCACGATGCGCGCATGGGGAAAGAAGGCGACCAAAGGACCACAATATTCGTACAAGTTTCGTCGGTAAAAGAAGCTCTGGTTGCTGTAAACGAATGGAAAGCAGATTGCATTGTGGCGCAAGGTCAAACTTCCGTTATTTAATTTATATATACTGAACATTTCAGGTGTTGAGGCCGGAGGGCATGGCGCAGGAGGCTATGGTTTGCCGCTTCTAAACCTGCTGCCCTTGATTTTGTCCGCTATTCCGGAAAACAGTCCGCCTGTTCTGGGAGCCGGAGGGCTCGCAAACGGTGGCCATCTTGCTGCTATACTCACATTGGGGGGCGCTGGTGCCGTTCTAGGCACCCGCTTCCTTCTTGCACATGAAAGCTTGTATTCAAGCGCACAGCGGAAAGCTATTGTTGGCGCTACCTCCGAAATGACTGTGCGAAGCATGGTAACTGCGTCCCTCTCGCAACAATTGTCTGCCACTGATTGTGGGTAGGCCTGGGACAGCGCTCGCGGAACTTTGGGATGGCCCGCAGGCATCGATGGGCGGGGTTTACGAAACAGTGAGTATATGAACTATGTGACGATCTTTCCAGCTCAAACATTGCACAGGTACCGTCGATGACTTTGAGAACAAAGTGGATATTGAGGTCTTGGAGAGCAAATTCAAGGAGGGCCTCAAAAACCAGGATACGAGCCGAATGATTGTTTGGGCGGGAACAGGCATGTAGTCTCTCTTGACAAACTGATCTTTGTAACATCTGCAACAGGCGTGGGGCAAGCCAACCAGACCCAGACGGCGAAGGTAAAACTGTCTTCTCCTTTTGTTTGATCTGGTATTGATTTTCACATATGTGCAGTCGATCGTGGAAGAACTGCATGAACAATGTATCGAATTTCTTGCGGCTGCTACCAAGTTGTATTCCTAATTTCTCGTTTCGTCTCTCCGCTTCATACATAAGCAGCGAACCGTAACAGGTTGTAGGGAGTACGAGACACACATGAATTGTAACATTTCCTTTATTTCGATGTTGTGAGGGTCTTGGAACTAATGTACTGGGTATCAACGGGCGGCAAACAAGAAAAGGAAAAAGATAAAAACGGGAGGGGGAAAATGGAGATCTCTATAGAAAATATTACACATGGATTTCCGAATCAGCAACACACAGACTATAAACACTCGGACCTCGGTTCAACCACTAGATCGACTGAGCAGGTGGTGCCCAGCAAAAACGACTACATAATCTTCCAAAACCCCTTGAATGTGAAATGCTTCCCGCCGAGGACCCGGAAACATTGGCTCAGAAATGGGAGGAAGTTGAACAACCAACCTGAATAGGGGTCACTTTGGCTCTGTTGTCCAGTACCTTCTCTGCTTCACGCCCATCTTCTGGTCGCAGCGCAGGGCCGCCTGTACTTGACCTGTACGTCAAATATGCGCAAAACGACAATGTTAACCTGAATGTGATTCTTCATCAGCGCTTTTGCGGTATGCGCCCGTCACTTATCCTCCAATCTCGACGGTCGGCCTGGAAAGGTGCGTCTACTTTGCGGGACACAGAGTGTTTGGCAGAAACCTGATTTCAGGGTCTAGGACCGTACTTTGTCGCGTTCCCCAACCTGCGCGAGGCGCTCGATAACCACATACCCATACAAACGAAGGCACGCGCATGCACAATCCTCCCCACCTTCGTCGGGTGCGTTTTCGTTTACACGACAGTGGTAGTGGGTTGGTACTGACGGCATTTTCAGGATTCGCTTTCTTGTTCACAACGGGAAGGAATACACCCCCGTCATGGTTTCGCAGGACATGGTGGGCCATAAGCTGGGCGAGTTCTCGCCGACCAAGAAACGCTTCGTGTGGAGGTGCGTGCTATGCCTGTTCTGCATGACTTGGGAACTAATCACAACTGAACGTAGGAAAAAATAAGGATAAACTTCAGTGTCGATTCTTTCGGATGCCGGCGCTCGCAGCTGGCGCCAGTCCGCCGTCTCCCGACAACGGAAACGCGGCGCCTATTCCGCGGAAACGAATCTGGATTATCTATTACATGGTATAGTATACGTCGTAGCTGCGGCAGTCCCACGACCCTCCCACCATAAATAAGAAATAATTCAATAATTCGCATCGACCGCGAACACCGGAACCCAGACACGACCATAGTAGTTCAGCGCGACAAGGCGGATGTCGCCAAAGCGGACATTGTGTGCGGCCCAGGGGCTTCTACTCCCGAGTGGCGGGTGCCCAGCCGCCTCCTCCTTCAGGAACAACACCACGGCCCCAGCGATGTATTTCGCCAGCATCGTGCACGTGAGACCCGCGACAGGTAGTGTCTGCGCGGGTTTTTCGTACCCAGGCCACTGCAGCAAACCCAGCGTCAGTACGGTCTTCAAGTGGTCGGTTGTTGGTGGAGAACGCACCTCAAGCACCCAGCGAGTGCGCGACCAGCCATGGCCGGCGAAGGCCATCTTTTCCCCGTTGTCGAGCAGCACACGATCCTTGAAAATTTCCTTAAGGTATGGCGCGGGGTGTCCGTGCACTGTGAACCGGATGCTTAGGGTCGGCCGCCCGCAATAGTCGGCGCGGCGCGGGAAGTACTCGATAGACTCCCCACCGGGGCGATATGCGCCGTTCAGAATCGCTGCGGGCGTCGGGGGTGGGGTCGGGAAGTGGTACAACCCGGGGACGAAGTTATTAAGGTCGAGAGACTGCGGGCCGGGGCGCGTTGGTCCAGGAAACCGGGTGGCATGACAGTGTGCGTACCTGCTCCCGGGGCTGCCGCTCTGGCCGTGCAGTAACCCGCTGCACAGTGAGGGTCGCGGGGTTGAAGTATGCCATTTGCGGCGAGAATGGATAAATAGAGAGATAGAGAGGGGCAGAGACTGAGATGAGGAAAGTAGCGCTTGGAATGGAGGCATTTTATAGCATATCTCAGCATTCATCGCGGACAATGGGCTTTGTTGCCAAAGCGCCAGAACCAAAACGGGTGCAAATGTCGCTGGCCCTGAGTGCCGACGGCGCGTACCTACGTGCATAAAAGCGGAGGCGGGACCATCGGAGCTGTGTCGTAATTGTTTGGGGTACGTGGCCAGGGTAACTGCGCGGAAGTATTTTTCGACAAAGAGGGAATACAAGGGCTCGAAAGTTTTCCAGTCTCTTTCGAGCCATTGGTCCAAGAGTTCAAGGATCCGACCCTCCAGTACAGAGATACCGACAAGATATGAGCCAGATAGAAATAAGGCCAAGAAGAAGAAAAATTGAGAAGAGACGCCAGTGCTGGTCAGGCTTAGGTAATAGGTTCGGAGCAAGCCTGTCCCCGGTCCGGCAAGCCGGTCCGGTTGCTTGCACCCAAACGCCGTTCGCATCAACAAGCAATGATCGGCGGGCTTGATCCGAGCCTAGACAAGGCCAAATCAGGCCAAATCCAAACTCCGCCTTCCTAATCCGCTTGTTTGTTATCTATCCAAATCGGGACATAACGAAAACATGAAGGAAACAGATAAACTGCCAATGGCGAGCCGCATAATTACAAAATGTAAGCGAATCTCTACTATCAGTTTTAGAGTCGATACATGTAGGAGCATGTAGGCTGCTCCAGGCTGCTCCCTGCTCCCTGCTCCGCCGCGATAGGATCAGCATCTCCACGTGGCCCGGCAGAACCGGGCCGACGGCCGGGTGCGGCTTAGCGCTTTGACCACGCGACACCGCTTTGACCACGCGTACAGGATTTGTTTTGCTGGCATCAAGGGCCGGCAAGGACGGATAACGAAGCGAGGGGCGGTAGGAACGGCGGGAGGAGGACAAGGACAGTCATGGCGCGTCGTATGGCCCCTACTGTGTTCCTCAAAAGCAGCGAGAATCCGCTTTGACCGCGCGTCGATTTTGCGAAATCAAGTCTGAGACTCAATTGTCAGGAAACTCAGCGCTATTGCTTTCTCCATATGATGTAGTACATTACACGCAGTTGAGGTTCATTAGAATTATGAACTAGGAGGAGGCGCTCCATCTATGATAAATGCCGCGCGGTGCTGCGCCGGTCCGCGTCCGCTGTGCGCCACGTAGTCGTCGTCCTTCGGCCGCGGCTGTCGGTCGTCGACAGGATGCGGGGAGATGTGTATGTATGTCTGTGGACGCCCCAGTAGACGCAGGTACTGAGCTAGTGTCACTCTTGCGCAATCGTAATCGGCACATCGGGGGTCATTAGAAGCGCTACTGTGCGTCGACGTCGGTGCGGGTGTCGGAGATGTTGGCGAGCACGGGCACGGGCGGGGGTGCGGGCATCGCTGAGTCAAGGGTAGGTGATGGGTCCATGCGTTCTGCCGAGACGTTCACGATGACCAGTGGGATTGGCTCCGACTCGTCTTCGGGCTCGCCCTCCCCGTCCGGCTCCCCGCCCAGTTCCCCACCGCTGTGCAAGAGTGCCGCGACCTTCGAACCGCCGGCGGGAAACCCCAGCGACTCCTCCGATTCACATTCTGACACTGGCTCTCCCTCGGCATCGATGTCGCCCTCCGCGTCAAGGTCGGCGTCGCCAGAGTCGCGCCTTGGCAGGTACGGCTGCGGGGGAGAGTACCCTATCGGCGGGCTCGTAGGTTTGGGGCGTGGAGTATACCCATGCTTGCGCTTGCGGTGCCGGTGCAGCGAGGACGGGTCTGCGGTGCTGAAGTCGCACTTATGACCGTTCGAGAAGTACTCAGGGCACTTGTGTGGCTTCGCGCGGGTGCTGGGAGCGGGTGAGACTTGGTGCGCGCATATAAAACAGAGAAACACGCACTGGGTGCGAATGTGTGTCGCGAGATTGGACTTCTGCAGTGTCTGGTGCCCGCAGCCGTCCATCGGGCACGTAAACATCCTGCACGCAAAGTCATGGAATATAAGATGGCGAGTCCTTCAAACAGTGCAAATGACGCACAGAGACTGCTTATCCTTGGAATGAATGAGCATATGTCGGGGCAAGTCGGTGTTTCTCCTCAAGTAAAGGCCGCATATTACACATGTCGCGCCGTTATCTTCGCCTTTCAGCTAGAAAAGTTCAGTACTGTTTCGACCGGCTTTCCTGACACAACTCACAGGAAGCGGCTGCACGGAGGTGGCATGCGGTACAGACATCGAAGGCGGCATCGTAGACATGGTAGACAAAGAGGTTTCGGTGCAGGCGAAAAAAAAGTCGGGAAAAAAGTGCAAGAGAGTGGTATGGCGGAAGTGGGGCGCGCGTAGGAGTCGTATCTTGTAGCAGGACACGCTCAAGGCCGGTATTATGCACCCCCGACCATTATACCGAGGCCAAAGATAGGATCCAAGATATCAGTCAGTCTTTTGATTAACTCCCGCTGTCCTTGTTTGGCTGCACCATGGTCAACTGTCCATGTCGCGTCGCGTCAATGTAAAAAATACGTGTTTCTTTTTCTTTTGGTACGCTCCATTGCTCAGCTTGTTCCAGCCGCATGCTGATACGGCGAAGAAAACATCAATTGAACTGCAATTGAACTGCACCACGAATCACACTGGGTTTCTTCGTCATGCTTCTTGTTCAAACGATATGGACAAGGTAGTACTCTACACGTACATGGAAGGAATATTTACCATGTCAAATCATATATCAGGGCTGGGGTCAAACTCGTCCAAAAAATGTACGTCGGCGCGCGATTCAACCAATAAATTGCAGGAGACAACATGATGCCAACTCGTGGTGATGAGGCCCCACCGCTGAGAAGGATCGCTCAGGATCTTTCAGCGACAAATAAATCGGGCGACTATAACTATGTCACTTTGCTCGCGGTTTACTTTGACGTCTAAAACGATGGTTGAAAGTTCGGGCTGGTTCGGGTGAGAAAATGTGATCCTATCATTTAGTTCCGTGATCTTCAGATTCGTATCGCATCCTTCAGGTTCCCCACTATTCCACCCAAATTCCACCGCAGCTGAACTAGACATGATAGAGCCCACCGCATGTGAACTGCGTCTGGCTACCATTGCACAGCCAGAGGCTGACAGAGCTCAGCGAAAGAGGGCAGGCAGTGGTCACTGGCTGGCCAAAGGATAACTCAGAGTCGGGGTTGCCGTTCAGTTGCGATTATGCTCAGGATTCCTTGAAGCGGCCAGAGTCTTCGGAAGGCATGCACTATCCTTGAACGGACTCGAACCTTCTCTCGAGCCGACTGGTGTGTATGATTGATCGATCCATCTACTAGTAGCGAATCTAACTTTCAATGCAGGGTGGTTCGATGAACGTGGAGACGATTCAACGTTCCTTCTGTGGCAAATGTCGCTATGGCAAACGTCGCTAACAATGAGAGTAACACCAAGTGCTACAGTTGGGTCACTGATATCGATACCTGTCTTTACTCCAAACCCACGATAATTCTTGACGCTAACTCAGTGTACTGTACATGTACTGATTTTCACAGCCAATATGCGAGTCTGATAAAATATGTCAACCCGGTCCATCATATATCTCCTTCAGCCTTTACCAACCTGGATTGGTCGAGCTTGCTCGCACACAATAGGCGGACTTTTCTTCGGATCGACTTGTTCACTGTTCATCGACTTCTAGATACGGGGCCGAAGTTAATGTGGTGTGTTTATCCCTTTGAAGTTGTGGCACACGGCGGGAGGTGTTGCCGGCCGTCGACGACAAATGGCGTGATACTTTCGCAAACATGCAACACTTATCTGTCTAGGGCTGGCGACACATGCACAGAAAGGTGGCGCAGAGGTGATCAGGCTCGCTGATCTCTCGACATCGCACCAAACCCCCTGGTTCAAAGGTTACATACCAGTGTCGCCGAGTTTACGATGTACGTCTGTTTTCTGCCGCTGCTACGTCCGTCGGTCCGGACTCCCATTGGACATTCAACTAGCTATCTGCGCATCACAGCAATGATCCTCCCTGGAAGTCCCTAGATAGACAACTGTAAGTATTTGATGATTCGCCATGCAGTCATTCAAAAACCGCCATATGATTGATTCAGTCAGAATCACGGTACAAACATAACATTGGCGGAGTCGTCCAACTCGCCAGAAAATCTGAAGTGGACAAAAAAAAGAAGGAACGAACCTAGTACCAAGTTTGCTACTCGGCATCACTGTTACTACTTAGACGCATGTTCGCTTTGCTTGCAGGTTGCAAAACATGCCCCATTGCAAATTCAGGCTATGTGCTGGGAGATAGTCTGCCTGAGGAACCCTAGACGTCCCTAGCCTAAGGAAGTCTGAAACCGAAGTATCAGACGGCAGCACATTTCCTTTTCGGTGTTCTTGGCCAAGTCTTGGCAGTTGATGACCTTTTTGTATAAATCCAAGGAATGGACCGCTCTTTTTTTCAGCTTCCTTTCCTTTCGCTCTTTCAGATACTGCGTAGTAAGTTATTCCATCCCTTCATACTATTATCTGACAAGAAAATCAGTCCTTTTCAGCTTCATTCCTTTGGTATCATCAAACTTTTGCCTTTGAATTCAACCGCCGTCATTTTATTCTTTCCATTCCTTTCATAAACCCAGCCTTTTCAAAATCCACCATGTACTCCAAGACCATCGTCGCTTCCCTTGCGCTCCTCGCCGTTACCTCCCCGGCATTCTCTGTGCCCGTCCCTAATGTTCATGGTGAACTCGAGGCACGACTTTCTCTCCCCGCTGGAGCTGTCAAGGACCTCCTTAAATCTCTTGGCTCCGGGGTTTTGAGCGGGGGTGCTATCAGCGGCCTCCTCGCTCTCCTGGGTGCTGGTGGTGATGCACCTGCAGCGTGAGTTCAACCCATGGTTTATTTCGTATCCATTCTGATCACCATTCAGCCGGGACCTCGATAACCTCGAGGCGCGTGGTGCCCTCTCGAGTCTTCTCCAGAAGCTCATCGGCGTCGGTGAAGAGGGCCTCGAGAGTGTGCTGAAAAAGGCTGTAATCGGAGGGGCCGCTAGCGGCGTCGCTATCGAAGGTGTCAACACGGTCGCCGGGCAGCGTCGCGGTGTCCCTGTTGGCGTCGCTAGTGACGCCGTCAAGGTCGCCGAGAAAGGGATCGGTAGCGTCATCAGCAACGGTGTCGTGGGTGGTATCGGCTCCGCTCTAGGTGGGCTCGGAATCGGCGCCATCCTGGAGAAGCTCTTTGGGTAAGTCACTGCATGCTCTATTGGATCCTGGTTTAACACCCCCCGCAGCACCAACGCTAAGCGCTCGCTCGCAGAACTCAGTGATGAGGATCTCGTCAAGATCCTCGAGTACATTGGCGAGCAGAGTAACGCAAAACGCTCGCTCGCAGACCTCAGCGACGATGAGGTCGTTGCACTGCTCGAATATATCGGCGAGCACGGTGTAGACAAGCGCGCTGTTCAGCTCGGTTCCATTGGCAAGGGTATCGCTGGTCTCGTCGCCAGCCTTGCTGCAACCCAGGGAGCTGAAGCCGCCATCGAGCAGCTCAAGGACCTTTTTGCCCGCGAGCTCAGTGCAGGCTCCCTCAACGACCTCGACTAATCGTCGATTTATTAGATTAGATGAACTTGAAAAGTCGGAGGGTTTGAGAAGATAACTTATTTTAATACTTAAATGGGTTTTGACATTATCTGCCCGCTGGTTTGAGAATGACAATCGTAAGATCTATCAGAATCTCGGGTCCTTGAACCAATTTTAAACAAATACCGGCTTAAGTCCGGATCTGCTCGTGTTACTTATGAGGTAAAATCCACCAATCCAAATGGTGCACTTGAGCTCAGTTGCGTTTGTGAGACAAAAATTAAATCTTAAACCAGATCGAAGGTGGACGCGTTGATTCTAAGCGTTGAACGAATTTTGGTTAAACTGTTGGTTGAATTTGAGAATGCAGTGCAGCACTGCCATTTCATCACTGCCATCATGCTCCCACGATGGAGACTGGGATGGTCTCCCCTTGCAACTGCGATACAAGGCGCGCTAGCGTACTAGCTAGACTACCAGTACGTCTCCGACTACCGAACATCTCCACTATACCTTCTTGCGGAGCTACCGGGTGGACTCGGGTATGTAGGCGATGCAGCAGCCAGCTACTATTCAGTATCGGCAGTGGTAGCCAAGCTCATCTCGACGGAGTTTCTTCCCAGTACCTCTTGATGGGCTGAACACTCGTCTCCTGGTAGCTTCTTCCTGTCTCGGAGTTGTTCCCGGCTTAAAGATGCAACATTGCAGGGTTCCCACGTATACCGACGGTTATCGGGATCACTGTGTTGGAATTATTATCGGGGTTCATCTCAGAAAACCGGGCTCGCTCGGTTTTTCGAGACAGATATTGCTACGTGTCTCAGGATGCCTATGAGAATGGCTGACGTATAAAGTTTCGAACTACTCTCGGAAATCCTCAGCTTGCTCACTCGGTGCTGGTCATCAATTCATTCAACGAACCTCAACGCATTTCTCTTCTATCACAGCCCTACCCATACTATCTGTGCCCATGCCTGGCGCGGCATCGCTTCCTTCCGCAACCACGATGCTCGGATTCGACGATGTCGCCTCTGGCCACGCCGTAGCCTACGACAGAAAAGGGGTCGCCCTCGGTAATGTGACCCTCTCGGCCCGCACTCAGCGTCGGGGCACCACTGGCTCATGCGCCCCGCTCGACGCCACCGCGATGCAGAAAAGTCCGTTCAGTTCTGTATAATCCGGTTCTAATTTCATCAGATTAATCCCTCCCCTCATATCACATAGTCCCCGGTTGGGGAACGCTGGTGGCACAGGCGCAGTCGAACTGGAGCTCGGGTTCCGCCACAATCAAAACCAACCCGCCCGAGTGGGCCGACCATGGCGCGATTGTATGCATAAATGGCGCGCGGCGGCAAACCCGCCGAAGATCCTTGCAACGGTTTCACCCAACTGCGCCGATTCGTCGCAAAAGACGGATGGGCAGTTCATCAACGTTGCTGGGAGTGTGGCGCTGACAGGCAACGAAGGCACGGTGTCGACTTCAACGTCAACGGTGACGAGTGAGGAGTAATACTCATCTCATAGTGCTTTGTTCTGACGTTAACCCAACGCAGAGGAAGCAGCGATCAGGTCACAGTTTCTGCGGAAGTGGACTTTCCCTTGTTGGTCAAGTTTACAAACACGGTCTCACTTCAGACCACGTTTACGAACTCCCTCGCCAAAGCGTGAGTGATTTTCAACGATTTGATTTTGTGCCTCATAGATTTTCAATCTCCAGGACGACCTCGGGCACAAATACACAGCAAGGTCGGACATTTACGATTGACTCGACTGCGGGCCAGGTGCGACCACTACATCCATACCAATTTTATACTCAACGCGCGTTACAGACGTGTCATCTGGAATATCAGGCCCAGAGCTGTACTGTATCGGGAACTGGTATTCGTGGCCTCAGGATGGGCTTGGTGGACGTACAAAAGCAAGGTGCGCCTCGGTAGGGTTTGATCATGCTGATCTATTTTCTTACTCCGACTCAGGTCAATGACCACTGGAATTGTGCGCCTGTTTCTTTCTTTGATTTTTTCTGACCGACTCACACGAAGATGTGCAGGGGCGCTGCTCATGGAAGCGTATCTGACCAACGAGGCTGACCGAACGAGTAACATGGAGATCAAGGTAGACATGTCCAGCAACACAAACTCAAACTACAGCGCGATCTGTACTGGAGGAAGCGGGACTCCCGCCGCGACTCCGACCCACAGTGAGTTGCGACACTTTTTCAACCGCTCGATGTTGAACATTCGGCAGAATGATCCTGGTCGAAATCAGGCGAGGATCTTGAACTACAAAGTGAGCCAGAAAACGAGCATTTCGAATTTGATAATGTACATTTGATACACCAGATGAATCACTACAATTGCGCGCATACCCATGAGATGATCTTTCGAACACCATCCGCCACTTCCTCGGTGCTCAGCTTCTGACCAATGGGCGGACAGTGAATGAATAAAACTGGCGTCTGGCGCCCCGCGCGTTGGGACTCTGCGAGCGAGCAATAATAAATAAAGTCGCACAGGAATCGCCCCGGGTCGTTGGAGGCTTCCAATGACTGTTAAATAATTACTCATGGCCAACGTGAGCATGCATGCTGGAGACGGACCAGTGGAGCTGGGCCGCTCGTCAGGTCGCGCACGAGCGCGTCGACATTGATTGACGTGAAGAGTTCATCAGCAAATTCGTTTCCGTAGCGGGGACTTCCAAAGCCGCGCAAGGTGCCCTTACCGATAATAAGAGGGGCGCTTTGCCGCTCGTAATCGGGCAGCTGGTATCCCGTCTTGTGCGCCAAGCGCTCTGCATGCAACGGTCCCGGGCCCGCCACACCCACGTGGACGATCAGGTTAAAGCCATCCTCTGGGGGTTCGCGAGACGTCGGGGGAGTGTATACAGGCGAAAGAACTGGCGGCTGTCCATGCAGGTCCGGGAGGGTTTCCAGCACCGCAGAGTAGACGGTGGGAATGTTGAGCGAGGTGAGGTGAATCGAGTCAGGCTTCGCGCCTTTCGGTGGCTTCCCGCGGACGGGAGCGGTGGTGATGATTGTATCGTGCAATGTCTTGACCGCAAGCCATGAGGGATTTTCCTTGTAGGTACCGAAGGGCTGAGGATGGTTTGCAAACATATTAAAGCAGCAGTGGAATAGCATTTCAAGTGCATACCCCAAAGCCAGTAACTAACACCCGATGCTTCACGTAGCTGTCTTGCATGATGAGCTTGTTCACAGACTCTGCTCAAGTACTCGCCAAAGAGCGATGGTGAGAGACAAGAGTCAAGACGCGGAGATATCACCCCGGCGGGTGCGTATCATCATTCGGTTAGATTCGGATCAACATCATCCAAGTTTATCGATCGCGAAGAGTCAAACTTTAAATAGCATGCCTTACCCTGCCTTACCATACGTTCAAGCAAGCACGGTTGCGCCGCGCATAGATATTTAGCTCAGGGGGCATGATGGGCCTCAACGAAGCGATCCATGTATATGTATACTAGTACTGCTCATGCCGAGTCTAAGTTCATGCCGATTTGTTCAATGTTGTCACCTATAACCCACTTTGCCAGGATAAGCCTACAGTATTAGCTTTCATTGTATGGGTGTTTCATTTCTACGAGATCCCAAAGCTTCCGTATCCGTATCTCTCTCTCTCTCTCTCTCTCTCTGGGGTGCTTGATGAATGAAGCGTGATGTGCGGTTGATCCCGCCTTCTGCAAATTTTCTCAAACTGGAATGGTTCCTCGGAAATCGGAAAAGTAAAGAAGGAAGAAAATCCTCCGGAACCAAGTCACTCGTGAGTTATTATAATTCAACAAACTTCCAATCTCCCATTAGGACCGACCACGCGAACAATTCAACCGTGGGAATATTAGATCTTTTCCACGTCTGTAGAAAACTTTGAGATGCACGCAATGAAAACTTCTAATGGAGTCAGTTCAGCGTCCTTCAATAGTTATCACTCCTTAGAGGGTGTCGTGAGACTCTTTCCATCGCGTCGTCCTGAAGCGAGCTCAATTGGCGCCTCCATTCGATCTCACACCTGCAGCGCTGACTGGTAGTCTCTAGTTTTAGAGTTCGAGAATCGGCTGACAAGGCAAAGTCAAAATGAAGCAGACATGATTTCCTTGAATTCTAGTGGTATATGGTATGGTAATAGCTCCCTCTGAATGAGAACAATAACACTCTATGATCAGATTTTCGCGTTGATTCCCACTCTGATGATCCTATTTGGGCTCAGTACACGATGATCATAACTTATGGCAAAACCTACTCTTCAGCGAACAACCAATTCCCTGTTTCCGGGAACATTGTAGCTGGATATGCGTTGTGAGAGGGGAGGCAATACAATAAGGTCGAAGCAACGCACCCAAACGGCGGTATATGTCTTCGAGAAGATATTTGCGGATCCAATTTACCGCTTTGGAAAATCTGCCTGCGTCTATCTGTTTACTAACGACATGATAGTGCGGCGCACTGAGAGGATCCGTTAGCGTGGTAGCGTAGCAGAACAGGAGGAACGCACATATGTGTCGTAGAACGGGCAACCGCGCGAATTCGCTCGACGTTCCCCGAAAGCTGGCTCGGGTCCATCTGCAATTCCAGTTCGCAGATCCGTTCGATTATCTCCCCGACCTGCGGACATACAGATTGAGAACCCCAAAAATAATCCAGCAACAAATGATTACCCGAATGTCGAATTTATCTCGAAATCCGAGATAGGCGGTGACCCCGTAGAACCCTGGTTGAAAAGTCAGCGTGCGTATAAAGACGAACGCAGCACATACCTTCCACAGTCCGGACCTTTGTGATGGCATAACGATCCTTTCCGGAGACACGCGCAGTAGGAATGACAGAGACAGACAAGAAGATCTAAGCCCATGTTAGTGCCGAATCTTGTTCACAAAAGGTGACTTACAACAACACGGGGAAGTGCAGGCCATTGACGTATGAAGGCTGATCAGAAAATCAGTAGGATATTTTAGTGGAAAAGGCTGGAAGCTAACCGGTAAATGTATGAGGGGCTCCTTGGCCACGAGTAACCTTGTGGAAGACGGCGCAAGTCGGAAGTCTGACAAGAGCGCGTTTCTCCTCCCCTTGATCACCATGCTCCACGTAGTGGTATCTAGCGTCGACCGGTTTAATAGGCCCATCGTCGTCCTCATCTTCTTCATCTTCCTCTTTCTGCTTCTCCTCCATATCGGCGTGGATGAAATGCCGAAGGTTCTCGCGATGCTCCCCATCGAATTTATCCTCAAGTCCCTGCGGGAAAATAAACAAATAGTGGACGCGCCATGTTCTGCCCTCACCTTGGCCCAGGTCCAGAAAGACATGCAGATCATGCTATTGGTTAAAAATTAAAAATAAATGGGAGGAACAGATAGCGGAATAGCAAGACGCACATAACTCCACCAACCATCAAAGGGACCCAGGCGCCCAAGGGTACCTTTTTCAACGAGGCACCCCAGAACAGCCCATCGAAAAATCCCCAGATGATGAAATACCCGAGAGCGATTACCGTCGGCCAGTGTTTAACCCAGCGCATCTGTACCGCAAGCAAGATCGTGGTGGAGACCATCACTGTCGCTACGGCAAACCCATAGGCATTGGTCAGGGCGGCGAGGTCTGAGAAGGCGCCAACGAGCACAATGGTTCCAATCATGAGAATCCAGTTTACGCTGGGGATGTAGACCTGGCCCTGTATCGTGTCTGAGGTGTACGACATCTTGAGCGGCGGCAGCGCCTTCATGTTCACAAGCTGTTGAACAAGACTGAAGGTCGCAGTAATCATCGCTTGCGACGCGATCACCTTAATGATTGTCAGGATCGAAGAATGGGTTGAATTTAAAACTGAACTCACCGTAGCAAGAATCGCGAAAACGAAAACTATCCTAAAAATCAGGTTAGTAGACCCTTCCATGACCTCATGCCGGACTCGCATACCAGAATAAAGGCCCGTTGCGAGGCCCAGGAATAGTTGAGTAGAAGATGTTACTAAATACCGCTTCGCCGTCCACGATGAGCCGTGCACCCTGTCCAAGATACGCAAGAACCAGGGACGGATAAACAAATCCTGTAAAAGACATCTGAAAAAATGGGAATGAATATAATTTTCAAATAAATACGCAAGGTCTTACTCGAATGGAGACGGCGTTGAATTGACCAAGGCTTTTTTTTCTTCAGTGAAGACTCTTCATAGAGCGGGAATATAACACACTTCGCAAATATTGCCTCGCAACCAGTAACGGCGAGCAGGACACCTGCGAGGATGTCGTAGTTGCCCGTGCGGACAAAGACTGAGAACGAGGTAAGTATAAACTCAGATCTGTGGCTTGCACTCACGCATGACAGCCCGCGATGGGTCAAATGCGCGAAAAATGCCAGGGTGGGTTGTTATATTGTAGATTCCCGTACCTGCCAAGAGCAGGAACCAGACGCATGAAACTGGTCGAACAGAAAAGTGAGCTTCGGAAGGACAGGAGGGATGGTCACTTTGCGTACTGGGGGCGAACATGAAGCCTAAGCCCGAAGTTCCGAATCGCTGTGCAAGGAAGAGAACAAGAAGGATGACGATGGAGATGGGCACAATCTGTTCTGTTACGGACGGCTTCGCCACTGCGATCCCTCCAACAGCGCTGGTGACACTCTGAGTTGACGATATTAGTTCAAAACAGGTGCGATGTGATGCGACTGACGACTGCAGGAGTAAATGCCCCATCTGCCATTGTTAATCTGTGGATCGAATCCGTTGGTGGGGATCAATGGTAAGATTTTCTCAACGTACGCAGTTCCAAACAAGCACTGATATTATGGGTTAGCAAAGTTTTGGGACCAGAAGTGGCAGTGCAGTTACCCAGGCGAGTAAAGGTAGGCGAAACCGTTCACTTATTGTCGAGCTTCTACGACTCGGGACTTTATAGCTCTCACCCGTCAGAGTGCGGTCGAGATTTCCATCGTGATCTTCCGGAGGGTACAACCCTTGGTAAAGGGCGTATGGACCACCCTCCCCTGAAAACGTAAGCACAACCAGAGCAGGGTGCCTCGAACGATGACCAACCTTCCCCAGTGCCGAAAAAGAGACTAATAAACACCTAGTTTCGAGCAACAATGAGAGTTGAAAATCGAACGGGTGGAGGCAGTCCGGCTCACATATTTGATCAGCGGGATAAGAGTGAGGGACCAGATGATAGCGCTGATGCCACCAATGATGTCCTCCCTGGGAGGTACATCACCCGACGATGGCCATATCCCGTTGAGAACATAGAGGGGCGACGTTCCGATGTCAGAGTATATAATTCCTGCACAGTGTTAGTGTCCCGCACCCAAGAACCTGACGAAATTGATACCTAGCGTTTGAAAGCTGAGGAAAAACAAGGCGGCACCGCTAAGTTTCACCGCAGTGCGCTTGTGATTGAGCCCGCTTTCCAGCGAAACAGGAAAACTGGGAGAAGACATGGCGGAAAAGATTCTGTTTAAAATGCGACTGTGATAGGCTTTATATGGAAGAGAGCTGGCGCCGTCATCGAAATTTGATCGGTGAGGGATATTAGCCTCGTCCACATTGGAGGACCACCATTTGATAAGTGGCGGATAAATGCCATTGGACCTCCACTGCCAAGCATCTGCGAAATGGCGGTATGTATGATACAACCTCAACCACACTGAGGCTGTGTGCGCGACGGAATCGTTGGTTAAGTTTACCGTAAATGGGCTCCGCTCCGCAGGTGGGAAATAGCACTTGATATTTTTTAAGGTTGTTTGAGATTTGGTTGGAGCTCAGATTACGAGCGAGCGTGTGGCAAGTGTTCAAGTTCAGGCGCAAACTTGAAGAGCGGGCGCCAAGCGGGCGCACTGATCATTTGAAGCAAAACGAAGTTACGGAGTCGAAGATCGAGGGGGCAGGGCGAGGGGGACTTGTTCATTGAATAGATTTGAGCGATTTAGCTTTCTATAAATAAACGTGAATATCAAACCTTTGGCCAGTGAGAGGAAAGCAAAACATTGCCATTTGAAAGCCTGGATGCAAGATGTTGTTATTTGAGCTTATTGAAACTAAGACTCTTCGGATTGCGGGCCAAACAGATGTAAATCCGTCTTTGGCCTTTCTTTCGTTTCTCCGAGTCATCAGTCTGTCTTTGGTCTTTCTTTCTTTCCCGTATTTTTCGTTCATCGGGGCCTGTCTAGCCTGAGCACTTCGCCGCGATTCGATGTGACCAAACGTCATTCAGGTTGGTCAAGTGATCCTGGCAAAATGTCAAATCAGCCTTCTTTGCGGCTTCCTTCCGGACCTCGCTTTCCGGAGTCCTTCTTTGAAAGCCAGCGGCCCTGCTGCTAGTATAATCCGAGTCACGACTGCTGCAGAAGCCGCGTAAGACGATTATCGGCCGGCAACGACTTCATACACGAAACTCGTCATCGGAAAACCAACCGAGCACTTCCTATATAATGGACGAGTTCGCCACCGCCAACCGGTAGAGCCAAATTCACTCTTTCATCATGGTCCGCAGCATTCTTGTAACTGGTTCGAACCAAGGTAACGTCAAATTTCTCTCCTCGAGTCTAGAAACAGCCTACCACTAACCACCTCAGGATTGGGAATGCATACCGTGCATCAGCTTTCAATGACCCCCGACGTTCTTGTCTTCATGGGATCTCGCAAGATCGCAGCAGCGGAGGAGGCTCTCTCTAAATTTGCGTCGGAAATACATCCATCGTCGACAGTTGTGCCTGTGCAGTTGGATATCACTGACGATGGTTCAATCAAGGCGGCACACTCCTTCATTGCCGACTATTTGAAATCGAAAGGAATTCCCACGCTGGATGTTCTGGTAAACAAGTACGCATTGCTATCGAGTTTTATCCTCCTTAAAACTCACTGCAACACAGTGCTGCCCTCGTGAAACCGACATTCAAAGAGACATACGAGGTCAACGTGTTCGGCACCGTCGCAATTACGGAGGCCATCCTCCCGCTGCTGAGCAAGGGCGGAGCGATACTCAACATATCGTCCGGTCTTGGTTCGATCACTGCCCATACAAAGAAACCTCCGCCCCCTCTTTATCCGTCCTATTCATCTAGCAAGTCAGCACTCAATGCGTTGACGGCACAGTGGGCCCTCCAGGAAGAGCAGAAAGGCTCTGGCATTCGTGTCGTCTCAATCTGCCCAGGTACTTCTTCCTTTTTCAAATGTCATCAGTTGCTTATCCTCTCAAGGACACAACGCGACGAACTTGAACAACTACACTGGACTCATGTCGCCAAGTGAAGGATGCAAGATTATCGTGAAGACGGCTTTGGAAAAGGAAGGGAGGACTGCCGTGTTTTTCAACAAAGACAAGGATTTAGAATGGTAATCTCACCTTTGTATCTTAATCAACATTCGGAAGAGAGAGATATCACCTTACCCGGCTGTTTGAAATCTGAACGCTTCACATTGGAATCCACATCCTTCCAGCATGACATTTGCCAACGCAATAAATTTTGTTACAGTATTGCTCGTAACTTCTTGTGCCCGATCCTCTCGCTACTGACCAAGGTCAACTTATTGTGAACAAGGGCGTCTCTCCTTCGCGTGGCCAGTGCTCGTCTCATGGTGGGCGGTCTGCCGACAAGTCATCATCACAAAGGCGGTCTTCCGCCCGCGTTGCCAAGCGTTCCTTTCAGGGCGGCCTTCTTCCGGTCGCGGCTGACAGGTAGCTCTTTCGGTTCATCTGGGACCTATGCTTGCTGCATAGTACAACTTGGCATCAGTTCCACAGCTGCTGTACCTGCAGCGACGGAGCGAGCGCTGGCAATTACAGCTCTCAGCAACTAGAAATTAACTGGAAAAGGTGCTCGCTCAACTTACAATTTGGTAGGTATGAAACCTTGCAGTGGACAATAAGGGTGCAATGCTGCGACTACGCGAGGGTTCGATTCGAACCGGTCGGAATCTGAGCAAGTTGAACCAAAGTTGAATTCTCCCATATGCCAACGGACCTGTTTGCATTGTGCAAATCCGCTTTGATCGATCCTGCTCTTCTGGTGCTCGATTACTCGAAAGACTCCAAGAGTTAGGACTCTGTACCTGTCTACTTAGTACTATTCCCGGGTACCATTTCCAGAGGGAATTTCCGGTTTAACGGGGATCGCCAATGTCAGCAAATTTCCACGGTGCCAATCAGGCGGTGTTCCGCCTACGGCGATTGTGGTTGGAAACGCCGCCTTCAACCACTGGAGCGATATTCACTGCGTACACAAAATTTCGTCATCACAGGCTGGTTCCTTTATAACGGAGGGCTCGTCCCGCAGCTAAACCAATATTTCTTCCTCATTCACAATTACAATGGTACGCAGCATTCTTGTAACGGGTTCAAACCAAGGTAACTTTTTTTTAAAATTATTCCGCTCGAATGCACCGACGTAACCGCCTCAGGTTTGGGAATGCACACCGTGCATCAGCTTTCTGCAACGCCGGACACCTTGGTCTTCATGGGCTCCCGCAAGATCGCAGCAGCGGAGGAGGCCATTTCTACATTTGCGTCGGAGATTCACCCTTCGTCGACAGTTGTGCCAGTGCAGTTGGACATTGCAGACGACGCTTCAATCAAAGCGGCGCACGCCTTCATTGCCAACTACTTGGAGACGAAGGGAATCCCCACTCTGGATGTTCTGATAAACAAGTGAGCGCTGAGATCGAAATTAATCAAGTATTATCCACAACTCAATAAAACTTATCAAGTGCTGCAATCGTCGCGCCAACACTCAGGGAGACCTACGAGGTCAACGTGTTCGGAACGGCCGCAATAACTGAGGCCATCCTTCCGCTGCTGAGCAAGGGCGGGGCGATCATCAACGTCTCTTCTGGTCTTGGTTCCATCGCTTTGCATACAAAGAAGCCTCCGCCACCTCTTATTTTGCCAACTTATTCCACGAGCAAATCCGCACTGAACGCGTTGACGGTACAGTGGGCCATCCAGGAAGAAAAGAAAGGCTCCGACATTCGTGTCGTCGCGATTTGCCCAGGTGTTTATCTTGTTCTGGCCGCATTTTTCCCACTCACATACCCCACTGCAAGGACAAAACGCGACAAAGGCGAACAACTACGCTGGAACGAGGTCGCCGGCAGAAGGGTGCAAAATCATTGTGAAGACGGCTTTGGCGAAGGAGGGGAGAACTGGCGTGTTTTTCAACGAAGAGAAGGATTTAGATTGGTAGTCTGGTGTTCTATTTTTGCAGTTCGGGATAGACGACCGATCTTCTTTTCCCACCACGATCTTCTTAGATTCTTCAAATGCAAGTGGATCAGCTGACGTCTCTGCTTTGCCATGTCTACTATCCGCACCTTTCTCGTTACTGGGGCCAATCAAGGCATATCCACACTTGAATAACGGTCAAGTCTGATTGTTCATGATAGGGCTGGGAATGCACACCGTTCATCAAATCGCCGAGACGCCATACGTCGTGGTTTACATGGGTTAGTGAGAATCTTATTTTGCTAAATGCTCCAACCTAGAGAGTTCAGGATCGCGAAGAATCACGGCCGCGGAGGAAGCGCTGGCCACGTTCGCATCGAGCATTCACCCCACGTCCAGTGTCGTCCCGGTGCAACTGGACATCACCGACGAGAGTTCAATCACAGCGGCGCACACGTTCATCGCAAGCGACCTGGCCACACGGAATACCCAGGGGTTAGATGTGTTGATAAACAAGTGAGCCCTGTTTTATACGGTGTACACCCGGGTGATGGATTTATATCAGTGCTGCGATCGTATCGTCCTCATTCAGAGAGACGTACGGGGTGAATGTATTTGGTACCATCGCTGTGACAGAAGCCATGCGCCCGCTCATGAACAATGGTGGAGCCATCCTCAATATCTCGTCTCGTGTCGGGTCGATAGGTTCGATTGGGAAAGTACCCGGACTGCCGATCTCTCCGCCGTACAGCTCAAGTAAAAGCGCTCTGAACAACCTGACGGCCAATTGGGCATTGCATGAGCAGAAAAACGGGTCCGGGATTCGCGTGATGTCGATTAGCCCTGGTATGGATTCTTTCGAGGGGGTGAAGCTATTTGCTCACCAATACAGGGTACAATGCAACCAACATGACAAGTTTTGCGGGAGGGATGCATCCTTCAGAGGGATGCAAGATCATAGTTGAAACGGCGCTGGAAAAAGAAGGGAGAACGGGAGTTTTCTTCGGCAAGGACGGAGACCTCGAGTGGTGATTTTATTACTTTCTGAATCGATTGCCTGGCTGGTGATTTCCTGGACTCGCACATGGGGAGCAGGAGGTTCGTAGGTGTTCATGGATTGTCAAAATGAAGAAGCGTTCACCTAGCGAGGCAGCACAAAGCAGAAATCCGGGAAGGTAGAAGACGTCTTCCAAGTTCGGGGCAGGAGAAGCGCGGGACGTGCTCGAAAGGACTGACCCAGCGCATCAAAGAGAGAGAAGTACGCGGTATGTCGGACTTTCGTTTATATGTCTCTCTGACCCAGATGTCAACGGCACTTACAACATGTGAACGAACCTTTGTAGTCTGTCCAGGAGAGACTAAACGGCACTGGAGGCGTACTACTTCCGGAGTTCTTTTTCGTTATTCTCGCCTCCAAGTACGACCATCCGGACGTCAAGCCCATTATCAGCGGCATTAACACGATCGAAGGCCCGTCGACGTGTAAAAGAAAAGGGAACTGGGGCGAAAAAAATGATGCGTGAACATTAGATAAGCTGATCGATAAGATCATATCGATCAGCTTGTTATCTCAGCCTCAACTCTCATTGCTCTCGTTGCTTCAATTAGTAAGTCCCTCTACAAGAACAGTATCCACCGGGCTCTCCGTCGGTGGCCTACTCTTCTCGCTCGCTCAGTATCATTTTGTTGTAAATGATACTTTGATAATACGCGGTTGCGCTTCCGGCGGCGGCGCACAAGCAGTGCGGCGCACGGCAAAACCGGACTCGGTAAAACGGACATCGTCTCCTAAAATCATTGCTCACGTCATGGGCAGACTTTGTAAACGAATCTACAATTCATCTCTTTCTCCCAGAATTCTCACCAATCATGTCTAGTGTACGCGCCATCCTCGTTACTGGGTCCAACCAAGGTATGTTTTCTTCACAAACCCTTGTTTCATGCACTACATAAAGACTTCAGGCCTTGGAATGCACACCGTCCACCAACTTGCAAAGACCCCCGATGTGCTGATCTTCATGGGTGGGTCAATTAATCACCCTCACAAGATCGAAGGAAATAACGATGGACTCGACAGGTTCGCGCAAGCTGGCTGCTGCTGAGGAGGCGAAAGCCAAATTCGCAAAAGACATTAACGCGTCCTCCTCGGTCGTCCCCGTGCAACTGGACATCACCGACTCCGCGTCCATCAAGGATGCGGTCGCGTTTATCGCCAGTTATCTCAAAGAGAAGAGCCTGCCAGGCCTAGACGTCCTGGTTAACAAGTTGGTTTCGCAGCATAACTTTCGCTTTTTGCTAACCACCAAGTATGCAGCGCCGGGGCCGCAGGGGCCACGTTTGAAGCGATCTACGCCGTGAACGTCTTCGGCACGGCTGCGATAACCGAGGCCATTCGTCCGCTGCTTAAAAATGGCGGCTCCATCATCAACGTCTCGTCCATCCTCGGATCGTGCACCATGTTCACGAAGTCCCTGTCGGACCTCCGATACCTGGCGTACAGCTCAAGCAAGGCTGCGGTGAATTCGCTGACGGTGCAGTGGGCGGCTCAGGAAGAACAGAAGAGCTCCGGGATTCGCGTGGTGTCGATATGCCCTGGTATGTGCTTGGCCGATTGTGATCCCATAGATCTGCCACTTACCTTTACATATTCCAGGTTACAACGCGACCAATTTGAACCACTACGCCGGAACGATGGATCCTGCAGATGGATGCAAAATTATCGTTGACACAGCGCTGGCAAAAGAAGGAAGAAGTGCCGTTTACTTCAACAAGGATGGAGATTTGCCGTGGTGAAGTGCTCCAGGTCCGTTGACGTTGACATCTATACTGTAGAGTGAATGAAGAAAATTTTACTCGGAGAATCCCTTGAACTTGCGTGCCTCCTCTGATATCTTAGTCACAAGAGCCCATCCACATAAGAAGCTTCATCTGCCTCCGGACGAGGGAATACAAGTCGACAAAGTAATTGGCAGGTTTGTGGCAGGTAGTAAAATAAATTACTCGAGCTTTAAGGGGCAGCTGAAAACTGGCCCGCTTATACATAGTCTACTGCACATAGCCGCTCCGTACATGTCATTCACACGGCACCGTAAAAACCAAAGCCACCGACCTACGACTTGAAACCCTCCAGAATGCCAGCACTCTTCCACCGCTCCCACAAGAGGCCCACGCCAACCGGCGCATTCGGTTCGCCGCGGACGTCGCGCTCCTCAAAGAGGTGGTACTGCGTACCGAACGAGAGAAAGTGCGCAAACATGGAGTTGAAGTGCGGCTCCGAGCGCAGGTGAAGGATCTGCGGATAGTGCGCGTGGTAGAGGTGCGCGAAGACGCGCAGGAGCTGGAGGTACACCTGCTTGATGGTCGTGGGGAAGGTGTCCTTGTCAAACGCCTGGCCTGCATGCCAATAGAAGTTTGACGACATGACGATCAGCGATTATCATGTCTGGTGGGCGGTGCAGACGCACTCGACTTGGTGGGAAAGACATTCTCGTCGTCGAGGAGGTTCTGGACAGTGGACATGACGGAGTCAATGTACGTCGGCGCGGAGAGGGCCACCTTCTTGCGATCTTGCATCCAAGTGTAGTTTAATCTACATGGTGCATCCATATGTTAGGCCTTTCAGCATGTCGCGTGCAGGGCAGTCGCGTACGTACGTGGGGCCGGCCGACATCGAGGGGCAGCTCTGCTGCGTACAGCACTCCGTTAGCACGCCGTAGAACTCGTTCAGATTCGTGTAAAAGTCAAATACTAGCAGCGAGAATGAGCGCGGGCAACGGAAGCAATATTCAGGCGCTCACTGTTGACGGCGACCCATTCATTGACATCTACGTACTTCGGCTGCATCACGATCGTCTTGAAATTGCCCTTTACCAGCGCAGCGTCGGCGAATGGACGCGAGAGATAGAGCGGCTTGGGCCCCGAGTTTCCGCCTGGGGACGGTGGCTCAGACCCCATCGAGTCTTTACGGCCTAATGTCCCTGTCGGCGTTGGTGACCTCTTGGACCGCGGTGGGGCATTACGATTCCGGCTAGAGCACAGTTCCAATACAACTCAAGTCAATGCAGGAACGATACTGACTTGAAAAACGCCATATCTGAGCGGGATGCAGGAGAAAGATGTGCGCGCCTAACAACCGCCTAAAGCGATCGCCTCGAATCAACACCCAAATCTGGTCGAAACCCCTTACAACTCAACGAGATATAATACCGAGTCTATACATTCAAAGCAGCTACCACAGCAAAAAGCACAGCTTGCATGCTAAATCAGATAGAGAGAGCAGGGTCCGGGACCGAATTAAAAGGCTAGCCGCCGAGAATACCCATACCCTTCCACCGCTCCCATAATGAGCCCACCCCTACGGGGGCGGACGATGAGCCGCGCAGGTCCTTCATCTCCAGAAGCTCAAATTCACTGCCAAAGGCGAGAAAGTGGGCGAAGAGCGAGTTGAAATGTGGCTCGGAGCGCAGGTGGAGTATTTGCGGATAGTGCGCATGGTAGATATGCGCAAACACACGCAGCAGTTGGCGGTAGATGTGTTTTACGGTGGATGGGAATGAGGGAGGAAAGTCTTGCCCTGGAGATACGTTAACTCGGCTGGGGAAAAAAAGAGTTCCTAGAAAAAGGTGCGCACCAGACTTTGTGGGGAAGACATTGTCATCGTCCAGCATGTTTTGCACCCAGGTCATCACGTAGTCAATGTACGTGGGGGCAGGTAAGTGGACATGCTTTCGGTCTTGGTTTATCCACGTGTAATTTAATCTGGGGTTACCGGTCAGCGGGGAAAGGTGTGTAAACGGCGAACATACGTCGCCCCCGCGGACATCGTGGGGCAATTCTGCTGCGTGCAGAACTCGGTGAGCACACCGTAAAACTCGTTCAGATTTGTGTAAAAATCGAACACTGCAGCAAGATCGAGTTAATGAACGAGGACGGGGCAAGGTATGACCCACTACAGGGAACTTGTCAGGAAAGACGATGGTACCGGACATAAAAGTCTCGCGCACCTGTTGACCGCAACCCACTCCATTATATCGACGTATTTGGGAAGCATAACAATTGTCTTGAAGTTTCCCTTGACGAGCGCAGCCTCAACAAAGGGGCTGCATAAGTAGAGCGGTTTTTGGACCGGTGGGGCAGGCGGTTGTGCTTTAGACGACGGCAGCTCCGGCGGGAACGTGGCGGATGTGGGTGTTGGTGAGCGCTTTGCATTCCGCGGTGTGCGGGTCATAGAGCGCCTGAATGTCGGCGAGTTACTTCAACAGCCCAACGAGCAAGGTCTGGACGAATACTGACCCAATCGAGTTGAAGAAAGACATGGTGGTAGGATACTGAAGTGAACCAGTCGTGCTACAGTCGGATGGGAGCACCCCTGCCTTAAGATCGCGGGACCAAGTGAGACAAGAGAGAAAGAGGCCAGGAACAGATCAACATACTGTGCCGATCTCAGTCCACGTGCAGCCGTTTACATACTTTTCAGCTTCTGCCCATTCATGTGCCTTGACCGGCCTCGACGCGTCCCAACTCCGTGGAGGTCAATGTTCGAGTGGATGGGAGCTCTGGTTAACCCGCATGCATATTTTATTTTTATTTTATCTCTACTGAAAAAACGGCAAACTTCACGCGTCCCACCACAGCCTGAGCAGCCGCAAATTGGGCCCTTTCGCGCAGCTGACAAGTCGAGATCCCTACGAGTATGGAGGATGCTCAAGCAAGCTCGTTCAGCTGATGCGGATGAACCCAAAGTAGCAGGTAGACTGGGGTTTTTACAGATGGTGATGCGCGGAAGAAGGCGAAAACGCCCAGAGAATTTCGTGATCGTCGGGGTGGCAAGAGAACGAGTCCGAGGAACGAGCAGTTGGAGCCCGGCCGACGGATAACGAGGCAATGTACGACACACAACGCCAAAATACGGCTGGGGACCTGTCCCAACTTGCGATTTCCTGAGAGAACGGCGCTTTACATGTGGTGAAACTACTGCGAAATCCGGACGAGCCAAGATAAAATGGGTGGCATGCGGCGAAGCGAGGAAACTGCTGGAGCCGAGGTGCGCGAGAAGGCTGACGGATTGAAATCCAAGTTCCCCCAAGGTACAGAAGGTAAGGCCACGGTGCTTGAGGTGCGAGGAAAAGGACAGCTTCATATTTCGCCTTTAGATATTGCCGTACACGGGTATAAGTAATTATGGCAGTTCCGTGAAACGGGGTATCCAGGATGCCCACGGGCTTACTCTGCGGTTCGCGGTAGACAAGAAGATTAGGAAGAAGATAAATTATCCAAGAGTCCCATAGATGTACAGAGAAATCGAGCATGGGCCTTCACGTTGATGGATCGTGTAGCACCGCGAGTAGATACCGGTCGTCTGTGGAGGAATACGGTCGTCAGTACATGCGAGGACGCAGGGATGAGAGGGGGGACCTGGCGAGATCATAATTTCGTGTCGTTTTGTCCGGATTCGCAGGAACCGTAGCTCATCCTGTAGAGGTAACGCTTGAGTGAGTTGCGGTGGCAAGGAGGTAGGTGGACGCACCGCATCACCATCGCCGACGTGAACCTCCTCCAACCCCGCCTGAACGCTCTCCACAATCCGCCCAATCGCGCCGGCGTACTTTTTCCCCTGTTCGCCCTCAAAGACGACGCCGGAGTGGCGTATGATGCTCACGGGGTGGCCTCGCCCGAGTAATATGTACCCCAGCACCGCGCGATGCGACGAGAGTAATGCAAGCGTCTGTTCTAGCTCCGGCGACATTCCTGGTGTCGGTGCAGGGGCAGGCGTGCCATTGGGCTGAGGCAGTGACGATGTGCGTATTGGGGCCTTGGGGGAGTCCACTGCGGCTGAGGAATAAGTTCCAAACTCGCCAGAAGTGCGCATTTCGACTGACTTGTGATTCGGGGTCCAAGTGGATGTTGATGCTTGTTGTCCAGGCGCGTCTACGTGTCGGTATTGAAACAAGCGCCATAGGCGCTTCGGGCGTGGGACTTTGTCAAACGTGTGCGAGGTGAGCATCAATGCGTGATACTTGGAAAGGGCTCTAGGCTCTACATGGACCGCATGTTAGCCGACGTCGGGAGGCGGGAGGCTGTGCCGTCGGGGCGGGTAGGCTGTGTCGTCGGGGGGCGGAACGTCGGTTGCTGTGCAAGAAAAGGCGGCCTTGAGAATCGCGATTCAAGCGCAATTAAAACACTGCATATCGACCGGATCCCGACGTATAGAACGTTGAACCAGCATCTCCACCTGCCATGCCAAAACCCAGGAACAACTATTGCCGTCGAGAAATTCATTTCAACCTTCGTCCGAGGCCCTCTATCCACACAGCAATTGACGTCGTACTTGTACTCGCATACCTTGCATCTTTTGTTCAACAAGTGAGTCTCGTATGCAATTTGGCAGTGCCATTTTCCTAACTTGCGCCATCATCTTGTGCAGCAGAGATTCAACTCGAAAAAGGATACTGTGCATCACTAAACTGAACAAGATCATCCTCAACTATCCGCGCTCATCAGAGGGTATATTGAGAGTTTACTCCCAATCAGAATCGTCCACTCATCGTGAAAAGGAAAGAGGTGTAAGTAGAACTGGAACAGCATCAGAACCGTGGGAGTGATGGCGGAGTTCTAAATCGAACCACGTCGGCATAGGCTTCTTTCTCCAACCAATCCAACATAATGTCTTTACAATGTCCCTCCCGGGCCGATATTCCAGCAGCTCAATTACTCGAAGTCCTTGGGCTCTAATGTGCTTCAATCTAGAGACCTCGCGCAGCTCCACGCAGCTCGTGTCGGTGTTACACATCAGCTCAGCTCTGACAGCTCAGCTCTTGCCCAGCTCATCATCAATGACCATCTACGGCCGGTGATGTTTACTTGCACCACCTCAAGTTGTTCATGCTGTTCAGTCGACATTCTCTTCTCCCTCGGGGACGGGTCTATGATGTTGAAACCCGTATGATGAAACTCTCTCGGGAGGACTGCTGTGACGATAACTTCGCGGAGTACTGCCGGGCCTGAAGCTCCCAACTGAAAGCGGCCGTCTTTCGCGTACCTTCGCCTACTCCTATATCAATCCGGCTACCTGCTCACCGTTTACCGACGGAGAATTTCGGAATGCAATTAGCGGGAAACAACGTCTGTAACTTTCAAGTCGCAAGTACGTAATCATCAATGTATGATACTCGGAAAGGGTTTCTGGGCGTCAGCGGTTTCTCGGGTTTCTCGCATTGCTCCTGCTTCCACGCGCTTCTGGGAACCGGCTGTACCCACTCACTGACCCGGTGGTCGATCTCTGCGCACCGGATATCTCGACCTCCTCCTCGAGCCCGCAGCAGGAGTTACTTCCTCTGATTTGTCAATTTCTCCGCCAGGCTCGACCACCCCTGATGAATTCAATAGCACAGGAACTAGGCTCTATTATTTCCGCCGTCCAGTCGCCAACTTCTGCGAGCAGATTGGCGCGCGCTTCACGCTTCCGCTGGCAGCCATGTATGTATCACCAATCAAATCCTGGCCACGCAGCTTGCATGAGATACAGGAAAGAAATACCCCAATGTTTGAAGATATCTGGCGACGCCGCGACTTTCAGGTTGTTTCGGCCTTGACTGCCATCTTTCGGAGTTCATCTAGAGGTACTGCCGTTCGACAAGCGCCAGTGTACCCGTATAGGTGGCGTTTGTCGAGAAAAACACCGCCGTATTTACTGCGATATAATACTGCTACACTCTTCTTTTTCTTTTTTCTCGGTGGGCTCAAGGTTCGATTTTCTTTTTACAAATCAAGTCGAAGCTTCACGTGACCTCATGTTCAATTTTGAGCTGACGTCGTCCAGCCTTGTCCTCGGCAATCCCGAACAAAAGAAGTGATTGTTTACGAACCAAAAATACCAAGTTGCGCCACGGTCAAGAATTACATTGGGATATCACCGTCCCAAAGTCTCTGATCCACATTGATCCTCGAGATCGTTTTGATCCCTGACGAGTGAGTCAACGCCCACAGGTATGAGGAGTTGAACGATATGTGCATCAACGATATCGATGATGTCAAACCAGAAATTGAAACAACTCTTGTCTACTGTGCGCTGATTCGCCGAACAGTTGAATTGATCTGGACGGGGCTGAGCCCGGCGCGGTCAATACGCCCTCACGAAAATTGTCTATCGGCAATCAATGACTCGCAGCGTCTATTCTGCGGAAGACGCGTACATACTCGTCGACTATTTTCAGTGCCACAAGACGAAGAAAAAATGAGTGGATCGTGTGTTCGATTTCAATAAGAATAATATAAGAGTACAACAGGAAGGGAGTGTACAGAAGAGAGTGGTTCAGTCAATAAATAGATAACGATGAGATACAAATGACGAGAACGGATATGCAAGGAAAGATACTCGACTCTAACGTTCCAAGTACATATTTTGTTGAAATCAACCCTGGGTGGCATTAATACCGGGGTAACTGGTTAAGGTCTGGGAAGTCGGGCGTTGTAGATCGTGGTTGGGATGGATCTCTGCGACGAGGGGCATGGGTCGGCGGGTATTGGGACATGAAAGGCTGTTGTGGATATGCAGTGTAAGGGTATGGCGCAGGCCCATGAGAGGAGGAGGGATGAGATGGGTATGGTAGGCTCCCTCGTCGTTGTAGTGGGACCACATTTTGCGGCATTCCGGAATTGTAACCCGCAAAAGCCTGGTCAGGCCCCCCGGGAACCATAGGCGGTATCGGACCTCTGGGAAGTCTCGGGTACGGCATATGCGAGTTAGACGATGCCCCCCTCGATCCAATAGGAGGCGAGTTGTGAATAGACGCGAATGTGTTGAATTGATCTTCAAGGCCGGAATACGCGTCGTACTGCGGAAGGGGAGGACCACGGGGTGGTCCAATGGGAGGGAGTTGTGGGGACATCAATGGTTGCGGACTGTTATTAGCAGACACGCTGCTGAAGCGAGTGGGAGGGGAGCGGTACGTCTCTGGTGGAGGAGCTTGGTGCGATGACGACGAAGCTGAAGGGGAAGCGGCCGATTTTTTGGTTCCTTTGGGACGAGGTTGGGGTGCCAAATGAATCCGATAGCTAGAAAAATAAGTACAAGACGTTGTTTGAGTTTAAGAACACTCACTGGGCCTGAAGATTATCCTGCCTCGAGCATTTATAATCACAGCCGGGAAACGAGCATGGATAGTTTTTTTCTCCGGTATGGACGCGAGAATGACGCCCCAGGTGGCTACTCGTGGAGAACGCCTTGTCGCAGTCGGGACAGACATAACGTTTGGTCGAAGTGTCGTTTGCTGAAGTCGAAGACATGTGTAAAAAACGAGGCGGACCGTTGCTGCGAACGAGGAAAAAATTCAGAGGACTTGCAATGTCGATAAAACCAAGTGGCCGTGTATATATACATTTTGTCGTGAAAACCGAATCGGGAGCGCTACTCCAGATTGATCATAAGCGAGCGGGTGACCGAAAGGGGAAACGCGCCCCGCCTCATGAACCCGAAGCGCGGAGGCGCTGCACCGATCGATTTCACGTTCATCTCAATAGACAAGACTGCCGGTCCAGGGCACCAGTTCTGCGGCAGTGCCCTCGTTAAAATCTAATCTGGTCCGCCGCGTGGATTTACATACCATGCATGCGAATAACGGGTTGAAACGTAGGCCAAGTAAACTGGACCAAAACGAAGTGAACCCTTTTCATCTATGTGCGAATGACATGCGGCAGCCTAGCGGTGCATTGTCTGTGATCTGAGGGTTTACAAGATTGCTTGACCATTGCCGGAGTCGGAGGGAAATCTTCCGGCCCCGGTTACATTCTGTCAACACATTGGAAAGGGAATGTAGAGAGTCCGTTCAGGTCCGTTCAAAACAGAAAATGTAAGCAAGGTTGAGTCGATGAGCGGCGCGAGTCCGACATAGGATCACTCGCGTATGCATTGGCGCACGCTTTAATTGTGATGATGACCGACGGACGTCCCCTTTCCGGACGATTCAACTCCGCACAATATTATCTTGGTAAGCCAAAAACAGAACAACTGGCTTACCGCACTGACAGTTAATGATCGGGCTACTGTGCACTGTCCGAGGCTCCCTCTACAAGCCTGGCGATTACATTGCGATTACATTGACAAAATTTGAAGAGAATGGCCGGAACGCGTGGCTACCAAGTGGCCGAATCAGTTGGCGGCCCGCATGCTTGACGAGCACCGCAAACAAATAACACAGTAAGCGGATCGATTACTGGTCCAAGCGCATGATAGCACAGAAGCAAAAGAGATCTAAGTTTGTGCTTGTTTCGTTTGCCTGGTGATGTGAGCCCATATTTCGACCGGCCCGCTCCGGCCTGGAAACCTGTATCTGACGGTCATCTTCTTTCTTTACAGTCTCAGATCTCAGCACCTAGATGGCTCAGGCTATCACTCACCTTCCTACCGAATTACTCCATGAAATCTTCTCTATAACCACGGCCCTATCCTCCACAGATCCCGCAAAGCCTGCATCTGACCATGCACCCTGGATTCTGGGACACATCTGTCGTCGTTGGCGGCAGGCGGTGATATCGCACTCGGAAATGTGGTGCACCATATTAATTCGCAAGGAGCGCCCACCTTCAATCGACTTGCTCACCCGGCAGCTGCAGTTGGGCGCCGAAATGCCTCTAACCATCACATTCTATCAGTCGGAACACAATCATTGTCTGGCGCTGTTCGAGGCCCTTGTAGCTTGTTCAAGCCGTTGGAGGCAGGTCTCTCTTGCATTCTTGCACAATGCAAGCCCCTTTCTCAGTGCACTCGAGCGCGTGAGAGGGCAGATCCCTATCCTACGCACACTCAATCTGGAAGGTTCCGCGACCACGACAGGGAACCCATTCGCATTCGAAATCGCCCCCGAGCTGCAGGACTTGATCATGAACTTTCGCCCAATGCCAATCATCCCGTGGCCGCAGTTGGCGCGGCTTTCCATAAACTCGACATTCTCCCCACTTCTGCCCATTCTAGAGCTTGCACAAAATCTTACAGAACTCACGGTGAATCTCCTGGACCAATTATTTTCGTCTGATTTGACGACCCGGACGATCCACCTTCCGCTTGTATCCCGATGTCTGATTTTCAGCAAGCGCATCATGGATATGCTCATTCTGCCACAGCTCGAAATAACCATCGTCGAGCTGGAGACATCATCCTCCCTCGTTTCACTCATAGAGCGATCGTCATGCCATCTGAAAAAGCTTGGATTGTACGGGAATTGCTTTGCTAGCCTGCAGTCTCTCTTGCAGGCTTGCCCAACTCTTGCCGAAATGTCGATTGTTGTTTGGGGACCAGAAATCGAATACTTGACTTCCTTGATCGCACAGTTATCAGCGCTGCGAGATGACGATTCCCCGCTCGTTGTTCCGCGATTGAAGAACATATTCATGATGGTCGAGATGATGGATCAAACCCGCTTTGTTGACATGATCGAGTCGCGGTGGCGAGTTCCCAATATTAACCATCGGTTGGAGCAAGTCACCGTGATCCTGAAGGAAAAGTGGGAGGATGCTGCCGCTAGGAAATTGTTGACGTTTCAGGAGGAGGGTTTAAAGTTGCAGATACCATCCTCATCTTCATGAAGCGGTGGTACCCTAGACAGACTCGAGCAGAGCGTCAAGTGACTCACCGGCATCAGCATATATCGGATCTCGCCAAACTTTAAAACGAGCTGAGTATCAGCGGCGATGTGTGTATCATTATGCAAATAATATTTGTAGGTCAGTTGATGAGTGAAGGCAAGAAGATATAACGGTTTCAATTACACAGGTTTACCACCGGGCTCCGCGGTTTCAAGCCATTTGCCAACGAGTCTTCATTCCAACAATTGATTGGCTTTGACACCAAGACTGATCTTGAAGGTCTAAGGCCGGTCAAAGCGTCAAATATGGATTAGGTGTCGACATCAAGTATCTTTCCATAAGTATCTTCCATCCCAGTGAGCTGTGACCAAGCGCTAAGATGATAATAATATTAAGATCATCGAGAGGAGATAAGTTAAAATCATTGACTCATCAAGACGACAAGAAAGAGTCAAAAATAAGATTCGATTGCGTGCTCTAGTATAGACGGGATGCTGCATGGGAGCGGAAAACAAAAAAGAAACAAGGAACGAAAAAAGGTGATAGGTGGATAGAAGTACTAAACGTCCTTGGACTAGAAGTACTAGACGAACTTTGACTAGGAATACTAGACGAACGTGGAAGCGGCATAAGTTACGAAGCTCATATCATGGGTCGTGAATGCGATTCTTGGGTGGTAAATTGCATGGGAATTGAAGTGAATGGATGGATGGATGGATGGATCTGCACCGCCAGCAATCGTCAGCTCACTCCTACATACAAATCACAGAGAGTCCTCACCAGAATGCGTGGATACCAGTACATTGTATTTGTCAACGAAACTCCTCGCTCACGCCCACGGCCACTAGTCAAGCGGTAGAATCGAGCCCGCGACCCACTCGGCCTCAGGGACGTTCCCCACCGCGCGGCACAGGCTGCACACGCACTCAACGTCCTTCCCCTCCCCGCCCACGACCGGTTCGCGCCACCCCAACCGTGCGCGCTGCGCCGACACCAAGCATGCGGGATGGAACGTGTGGGCGCACACGTCGTTGCCATCGGCGTTCTTCAGCGCGACGACGTGCCGCGCCTCCTCCGGCACCTCGATGAACGGGTCGTCGTCCGACGGGCCGACGCCGCACGATGCGTCCCAGCAGCGCAGCCCCGCCTCGCGCTCGCGGCGCTCGACGCGGTCGCGTAACGTCGCTCCAGGTGCAGGCGGCGGAGACCACTCTTGCGGCGGGGGCGGCGGTGGCGCGGGCGGTGGTGCGCCATCTGCGTCTGGGGGAACCTGGAAGCCGTGGAAGTGCGGCGGCGGGCCGGCGGGCTGGCCGTGAAAGCGGAATGGCGGAGGTGGGTTGGCGTTTGCGTTTGCGTTCCCTGCTCCCGCTGCATTCGCTCCTGGCGGAGCCCCAAACTCTAACACAATCGGCACCCCCATCGGCCCCGCTCCTGCTCCTGCTCCTGCCCCGGTGTTGCCTGCGTTTGCGTTTGTACCCGGTGCAGCTTGAGCCGTATTCGCACCCGCATCTGCGTTGGCGTTCGTCCCCGCACCAGCACCAGCACCCGCATTCCCCGCTCCAGGCGCAGGGTTCGCACCCGCCGCCGTCGGTCCCGTGCGCACCCACGGCGGAACAGGCCCGGTCCCAAACTGCACCTCCACCTGCGCCCCGTCAAACATATTCCCAAACATGCCCCCGAACATGCCCATCCCCGGCGCAGCGTTAGCGTTGGCGTTCGGCGCGTTGTTACCTGCCGCTGCTCCTCCTGCCGCGTTATTGCCCGCAGCTCCCCCTGCCGCCGCATTAGCAGGATTAGCGTTTCCACCCTGCGCTGCAGCCAAGCCGAGCGCGCGCATCATCGCCGCGCCAAAGTCCGCCTGTGCCTGCTGCCACTGGGCGTTTGCGCCTCCCTGTCCTCCTTGGGCGCCTTCACCTGCGGCTCCCGCGTGCCAATGTGCGCCTGGTTGTCCTGCTTGCGCTCCTCCCCCGGGCCCACCAGGCTGCCCACCCATGCCAAACACGAACTGTGGGCCTACCCCGCGGAAGCCCGGCGGAAGCGGCGGGCCGGCTTGAGGTTGCGCTTGGGGTGCGCCTGCTTGTGCGCCGGCTCCTTGTGCTCCTGCTCCCCGCAACGGCACGAACCCGCGGAACAGCTGTGCAAACCCAGGCGCCGCTCGACCATTAGCGTTGTTTCCCGCATTCCCTCCTGCCCCCGCCCCGCCGAACGCCCCGAGCCCCACACCCCCGCGCAGCGCCTGCGCAAATTGTGCTTGTGCCTGCGCTTGTGCGTGTGTTTGCCCGTTTGCTGGTACTCCCGCGGGCAGCGCCTGTGCCCAATTGGCCTGCGCCTGTCTGTGTGCCTGAGCGTGTGCTCCACCCATTCTAGTCTGCGCTCCGGCCGGTGTGTTTGCGGTCGCCGCCTGTGCCTGCGCAACCTCCGCCGGCGGCGGCCCCGCGCCCCGCATCTCCCCAGGGTGCTGCGCGCTCACCCCTGCACCGGGCACGCCGCGCAGATCCGCCGCGGGCGGGATGGGCCCGAGTGTGCTGAAGACGATGTCGAGTGTGAAGGCGGTAGGTTGAGCACCGGGATTACGGTGCGCGTTGGGTGTGGGCTGGGGTTGTGCGTTGGGTCCTTGCGGCGCGGCAGTAGGTTGAGCAGTCGCGCTTGATGGTGCGGGAGTAGGTGTTGGTGGTGGCGCTGGGGCATTGGCGGTTGATGCTGGTGCGTTCGCGGTTGGTGCTGGAGCGGGTGTAGGTTGTGCTTGAAGCGGTGCGGCGGTAGATGCTGGAGCCGTCGATGTGCTACCCGAAGCAGTCGCACCAGGCGCGTCCCGCCCCGGAATAGGCTCGAGTGGCGGCATGTTGTCGTCGCCATCGCCCTCCTCCTCCGCGGGCGGCGGCGGGGGATGGAAGTGTAGGCCAGCTATGGAAAGAGGCGGGTTAGCGTTTGTTCGTTTGTCAAATTAGAGGGGATAGAAAGCACACAGCAAGTAGAAACACATAAAGCATACGAACGAAGAAAGAAAGCAGAGAAAGACGTCTCGAAAATAAAAAAGACAAAGCAGAGAACGCAAGAAAAAACACCACTCTTGCCGCTCTTGCGAAAAAAGAAACAAAGCCGTTCGAGGAACCGAAGTATTTTAAGATATACTCACCCGGAATCCCAACAGCCCCGAACCCCCACTCAAATACGTCCCCTTCCCCTTCCCCATCTTCATCACCCCACGCTCCCATTTCACCCTCCGGCCACCCCTCACCAAACATATCATTTACCACGCCCTCCACGCCCGGGTCCACGCCCGGCTCGCCTCCGCCCGTCGCCTCGCCGCGTGCAAAGGGCATGCCGCCACCCGGCCCCGGGCCGAACGGGATCGGCATCGGGAAGGCGGCGTCTTCACCAGCAGCTTCACCGCCATGCTGATGCTGGTGCCAATGCCCCGCAAACCCCGGCGGCATCTGGACCGGGCCCAGGTCGATACCCACGCCGCCACCCATCTCGAGCGGGATCTCAAAGGCGGGTCCTGGGGGGAAAGCGCCGCCGAATAATCCGCCAAGGGGAAACCCACCGCCACCCGCACGCCCCTTGCGGCCGCCATACCAGATGACACCCTGAGGGTCGAGGTCGAAGCGGCAGGTCGGGCACGTCGTCTGGCCGGGGCGCGCGAACCAGGGGCCGAGGCAGGCGGCGTGGAAGACGTGCGCACAAGGGAGGGAGATGATAGCGGTGGCATCTGGAGCGGGTGTTGTGTTGGATTTTGGTTCCTCTGCGTTAGCGTTCTCGTTTTCAGAGGAAGGAGGGTCGCTTGAAGGAGGTGCATCCGCCGGTGCATCGGTCGACGCCGCAGCAAACTCTGCCCCGTCCCCATCCAACAACCGGTCCCAGCAAATCGCGCATCCCGAGTCACCTCCGACCGCACCCACGTCGTCCGCAGAACCAGACAACGCCGCAATGCGCTCGAGACGGCGCACAAGGCCCTCGGGGACGGTGTCGAGTCCCGCGATGATGCGCGCAGAATTGGCGGGCGAGTCCTTCGGCGCCGGGGGCTGGGCACCGAACATGAACTCGGGGTGCACTGCGATGCCACGCGTGAGGAGGGTGAAGAGCTGGTTGAAGGGTGGGGGGAGGTTGGGCGGGTTGTTGGGATTGGGAGGATTGGGAGGATTAGTTGGTGGATTATTATTGTTATTGGTATTCGGTGTGGCCGTCCTCATCGACGGGTGGCGCCTATCGCGATCCTGGTCCTGGTCATCGTCTCTCCGGGGTCTACGACTGCCGCTCGTTGGCTCGAGTGGTGGCATGTCATCGTCGTCGACGTCGGTCCAGTTGTCGTCGCCGTCGTCGTCCGCGACCATTGCGCGCTGCACCGCGCGCCGCTCCTGAACCTCGCCGTCGTCGTCGTCCTCCGAGTCGCTCGAGTTTGAGACGGACTGCAGCGCGGGCATGGAGTCATCCGAGTCGTATGTTGGGTCGTGGTCGACGTCCATTGTCGTGGTCAAGTCCAAGCCTCCGCTTTTGGAAGCACACAGAATCTTGCCGAACAAAGGCGGCTGACTCCCGATTTCTCACGCATCTCCGCTTCATGTATATACCTCACGGCAATTCTCCGAAATATTTCGGAGTCCACAATTCCTCATATCAGTTTCGTTGTTACTATCAGCCAAGTTGATTCGGATTTTTTTTTTCGTTTAGTTACATGCTTTCGACGGCTGGCCAGCCACTTTAACTCTATCTTTGCATCGCCCGGGAGAATGGCGCCGGAGGCAGAGCGGAGTTTGGACGCCATTTGTGGATCGTTGAATAAATGGGTTTTCTCCCAATGTACTACTGGGTAGCCGTGACGGGAAAGCGCCAAAACAGAAATCGGAGAAGGCAGAAAGATTTCAGGAATGGAAGGGATCACAGTAGTCAGCCAAAGTAAAACTGGAATCACTCGTACCTCGGATGTGCTGTCTGGCAGAGGATTCAAATAACATTTGTCCCAGCTGTATGGCACATATAGTGTGCAAAAAATAATCACTGGCATCTTTCAGCTGAACACAGGGTTTTTGCTTACAACTATCGTTTTTTTAATCTGGCTGACATCTTGCCTTCAGCACTTACAACGGTTGGGGTGGTCAGATACAACCTAGTTCAATGCCTTCTTACATCGAGTATGTTTACTGCAGGGTCTTGGACTTGGTTGAATTTTTATTGGAAGTGATGGAAATGATCACAACTCTGATGCAATCAAATTTGCCGAAATCCATAAACAGAAAGGACACTGTTTCTCAACTGTGCCTCACAGAAATATTCTGTGAACCTCCAAAATATCCAGACTAGCATAATGACAAGCCTATGGTCATGAACATCCCAAGCAATACTCATTCTTCCAGATATAGAGGACCATTTGGAATGACTGACTGAAATTAGCGCTTTTTGCCCCAGAATACTCGCAGAAGCCTGAAAAAGTCACCAAGGAATGTGATTTCAGCATTTTAATCCAGACCCCTCCATCCGATATTATCTGGTAGGCGAGAAATGGGGCAATCGTCGGATTGTTTCGTTTGTCCAATCTGGAATGGAGCCGAACTGATGGGATCACATACCCGGCAATGATGTCCGGAGATGTCAGCTCAGCGGAAGATGTAAGCGGTAGAGGATGCAAGCAACATGGGAGCTGTCAGCAGAGATGTCTACTTGCAAGTCAGAAGTTCAACTTGGGATGTAAGTTGTCTTCGAAAACCCTGTAAAATCTGCTGAATTTTTGCACAGTATATCGCCCATACAGCTGTATACAATTCTAAAGACACCGGGAGCGAGAGAGACGTCACGGAAAAAGACCACAGCTCCAAATATACCACTTCTCAGAGCCACCAGCATTCAGATACAACAATAGAGAAAAGAGATGTATATGGGCGATATACTGTGCAAAAATTCACCACATTTCGCAGGGTTTTTGCTGACAACTTACATCTGATTTGGAGGTTCAGCTGACAAGCCAGAGGCTCTACTGACATCCATTGAGATTGCTCACATTGTTGCACTACTTACATCTCCACATCTGCTTGCATGTTCCTCTGTAATTGGCATCAGTGATCCCATCAGATCGGCTGCCGTCCATATCAGGTAAAATGCAACAATTCGAAAATAATTGGATTCCTGGGACTCAGAGGCGCTTCGGATGGCTTGATATTGAATAGAATTATGATGGGCATGGTGGTGGTATTAAAATGGTTACAACGAGCAAGAAACCTATATTGTGGCCTCCGTTTGAAATGGTTATCTTGAGTCTCATTCTTCCCTTTTTTATTTAATGAGAAGTGGACAGATAGCTTCAATCATACATTTTCCCCATTTTCAGAGGTCAGAACAACCTCCCGGGGCAGTTAACTCGGAAAACACCACTGTTTCTGTTTTAGGATTTCGGCACATTTGTTGCCATCAATGATACGATCAGACATATCACTCTCTCAACTCTAACCAAGTCCCTACGATTGTTAGCGGATATGTACGATGTAAGTGGTAGCCCAAACAGATTGTAGGCAACCATGAAGGCTTGTCATTTACTTCTGTGAGATGTCAGTCATGTAGAAAAAATGGCAAGTTGTCAGCAGAAACCCTGTGTTCAATGAGGAGATGTCAGTCAATATTTTTTGCACAGTTATGGGCGATATATTGTGCAAAAATTCAGCATATTTTACAGGGTTTTTGACTGCAACTTACAAGCCGTTTCCAGAGCGACAGACAAGTGAACATGGAAAATCTCTACTTACATCCTCCCATGTTGCTTGCATCTTGCGTGGTTCACTTACATCTGCCAAAACACTCACTTCTTCAACATTGATTGCCGGAGATGATTGCATCAGCCCGGCTTCATTACTATATCGAGCGAAACAGAGTAATCCGGAAATAACTCATTTTTGCGGATTCTGTGCCTCATCGGATGGGCAGTTTTCAAATTGGAAACAAGTATTGAATGTCCTGCACTTGGTATGGGTATTGTCGTGATTGCCTGGAGTAACAAGACCAAAGTCTGTAGTCTATTTCAGATGATACTCAACAGTTTTATTACCATCCTTTCTTTGGAAAGTGTCCATTCCAAGAGCTTGAACTATGCTTGTAGGATGGTTTCTAATGCATTCAGAACATTTTTGTTGGGCACACTCAAAGAACAACCCGGTTTCCGTTTATGGATTTCGGCACTATTGTTGCCATCAATGTTGCGATCAGGCCCAGAATCTTCAAGAGAATTCAAACAAGTTAGAGGGCTTGCAGGAAATAAGGACAGGTTGTATGTGACTAGTCACCAGATGTAATTGCTTCAGGTAAGATGTCAGCGAACTTGGAAAAACGGCAGGTTGCAAGCAAAAACCCTGTGTTCAGTGGTGGGATGTGAGTGTTTAATTCTTGCACACTATATGTGCCATACACAGTATATGTGCCATAGATGTACCATGAGTTTGCTGGCTCAAATTCCAGCTTCGACGTCGATTTTGCGGGATCGTGCTGGCCACACAGACGCGAAAACGGACTTGACACCTCGGAATCCGCCCTAGGGCAAAATTAGCAAGCTCCAGAAGCGCATGTCCTTGATTTCACCCACATCGTCCGGTTGCAAATATGCCGTAGTGGATCTTTGAGGACATGTAATCGCACACATAGATGAAATGCACTTGTCTTTTGATATCATAGGCAAATTAACTGGAAACCTTCCAAAGACTATGTACATGTATTGCTCGTCAGTTGGAAGTTCAAAAGTTCTGCTCTCACCTTGCACCCGATCGTGCACAGATGTGGAAACCTAGTAAGATCCTGCTGCTATGGGCGAGGGTAAAGTGATGCCTGGAAGTCCTCAAACTAGAGAAGTGGACTGCGCATTTAATTATTCGATCATTTAATAAAACAGACCTGGAAACTTTGTGGGGACTTCCGAGCGGTTGTATTCATGTCGAATCCGTGGATCTGAGAGCCCTTGAGTCATATTGGCTGTTCATCGCCGCCGCGAAGCCACTTGCAGTCTGTACTGGCACGCTTTGATTTTGCAGCTTTGATTCGGTGTCTTGTTACCCACAAAACAACGTGTTTCAAGCATGAATTGTGCTACTCACCAGACTCAAATCCTTGAAATGCCAGATCTGTCCACCGCGAACGAAGATCCTGAGCTGCAGGTCCCAGGACGAAAAGCGGAGGGAGAAGAAGAGAACAAAGCAAAGGGTCACGTGCCCATCAATACCTTCAATAGCTATTAGATGCCGATTGGATGCCGATCGATGCATTTGTGGCGGAGTCGGTAAATTGCGAAGCGGTCGAGTGACTCCCATTTTATGATTCTGAAGACACAGCTTGAAGCTTGAAGACCAATCAGTAGTATCCCTCCTATCATTCTTTGGTAAAAAATGCCTCAAACTGAGCTAGTTGGTGGTCTCTCTTGACGAATCCAACAATTTGCTCGTTCCTCACTTAGCAAATTGGCGAGAGTGCTAGCCAGATATCAGCACTGGCACTGCCAAAACCGAATAAATAAAGAGGGAACGAAGTATCAACGTTGGCGAACCTACTTTACAAACAATTCCTAAATGTACATCCCCGCCTCATCTTCCGCGGGCCGTTTCCTCTGCGCTGCGGCATGCGGCTTCTCAGGCGCAGGTTCTGTCCACGCGTGCGTCTTATCTTCTTTCCCAAGGACAGCCAATAGCGCCGAATGCGCCGTGCGCACCAAAGCGGGCCCCCACGGCGCCGGGCTCTCCGCCAGCTGCGTGAAATCGCTGGGCTCAACAGTGCGCGGGGCGGGGGGCGCGATGTGCGGTGCGGGGACGAGGAGGAGCGAGGCAGATGCAGCACGCTCAGCTTGGATGGCGACGAACGCGGCCGAGGCGGACTGCACGAGGTTCGGCGGCGCGAAGGGCTGCGCGGCGGAGGTCTGGTTTGTGTTAGGCATAAATACGTTCGAAAGCAGAGAATCGACTCACCAGAGCGGCAATCGGCGCGGCGGTAGCCAGATATCGAAGTGGCGCGTCAGGGTACGGGATGCGCGTGTCTGCGATGTATGCCGGTACACCATACGTATCGAGCAGTGCGACGCTGAAAATCACTCGTGTTACAACGTAGGACGAAAAAGCCTTCGCAAGGAAACACACTTGGATGGTTGCAGCGCATCGAGTACCGTACGCGCATACGGGTGCATCGCCCGCAGTGGCAGACGCGCCGTCGCCTCCGACACGAGCACCACAGTCTGCGTCCACGAGGGGCGGAATAGCAGTCCTACCTGCGGTGCAGTCAGATTTCAGTTCTCGATAAGCAGTAACGTCGCACCTGGATCTTGTCCACCATCACAGCACCGATCTGCTCGCCCAAGTCCGCACCACGCGCCCAGTACTTCCCAACATCGCCAGTCGCTACAAGCAGACCCGATACAGGAACCGATTTGAGGTCTCCGACGAGCTGCACATCGATGGGCGCAGCGTGACTTGTCGGTGGCTGGAGCGGGTTGTACTCGTCCTCTTCCTCGTCGGATTCGACTGCGTGGCGCGGGGGTACGGTGTCGGCGAGTGGGTCTACGTCCTACGAGACGTTAGCCGTGAAAACAGCCAGCGAAGGACGCTTGCCATGGTGGTGACGGAAACAGAGGTGGCGCGGTCACGGGATCGGCATTACTGCAGACGCGTAAAAGATTGAAAATATGTATCGCCTCTCCGAGATGTTTGTCTTGCGCACCCTGGGTCTATAATAAATTTATCAGTAAATCCTGGTCTCCACCAGAAGACGCTCCGCCCACGATGGCGCGTTTGATCTACCGAAATACTTGACTTTTGTAAGTTCAACTCAGTTGAACAAGGTACATGACAAAATGTGAAATCATATAGTCAGTATTCACTATCAATGCAAAATACCATGGACAATAACCTCGAGGTGCAAGACATGCTGTGGTTGCCTTATGGAAGCCATGAAAGTCAGGATCCGGAAAGGTGGGGTGATTCAACATCAAAGATCGTAAAGGCAGGGTGATTCAGTTGCAGCTCAATCTACAAAAGTTGTAGTAATACAAGAGGAAATGGGACGAGAACCCAGGGTAAATGAAAAATCTCAAAGTGGGGGTAACTCAACATCTCGAAGAGGTAATAACATGTTTTGCATTTACCACGGCCATCGGTGCGTTTCAAGTCAATTTTTTTCATAAAATGTACAGCATCGAAAGTTGGAGCTAATCCCGAGCACTACTCCCAAGCCGCCCGTATCAAATCTGCGGCTCTCTCCGCAAAGGCGTATGTCGCCGCCTGCGTGTGTGCGCTCGGAACGAAGGGCTGAAACAAAAATCAGCATCCAATCCTAATGGCCCAAGTCACACTCACCAGCACCGAAGCATCCACAATCCTGAGCCCTTTCGCACCTTTGACCCGCAAATCCGGATCTACTACACCCCACTCCGCATCCCGCGCAGACATTGCCGCCGTTCCAACAATATGGGAGGATGCCCCCGCGATACCGCGGATCGCTGCATCCAGCGCCGCATCTGACGTCGCGTTGGCGAGCACATCCACCTCATCGAGGATGTATCCCTTGAACGCAGGCGCAGTCACGAACCGCCGCGCCATCTTGACGCCCTCGCGCAGCGCGCGCACGTCTGCGTCGTCCGCAAGCAGTCCTGGGTCGATGAGCGGCGCATCGAATGGGTTGGTACTGTTGATTATGACAGAGCCACCTATTTGTATTATTAGAGGAATGAAAAACGAGGAGGTTGTATTAGCACTTACGGCTCGCGGGAGCGACCACGGCTGTACCAATGCTGAAGAAGTGCCCCGGCATGAGGCCTCCAAAGCTGCCCGCCGTGAACATCAACTCGATCTGCGGCGTCATACGGCCCGCAGCGGGATCCGCCCCCGGCGCGTACACCCCCGCCGGCGCTCGCGCCCACCCGACATGCGTTGCTCCAATCGCGGTGAACGGCCCCGTTCGTGTCGCGTTCCATTCCGCAAACGCTGCTGCATTGCGGGTTGCATTCTGGCGCACCTCGTCGGTGGTTTCCGTGCCATTCACGGCCCACGTTACGCTGAGTACGGGGTGCTCGGACGCGTTCGCGCCAACGCTAGGGAGGTCGAGAAAAGTGTGTATGCCGAGCGCGTCGAGCAATTTTTTGTCGCCGACACCCGAGTGTTGCAGGATGGACGGGGTGCCGACAGCGCCCGCGGACAGAATAATTTCTTTGTGCGCTGTTACAGTTGATCGAGCTGTGGTTGAATTAATTTTTACGATTAGAGGTGTCAAGTTCAGATCACCAGATTGGTTTTGGTCTAGCGCAAACTCGATACCGTTAAACGTAACGCCGCCAGCTTTTGAGTTGGTGAGCAGCCGCGTCACCTGCGCGTTTAGTAGAATGTGCAGATTCGGCCGACGTTGAACTCGCTCTGCCAAATATGCGGTGGCGGCACTGCTCCGCTCGCCGCCACCGATCGTCTCTTGTAGCCAACCTATGGCGTCACTTAAGCTTTCAAAAGGTGGAAAACATCATGTATGCGAACCAACGCCAAGAGGGGTACCCGAGTTCATATCCAAGTTGAATTTGGCAAAATCATCGGCGAGCTCTCTCGTCGATTGGAAAACGCGCTCGCTGGCGGGGTATTTGAAGCCAACGAGGCTGACGGAGGTCATTCCATTATTGCCATGCACGCGAGGGTCGAACTGCCCACGCGTGTCGTGTCCGTCTGCCGGCGCCGACCAATGTTCGTTCTGCAGCAAAGTCAGAAGAAAAACTCAATTTGCCCTGATAGACTGCACCTTGAGGAAATATGGCAGTAGCCGATCCCAGCTCCAGCCTGCATCTCCGGTAACTTTCGCATACCTGTCAAAGTCTTCCCGCGAGCCGCGTGTGTAGTACATCCCATCTGAGAATTTGAAGTGAATATGTTTCCACTACAGTACCAGTCTGATGTACACTCACTGTGCGAGCTGCACCCGCCGAGGATACGCCCACGCGCATACGGCAGTATACGCCCGTTGAGCCCGGGTTGCGGTGTCGTCGAGTAGTTGTAGCTGAATATTGGCTGCGTCAGCATCTCGATGACTTGGAATGGGGCCTCTGAGTCAACAACACCCTCGTTCCTGCGAGGCACGTTATATTACAAATGCAGGGAGATAAATATGTAGGTTCCACACGTTACTCCCGCCTCGAGAACGAGGACGCTGAAATTTGGATTTTCGGTGAGACGGCTCGCGAGGACGCTACCGGCTGTTCCGCCTTCGGGGAGTGAGAATATTATTGCAAAAGATGACGAAGAATGTCAAGAACCTCCGACGATGACGAAGTCATAGCTCAGACCCGGAAGATCTGACACGGCAGAGTATATTTTTGCGCGGCATGCCAAGGTAAATGCAGTAAGGAGGTAGACGATGATTGAGAGCATGGTGAATGCTGACTGAGAGGCACGGAGAGCTGAGACGAGTATTTATTCCGGGAGGTAGATTCGATCATGAGGTCGACCTTTGCCGTGTCTGCAACTTGAAGGAGGTCTTGAGACTCGACTCGGAGGAACTTCAGAAGTCGGGTATTCTGTTCACCCGACGGCAAAGCTAACAGTGGGTGTGAACCTCGCCACAGTAGAAATCAATGGATAGATGAGTCTATGTACGGTCCGACAGGTAGAGCACATTGCGGGACCAGCGGACTGTGGTTGCTAGTTCTCCATCAGACTTTTGACATTTCTATTGTGATCTTGTACAAGGCCAAACAAGGCCAAAAAAGACGCAACAAACCCGCAAGCTCGCAACATCACAATGTTTCAAAACAAGCTCACAAGATAAAATTCCTCCAAAAAAACTTTTTTTTTCCAGCACTCTGCTGGGCTCTCACAGGCATTCCTGAGGGGTCTTTTTGTGTACAACTTTTTTTTTTGATCTTGTGAGGTTGTCGACAAGCTCACAACCCCAAACAAGCCACACAAGATCACAACAGAAATGTCAAAAGGCTGATGTCGCTCATATTTCAGGTTCAGTGCAAGTTAAGTTACTACAAGTAGTAGTACTAGGGGCGGTTCTTGCGCGGTTCAGTGACATACTGAGCTTGAGATGCCGACCCAGAGGACAACAATAGGCCAAAAATTGCACTCGTAAAAATTAGAGGAAAACGGAAGGGTGACGACGGTGTTTGATCGAGACAAAGCATACTATCGATCGGGGTGATATGCAAAAGATGGGTGATCTGCAAAAGAAAGTTAAATTCATTTCCGAGCTCAATTTGGCTCCAATCCAGCTCGAAAAAATATGAGGAAATAGAGATGCTTCCTGGGAATATGACCCAGTATTACTGAGAGGGGGATGAGTTATATTGAGTTAGCACTGGATCGAAACTTTTTTTTGCAGATCCCCAGTATTTTGATCGCATGGCTCGGCAGCATAATTGCGAGCTCAATTCTGCCCCAAATCTTCTAGAACTTCGTTAGGACCAAGTTCTCGCCAGCAGCTCCCTGCAGCCCGACTGCCGAAGCAAATCCGGCGAGATACGGGCATGTGCGAGTACCATCAATCCTTTTTTTGCACATCCCCCCGATCGATAGTAGAGAGTCAAGTTCAAGAGATGATTTGCACATGTTTACCTTCTGGGATTGCCGGCTGGTCGGCTGCTGGCATCACTTTTACACTCTGTTCACTTTTTTCACCAGGTTGCAATTGCCAGCTCTGCGAGTACGGTTCCGCATTCTCAAACCATGGAAAACCCATCACTTCAACTGGTTCAATCAGGCGTGAATTTTTTCAGACAATACCCGGTTTACTACAGCCAATCTACAGCACCAAACCGGTCCAACTACTTACTTATTGCATAACGTGCGGAGCTATCTTCCCAGGGAAGTATGCAGGGCCTCCTTTGTTCTCTTCATACCACTTCCAATCATGCGCCATGAGCACCTGCACGCCTGGAACCTTCATCAAAGCCCCGACCCGCTCGATATGCTTAATCGCAACTTCCTTGTTGACATGCGCACAAAGCATCGCCCCAGGGGTACGTGGATCCGGAACCTCTCCAACCTCCTTCTCCCCAGTGAGAAGTCTCACATCATGGGCCGTATCGCTTCCAAGATAAATCCAGGACCCACTGGGCGATGTGCGAGCCAATGCGTTGATATGGCCCGACATGTGGCCCGCCGCGTCAACGAGGTAGAGACTGCCGTCCCCGAAATAATCTAGCGCACGGGGAAATGGACCGATGGAGGTGCTGAACTCGGCAGCTGCCAGGAAGCGTGTGCGATCATCAGGCACGGAGGCGGCAAGAATATCAGAGGTGGGTGTGTGGGGGAAGCCTGTAAGCAGCTCGTCTTTCACCTCGCCGCCAACGACAAAGGTCGCGTGGATAAACGGCGAGTGGTCTCCAATGCTGATGTTGGATTCAGGTCAGGTCACGCAAAGGCTCAGGCGACATACTGGTCAAAATGGAGATGGCTCAGAATAACTGTCTCGACGTCCGCAGGGTCCAATCCGCCTTTCTTCAGAGATTCTGCGGCGTCCTGGGGTACTTGAACAGGCATATATTTTGCGATGACGCCTTTGACCACAGGTGGAAGGTTGTCCGTGTTGCGGGGTATGCCAAGGTCGAACACCACTTGTTTACCACTGACTGAGTGTTGCAGCACAAATGCGATGGATGGGCACACAGCGACCTCGGTAAGGGATGCGCCCTTGATGTACAGCGCCATCGGAAGTGTGATAATTCCAGCCTCAAGAGCCGAAACATCCATATATGCCTGGGAGGCTTCGGGTGGGGGAAGGGTAAATTCGACAGCAGACATGGTACGAGTTCAACTATGCGCGGGCTATAAAATGTGGGTCCGGTGCAAACAACATCACCAGCCGTCATTACCTGCGGAGATCCGAACTGAGGATCACAGCGAGCCCGTTTGTGACCGTACGTCGCATATAAGGATTCCCAGTAAGTGCAAATTTACAACGTGCTAGTGCTTTCATGGTGCTCCCTGCAAACCTTCTCCAGCTCTGCGATTACACGAGCACAATCCCGTTCAACATCAACGCGCCAAGTACTCACCGCAATCCTTGTCGCGGGGGCTCCGTCCCACTGGGTCCCGGAAACATACATCACCTTGGATGCATTCAAACTTGGCACCAACTGGGCATTCAAACTCGCTGAACGCGCGCGAAAGAGGACGATGATATATATCCTGGCCAAATCGGTGTCTTGTGGGAGAAGTTCGAACGAGTCCGATGCAAGGATAAAGGCCGCAATGGAGCGCGCGAGGGCGATCTGACGTTCCATCAAATTCCTATGCCATGTGCGTCCGTAAGCCAGAAGGGACGCGTAAACGGGGAGAGCACGAAGTCGCCGACTGTTCTCGACGCCGAGATTGTGTGCAGAAGGAATATCTGAAGTATCACCGACGGGTGTTGGCGCATTCTGGAAGACTGCTTGTTGGAGATTCAGGTGACGGGAAAAGAAAAATCCACAATCTGCGTCTGACTCAGTCACTCCAGCCCCAAGTGCTCCGAGTCAGCGCACCATACGGAACGTTGAGGAGTTTGTGTGCGTCTCCCGCTACAGAGTCCGCCAAATCAATAGCGCTAACCCCGTCAATGATAGAGTCGTGCAATGCGCCGGGAAGGAGCACACGGGCTTGAAGACCGAACGCTAATCCCCAGAAAGTAAGTAAACGTGTTAAAACATTGAACACAGACAGACAGACCTCCGTCAACATGGATCCAAGCATTGTGCGTATCAGCTAACGCCCGTATCTTGATCATCTCCTCTCTCGAGGTCGCAAATCGTCCTGTGTTTACCTCGCCAGTACTGATGGCTATGATACTGACCACTCCATCGGCATCGCGCAGTTTGTGTTCCAGTGCTTCCAAGTCGAATCTCCAAGGTTCCTCTGCACTGAGTGGGAGCGACACAATGGCACTCGTTCCTAATCCCACAACAGACGCAGCTTTGCTCAAGGAAGAGTGCGGCATCGTTGTCAGGACCTGGATCTTTCTGACGCCAGCCTGGAGACAGGCCTTCACACCTCCGAGTTGTGCAACGCTCGTATTTAAGGGAGGAGATCTTCGACGGCCTGCCCTAGCCACCGTAAACTCGCGGCCAAGAGCCAATCCAAGGATATTTGAAGCAGTAGCGCCGGTTGTGAAAATGCGACCGGGAAAGCCATCGAAGGACAGAAGCTGTTGGAGCAAACTGGTTGAAAAATTCAAGTTTTGAATAATTTTGCCAACCAAAGTACAGACCTCAAAGCACTGTTCTCTAAACTGCCAGCAACCGTTGTTGGTAAATGAACCTGCACGTTCTGGTCGTATCCGCTAACGATCCAGTCAGCGAAGAGCGACGCCTCAGTGCTTCCACCTGTAACAAATCCATAGTAGTTTGCACTGAGACTGGGACCATTGAACGCAGGTGCGAGATCCTCGAGAAGATGACGTTTCATGTTTTCGAACCCCACACCTTCATTTGGCAGAGAAATGGGAAGCGAAGCTTCCGCGTAGGCGATTGCTTCAACTGGCGGAAGCGCATTCTGGGACTGGGCTCTGCCGGAGACGGTGGCGACAAACTCGTTCAGACTTATGGGCATGAAGTGATTGTGAAGGAAGGAAGGAACTACGCGCGCGTGGCATTCCGTCGGGTCGGCATCTTTCGGCACGACGGATGATGTGCGGAAAGTTCAACCCGATCCAATCACAGGCTGCCTCTCACCACCATGAGCTTAAAACACGACGATGATTTTACGAACGCAGAGGTATCGCATGCTGTCCCAAGCGAGATAGCTCTTCGAGGCGCAGAGGCATCCCTAGTCACTTCTTTGCCAGAGGCAGGCTTGGGCTTTGAACACATCAAAAAACATATCTTAAATGATCTCTCTCCCGGATTTACAGGATCGAGCCTCAGTTCGCACTACTACGCATTCACAACTGGAGGCGTCACCGATGCAGCCCTCTTTGCGGACTGGCTCGCAAGCTTTTACGATCAGAACGTACAAGTTCATCTGCCAAAAGAAGTGTGTTCTCTCATGCGCTTCACGATCCATTCCAATTGACGTGATTGCCTTGCAGACGGTCGCGACCACCCTTGAGGACACAGCTCTCAGGTAGCCGGTTTATATTGCACAAGATTTTACTTACTCCGTTGCAAGATTACTTCAACAGCTTCTCTTCTTCAACTCAGAAGATTTTCCAGGTCGAACATTCACGACTGGCGCAACCGCTTCAAACCTTCTAGGCATAGCATTAGGAAGAGAGTTTGTCATCGCAGAAGCTGGCCGCCGCAACTCTTCACCCACTTCTACCAGTGTTGCTGAACTAGGCATTGTGGAAGCATGCTTTGAAGCCCGAGTAAACAACATTCAGGTTCTCGCAACTTTGCCTCACTCGTCGCTTTACAAAGCTGCGTCCGCAGTTGGAATCGGCCGGGATTCTGTTATGCTACTTCCTCTCAGCGATGGGGAACCCTGGAGGTTTGATATGGTGGCCCTTGAAGAAACTTTATCCAATGGCGCCGCCAGTATAATTTGTATCAGTGCGGGAGAGGTCAGCTCCGGTCGATTTGCGACAAACGGAAAGGAGATGGCTCAGATTCGCCGTCTTGCCGATAAATTCGGTGCTTGGGTTCACGTAGACGGGGGTGCGTGGTCTATTCGTTCGTTCCTGCTTGTTGTGACCGTGTCGTTATAGCCTTTGGTCTCCAGGCGCGAGTCCTACCTCAGATAGAAGCATACCGAGCACTCACCGACGGTGTTGCTGGCATGCATTTGGCAGACTCTATCACTGGCGATGCGCACAAACTCCTGAATGTCCCGTATGACTGCGGTTTCATTTTCACTCGCAACGTCGAGCTGCAGCAAACTGTGTTCCGCAACAGTTCCGCATATTTAGCTACGAGCGCTCTATCCATTCCTTCCCCCCTCAATCTTGGTCTCGAAAACAGCCGCAGATTCCGCGCGCTGCCAGTATATGCTTCCCTGCTTGCTTACGGCCGCCTGTGGCACCGCGATTTACTGGAGCGCCAAGTCGGACTCGCGCGTCGTATTGCAGCATATATCGCAAGTTCACCCGTGTACGAGCTACTTCCCGACAACGAGCTCGACAAAATCTACATGGTGGTGCTTTTCTGCGCGCGGTCCGACTCGCTAAACACGCGATTGGTTTCACTACTGAACGCCTCAAGACAAATTCATGTTTCAGAGCTTCCATGGAAGGGCCGTGCCGCCGCCAGAATTGCTGTGGGCACTTGGCGCGTGGAAGTGGACAGAGATCTTGGGGTTGTGGTTGAGGCGTTGGAGGCGGCTTCCCGTGTTGATGCGGAGTTGCGTCCCGATACTTTGGAGGCGGCTTCCCGTGTTGATGCGGAGTTGCGTCCCGATACTTCATTTTGAACATTGATTGGCTCAACCAGATTTAGCCGCGGGATCGCAGCAGATCACATAAACCAAAGAGTCGACATATTCTGAATTCATACTTCACCATGGTATATCACCATCTTTGTCAAAGAAAACACCACTTCTTCCTTTTTTCACCAGCGCTACGTTAACGATAACTTTGCACCCATCTGCAGGATCCATCGTTCCGACGTACCGATTTATGTTGGTCGCGTTGTAACCTGAGATATGTGAAGGTCACCGGCCAAAGTATTGCAACCAGATGAGCAAATACCCGGACATGTTTACATCACGCTAATTCCGGCGCCTTTCTGTTCTTTCTGGACTGCACCGTCAGCGAATTGAGCGCAGCTTTGCAAGAGCTGTACGCCGGGTGGAGGTCCGGCCCGGGCTTCTGTGTGGCAGTACTAGTGTGTACTTCGTGCAGGATCCTAACAGGGACGATATGTTGACGATCTATGTTGACGATCTCCCCGCCGCTTTAGTCCCCGAAGTCCCTGCGCTAAAAGGCTGGTAGTCAGCGAAAAGAAGAGCGAATAAGTAAAAGTTGCGAAACCAACTTGTCAACCAGGATGTCAAGGCCGGGGAGGTTCTTTTCTCTGACATGGTTGGCGATAAACACGGCCGCATCCTTGATGGATGCGGAGTCAGTGATATCCAGCTGTGCAGGGACGACTGAGGAGAACGGGTGGATGTCCGCCTTGAATTTAGTTTTCGCCTCCTCAGCAGCCGCCAGCTTGCGGGAACCTGTCCACTCATCATTGCACCAATGCTTTTTTTCTTCTTTTTTGGAGCGTTGTGGGCCACCCATAAAGATTAACACATCCGGCGCCTTCGCGAGTTGGTGGACAGTGTGCTTTCCAAGGCCTAAAGGCTTTATGAAGCGCATTGAACACGGGTTTTTTGAGGAAAACAAACCCTGATTGGACCCAGTAACGAGGATGGCGCGAGATACATTGGACATGTTCGAAGGGAATTTTGGGAAGAAGAGACGGATGGATTATAAATTCTGGGCTTATGGCAATTATATATACTCGGCGTTACTTTGCAAGGTTTGCGCGCAGATCATCGTAACGATTTAAATTCTGTCATGATTTAAGAATCGGCGTTCTAACGTTCGTGAAGGGTGTGGGAACAGAACGCGAGACGTCGAGGATGTGTCGAATGTTCGACCTGAAGGGCAGTTTACTAGGCGACGTTACTCGAGTCGGCGCCGTTCGGCAAATAATCGACGCGCCAGAGTGGATCCCCGCCCTTGGACACAAGGACAAAAAGAATCATGGCAAAAGGAAACGGGCGGTACATTACGAACCGTCGCGATAGCGTACGCAGCACTGAAATTCCCGACTGGCATTACAAGATGCATCTTGTCGTTCCCTTCCCTGGTATAGGAAACGACTTTTGAGTGTGACGTCCCACTGCACCCTCAATCCAGGATCGGCGTGCCCCCCGCCCTCGTCGGTATTGCCGGCTCAACGGGAATGACCTACGCCAATGTTGTTCCACCGCCACCGCCGCCGCCGTCCATGGGACTTGTCTGCACAAAAAAAAAACATTTGTTGCCCTCAATTCATTTGAGATTTTTGCAACTGGAACGGCGATGAATCGTCACGTCTGAGGTCGAGAAGAAGGACTGATACATTGTAGTTGTAGGCTTCTCTAAATTCATTTTGACTTTCTTGGAACTCTCTCAAGAGTCGTTCAAATACAGATTCGGATCCCGAATAAATCAGCCTGAAGATGAAGGTATCTTGAGGTTCCCGACTTTTCCTGATTTCTGTTTTCTGGACCCGCCGAGTCGTGATTGCCTGTACTACAGTAAGTTACTTTTGAAGGTTTCGACAAGATATAGTCAATGTGGTGTTTCCAAATGAATGCGCTCATGGAGTCCCCATGCGAAGTCGGACGGGAAAAGGGATGATAATTGGCCTAAAGATGGCGGTTTATCGGAAATGCCAAATATGGAATGTGGTTGAAATTCGGTTCAACCACATTGACGTCATGACGTTAACATTAACTCTGAGGTCGGATTCCTACTCGGAAGCACCCCTTTTCTGTGTCCATCCTCCTTCTGGTGCTGTCTGAAAGTCAATATGACGACCGCTCAATTTCTTTTGAAATTGGATACTTACTTGCGGACTGCAGTGCACAATAAGATTAGTCGTACTCGCGCTTGGAAATTTGGAACAGGTGCTTCATGACACCCTTGGCATCCATGCGAACACCATCGTGGTTGAGTTGGTTGGTTATATATTGCTCCGAGTTCTTGATGATGGATGCCGTTTCCTGCGCAAGACCAAACTCGACGTACCTATCGCATGGGTTGGTTCAAGTCACAGTAGACTCAACATAAAAACAGAAAAACTGCTTACAGATCTTCGAAGTATCTGATATCCGGTCAGGGCGCGGAAATTTTAACGGACTACAGGAAAACGTACGTCGCAGCAGTGACTTTAACCTCGTTGTTTCGCAGTTGCTCCAGGTCGTATAACGGTTCCCAAGAGGCATCATTTGCGAGGATTTCAGCAGCCCCTTTGAGTGGCCGCAGGTTCACGTAGTCGTCAAAGGCGTCCGGGAAAACCTGTGTATCAGGTTATTACCTAAACGGAACTGCACGCAGCAGGCGAACAAACCATCTCTCCATATAAGTATACTGGTTCAGTATCTGCCAAACCCTTGACGTGGGCCCAGGAAAATTCAGGATGGTTCGAAACTACCCGCGCTGCCGACCATTTTGGGGCCTCTCTATACGTGGCATAAGAACGGTATCGAGGAAACCGGGGTTATATCAAATGCTCACCCTTGACAGTAGCATGGCTCGTGCAATATCGCGTAGATGGGATTGCCATCGAACGAATACTTCGATTCCAGTGTTTGGAGAGTTTTGAACGTCAACTTGCCAAACAGTTCGATGTCGTTGGTCACACGGAAAACCAGTTCTAGAGGAACATTCAAAAATGAGAGATTGCACAGGGAAACGGGCTTACGATGCATTCGGTCAAATCCACCTGCAAGAATATTGTGAGGGCGTGTCAAAAATATATTGGCGCGCAACATACCGGTCTGGCCCAACTGAATTCCAAGCTGGAGCCAACGGCTGACGGAGAGTCGACCACCGTTCGGGAGCAAGACCTCGTTGGATTCTAAATAAGCAAGAATATCTCGAATCTGGAGGTTGGTTCGGTTGGTTGAATTGTAATAATAGCCTAGGAACATGCGCACGCGCTTGATGTCCTGGGGGTACTTCCGGTAGTACATCTCGTTCCGTTTACGGATGATGGCTGGAATATCCGAGGTTCTGAGAACCGAAGAGGGAGAGGTCGGAGCGGCTTACGAATTAAAGACGTGTACACGCGGTCAGCGTTCGCCTTTATTGGTGCAAGCCCACCCGTCAAAAAAACTTCCTTCAATCCTGAGGGGAAGAAAGATAGATAGGTTATGGCGCAAAAGCCACCAAAGCTCTGGCCGAGGACCGTCCATTTCCGATCCTCGGGATTGGGCTTGTCGCCGAGAAGAATTTTGCGAATCTCCTCGCAGTCCTTGACGATGCTGTCGGCGCGGAAATGCTTCAGATAGTCGGCCTTGTCTTGGTCCGTCACTAGACGTGCAGGAAGACTTTCGGGCGAGATGTGTGTGCTCAGCCCCGTTCCGCGCGGGTCCAACCATAACGTCTTGGGTCGCGTCAATTATTTTGAAAATCCGGCGAGAGAACTACATGCCTGATAGCCTTGCTCATGAATCTAGCGGATGTCAGGGATATTATACGCCGCTTGAATAGTAGCCTCGCACCTCGCCGGCGAATCCAGAACTTCCTTGCAGCTCGACCTCAAACCCAGGTCCACCTGTGCTCCATTTATTTTGATACATTCGAACAAGCCAAGAAACGAAGGACTCCGGTACCTTGCAAGTACAGCACTGCGCATCGCAAGTCAGTGGATAGAACTTGACTTCGCGGACAGAAAAGCTTACTATACGGCAGCTTGTCCTCTTCCTCCTGGGTTTTAGCCTTGCTCTTTGGAACAAGATTCCGCGCAAAGACCTTTATTTTCTTGCCAGACGGGTTCGCATAGTCGAGAGGGAGGCTGAAGAAACGCTCGATTACTTTAATGCCATCTGTGCAAGCCGCTTCGTAAGGTGTGTCGATACAAGAAGCGGGGTGAGGAGGGACCTTTGGTGGTGTATGATTCCAGCATTTCCGGGTTGCTGGGCTTCATTTGGGTCATTGCAGCGGTGGAAGAAGCGTGTCTAATCTGGGCAAGATTGATGATAGCGGGAAGCCGCGACGGGCGGCCGCGGGTCCTTGCAAAAAACGCGACTCGGGCCGCCATGATCGCGGTACAAAGTCAAGTTACGTAAGGCGCGCAGAAACCCATATATATATATTGCTACAGATAAATTACATGCATCTCGCATCTATCTCCCACCCCGCATCATCGCTCCTTCTCCCTCCAAATCATCGGGCGTCAGAGGTTTCGTGCCTATGTGCTCATCGCCGCACCCACAGTCGTATGTATCGTTCAAGTGCGCGCAGTCAAACTGGTCCTTGTGGAGACGCTCGTTGACGACATTGTGTACCGAGCATAACCTTCTGAAGCGTCAGAATTCGGCGAAAAGGTGGTGAAAACACGAGAACAGACCAGAGGGAAGCGGAACGGCGGGACGAGGTCTGGTTGACGTCAGGCCGGTACAAAAAGCAGAAGATAGGACCGCACCTGCGGCGGATACTTTTTCAGAAGCATCTGGAACTCGGTCGCGCATTCCCCACACGGATAAAGTCGGGAGAGCAGGTGAAAATACGAGGTAAGGGCTTCCCGCTCATCCTGGGTCGGTTTCTGGAAGGAATGGCGTGAGATATACATAGAGCGAAGGGTAGAGAAGGGCATTACTTCGGGATAGCGCAGCGTCATTGTATGTCTGCCAACACATTAAATACAAATTCTTGGATCTTGTGCCAGTGGCTCACAATAGTTTCCAAGTTGATCGTCCCAGAGCAGCCCTGAGGGTGAATTAGCACGGTGCCATTTTGAATGCAAAGAATGCCAACTTGGCTGTAGCATTGCCCAGCTTGGGCATGATGACACCGCCGTCCGCGCCAAGGATTGGAGGGTGGTTGCTCGAACGAAGGGGTTGCTCAATGCCAGCTTCAGCGGACACTTCCCCCGACCATGGATCGATGTATGCCCTTGACGGGGGATGAAAGAATGTTATCGTTGACAGTAAAAGCTGGCACAACACTTAGAGGACTCAACGAGACCACTGGAAACTCACCAGAGCGACAACTATCGCGACAAACGATTTGGCAAAGCGAGATATCATTAGTGGGCGCACCGCCGGCAGTACGAAGAAGAGACCAATTGAATGGTGCGAGGAAGAGTTGAGGAAGAGCGGACAACGAAGACCCCGTCACAGCCTCAGTGCCGAGGCCTTTGCGGCACCGGTTTCCGACCAGTCGGTCGAGAATCGTTCCAGGCGTTGAACGGCTTTTATACTTAGGTGTAGAGATCCGTCGTGCTGTTTATGTTCTTCGAATGAGGTTGGGGAAACGAGGGAACAGTAGTAGTAAGTAGACCTCTGGAACTACATTGCGAAATCAAACTCCGCATCAAACTGCGCAGTCCATGTTAGTCCATGTTTCTTTTCTCCACCATTGCTCCACGACCACCTGAAGCGGCGCCTCAAACTCTGGGATTGGTGTGAGAAAGACATATTCTATCCTGTGTAGGTGTGTAATAATGGTGTTTGCAGGGCTGGGTTGCTTGGGATCCTTTTTTTGCAACTTTTTTTTTCGGTTCTGCACATGTTTCGGCATGTCCGCGGCACTCTTAGGGGTTCTCTGTTTTTTTTTTTTTTTCCAGCGCGTTTCAAGGTTCTATTCGACTTTCAAACCTTCCCCCCAGCAGCTTGAGGTGGTTGAGCAATCTCGGACGCATAACACCGTGTTTCGGCTCGACCTGGTGCTGGCAAGACTGCCACTGCAGAGGCCATTGTAGCCGCTAATCCAGATATTCCCATTGCGATAACTACCTACTTAAAGCGTCTGCAGCTGAGCACTCATCAGCGCCTACAGGACTATCCATGTGCGGATGTCTTCACCTTTCACCGTATGGCCGGCAGATTATTCTCTACCCTGGCCCACACGAACACTATCTTGCGGAAGTAGAAGAACTGGCCAGCCTGGCGGGGGCCGCAATACGAAATTGTCGTCCTTGACGAATTCCAGGATTGTACGGAAGAATTAGACTGGCTAACGTACATGTTTATTTCCTCACTTACCCAGAACACCGCCGCCCCAGCTCGCATTGTTATTCTAGGAGACGCGAAGCAGGCCGTATATGCCTTCCGTGGCGCAGATTAGACCTTGCACCGACGACCTTTTCCGCCTTGTCGCCACATTCATGGAAAAGTCTGCCGCTTAGTACCAGCTTTCGTCTTTCTCATACTAACGCCAAATTCGTCAACGACGTGTACCTCGGCGAGGACTACATAGTTGGGTTTCATGATGGGCCGCAGCCGGTGTACATCCACGGAAATCTGGCTGACGCGCGAGGATTGCTCGATGTCATCGTGCCTCTCATTCGCGAATACGGACCGGGAAATTGCGCGATCCTCGCGCCTCATGTCCGCAACAATACACGCCTTTCCATGCTTACCAACGCTCTGACTGTGTTTACGAGTCAGGGTGAGATTCCGACGAAAGAATTCTTGAAGAAGAGCGATAAAATTGGATTGGAGGTCGAAAAGGTACGCAACGAAAATCATTTGTGCTAATGCCTCGCATACACTCTTCAAGTTGTGAATTTATTTATACACTGAAGACCATCGCTCTGGAAATAGACATGCATTTACTTAGTGTACATTTTCTGGTCGTGGTTTACGACCGATCCGTGTGTTCACACCGGGAGATTCGCGTGAGCTGTCTGGATAGCCGGCAGGCTTCTTGTAGCAGATATTAGTCTGTCTCTGATACAAAGAGAAGGGTTCGAGCATTGCTTGACCTCAAGGCTCAACCTATACATTCCGCTTCGTTGAGCCCTGCTGGGCGCCTTCACGTTAGAACAGCGGAGTAATCAGGATCGAAATTGAGAATACAGGATGTATACAGCTTAACTACGTGCCGCTTTCGATGAAGTCCACGTTGAGGGAGTTGAACACCTCCTTGAAGGTTACACACGTTTTCTGATCAATAATCGCAAATGTGACTCGTTGAAAAGAGTGCTCGAATCGCGCATCGGGGGCGGCGAGCAATTCAACCCACAATTTAGCGACCATGGGCACCTTGTTTTGGAATACGCCCGTGCCAAAACTGCCCAGTACGAGATCCTGTGCGCCTTCCTTCTCGAACAAAAACAGCGCACGACCCATGCGCTCCCGCATTACGTCCTCGATGGCCTTCTCGACATCCGTCGCAGTGCTCGGGCTAGTGCTAGAGGGCACAGGGGAAAAATACCCTTTAATACCACCTTGCTTTCCGGTGCCACCTTCGCCTCCATGCCGCTGACGCACTACTCCCGCGTTGACGGCTGCGCTCGTGAGGATATCCACCCGTGCCGGCGCGCGCCACTCGCCGTCGTCGCTTCGGAACAGTTGCACACCGCGCGTGTATATCATCGCATGGGTGTAGTACTTGCTCTTCGTGACCGTCTTGTGCATTTCATAAAAACGCTGCGCCTGTGGCGTCATGAGGGAGGCGTATACATTCGAAGAGCGAGCTAAGCTCTCTTCCTGCGCGCGTGCACCGGTCTGAAATCCTCCCCCGGGGCGCGTTGCGGAGGCGAAGTTCAGGACGCCGATTTTGCGTCCCAAGGCGGTACAGTATCGCACGCCCTCGATGGTAGAGCTTTTGCTGAGTACGAATTCCGTTTGGGATGCAGAGTCGGGCGTTGGGGATGCGCTGGTCGCCCAGCTGGAGAGAGGGGAGTCTGGAGGAAAATATTCTGTGGCAGAACTGGATGTACTGAGATCATCGATAATGTGGGTCTTTCCATCGGAGTCGGTATAAGTGCCCTTCTCAACAGCGGCAAGGGTGTCTTCTGCGATTTTTACGAGGAAAGGATGAGGCATGGCACAGACTGATGAAGCTTTGAGTGCTTGAATGGATTTTCTAGTCAATAATCTCAGTTTATTAAACATCGTTTACGGTACCGGGCACGTCAAGCTGTCGATCGTCGAGAAGGCGGAGTCACCTTGCCTGACTCGTTGAGAGTCGTTCTTGCTTCGCTCGGTACGATTCAGAAGGCAGCAGTTAAGTGAAAATTTATGTGATGGTAGTTTCGAATGAAACCAAACGCCGAATCACAATATTAAACTCCACATCAAACTCCGCTGCCTCCGTGCGACCGAGTGTGTTCTCGGATGAATCGCATTTAGGTCAACAAATGTCCTGCTTACCAGAGCACTGTGCTTACAACCATCGTCCAGCACTATTGATTCCTCCGTAGTTCTATGTGAGTCGGATCCGGAGTCGTAACTTTCGATAATAAATGTAGCAATCTACACCCCAGCCATCTTCTTCAGCGTTGCAAACTCCTCCTTCCCTGTAGCCTTGCATAGCGAGTAAAATTTGGACTTGTGATTCCGGAGGAGTACGTCAGGGCTGGACAGACCAGTGAGTGCTCTTGCATTGTCTCGTACTTGAAATACGCACCGATCAAACTCTGCAATCCTGCCTTGATCAAGAAGCATAACCTGGAGAATTTAATTAAAGATCGGAAAGTTGCCCAGTAACACTCACTCGGTCGTAGTCAATGACAGTTCTTAAACGATGAGCGATTGTAAGGATGGTGCTCTCCGCAAATTCACTAAAGAGTACATCAGACACCGACTGCAACGTTCCACAGCGGACATACTGCCGAATAGTCTTTCCGATGAGCTCATCTGAGGGAAAATCAGCCAAGAACTTGTGGGTGCCGAAATCATCCGTACCTGTATTGTAGTCCACGCTATTTGAAGGTCGTCAGTAAAGATGACCCTGTATAATCAAGTGGAAGAGTTACCTCGCAGTTGCCTGAATGGGCGTCAGATAAAAATCCGCTTGATAGTTCGTTGTAATAGACGGACGTACCTCGTCCATCACAAGGATTTTAGATCGTTTTAAAATAGCTCGTGCCATGCAGAGCAATTGTTTTTCTCTAGAAAATCCTCCACATCAGATTTTTCAAGTGTGCATCGAAGAATTCTTCGACTCACCCAGTGGAGAAGTTTTCACCACCCTCCGAAACCGACGAATCGAGGTTGCGGAAGATATTGGCATTGACCACCCCTGCCTCTTCCGCCGGAGTGTCGTCTGAGGGAATCAAGTGAACGCGTCGTAACGACTCGAACTGGGAGGGGGTTATTCAAGTGGCACGATGAGAGGCATCGTACTCACAATTTCAGCATCCTCGTATTCCTCAAACACATCCAGGGTCGATCTCAGGCTTCCACTAAGGATCGTGGGATCCTCTACATGTCGTTAAGAAATACCAAATAGCTCTGAAAAGTACTCACGAGGAATAATTGTGATTCTACTCCGCAGATCCGTCAGACCGACTTGAGAAATATCTAGTCCGTCCACGATAATTTTTCCCTCCGTGGGTTCCACAAAACGGAAGAAAGACAGAGCCAAAGTTGATTTACCCGATCCGGTCCTGTTCAAAGTGAGAAAGTGACAGGGAGCAAAGGTTGCAATTCACCTTCCAAGGATACCGACCTGATGAGTGAATTAGTCACCTAAAAACATATAGAGCGAATGTGGAACACCTTCTCTCCTGGTTTTATATCGAAGGTCAAATTGTGCAGTACGGGAGGAAGTTCGGGCTGGAAATGATGAGTCGCATGAAAGCAGCACGCGGGGTGGCCTACAGCATAACGGATGACAAGGTCCTCGCATCGGATGGCTCCCGTCGCCGGCCATGACGCGGGCGGTCTTGGTTCCATGAATTCCGGGGCTTCCCTGGGCAACTCGGAATACTCTTTGACACGCTCGAGAGCCACCTGGACTTGTTCAATCGCGAGATCGAAACCCGGCGCATAAAACTCACCATTGATTGTTCCAGCCCCACAAAGCGACGAACCAAGAAGAGCAGATCACCAGTGATCGTATTCGCAAACGCCAACGCAAAGCCGGCCAACGAAGCCGATATGTTCCCATTGAGAACTGCAAGAAGAGCAATAGCACCCATGATGACGGTGGAAAGAATGTTGAAGCGGATCTGGAATATGATCAGTTTCGGGCACAAGTCATGCAGTTATAACGCACCGAAAGCCAACGATTACACCCCCACATCCAGTAGTAGGGGTTGGAGTTGGTGTCAACCATAGCCAACATGTCCCGCTGGAGTAAAGATGTCGTCAAATGACTCAACAGGAAAGGAAGAAGAAAAAAACTCATGGCGTACCAAGAATTTAGAAGAAGCGCCAAATGCACGGAGGATGGCGACTCCTGCTATTGTCTCTGAGTACATGGAGTACAGGGGTGACCGGGTCTTGCGGACACATTAAGAAGGCTTATTAGCGCAGAAGAATTAGCTTACGACCGAATCTGGAACCTTACGTAAGCCGAGTGAATTTGCATGGTGACGCCCTCAAACATACCTAGACGTCTCATATCTCGTGAAGTTTGGCCATAGACCTGATTGGGGTGTCAAGCCGAGGGGACGAGTTAATTGTCGAAGCAAACCTTGGCAACTGTGGCGAGAGTTAGCACTCGATGGTCAGTAGTCATTGGCAGTGTTCAGCGTACCGTTGTAGTAGAAGATTCCAGTGATGAATGAGGCAATCATAAATGGAACACCGCCGACGAAGCTGATGGTGATGATCGTAGTCTGAAATTCCGGTTAAAAACTGCGGAAAGCTCCGCGACAGAGCGACTGACAATTGAAGATATGAAGTACACTGTGCTTCGACCAAAGTTGTCCGATAAGCTGCTGTCGATGCCTGCGCACGAAGAGAGGGTCAGTTCGGAGCTTGAAGGGGCTGACAAACGCCAGAACCTTCAAAGTCTTTCCCAAATCGATTCAGCACTCGTCCTCTCGAAACTGTATCATGGAATCGAATATTCGCAAACAAGACGGCCTCCAGTAGTCCTGTAACCGATCAGTGCGGGGAAAATACCGCGGGGCGAAAGAGCTACGTTTATACAAAACGGTGGACGCATGGATCGATCCCGTATCTATATAGGGTCAGTCTAGGAAGGGGCACGTACAGAGTAGACCGCACAGAGGACAAGCCATCGCAGCGTCGTAAGGATTAATCCTGGATGACTGTCAGTTCTGTGGATGGATGTCAGGATTAAAGCAACATACCAATCGTCGTGAGCTGGGAGCCCCGTTAGGAAGAGCGATAAAAATATGCAGCAGAAACATACTGTAGCGTAGACTGTTATGTAGTAGACCGCGCTTTTCGTGCCGTCGCCCCTTGACCAGTAGCTGACCCAGCCGTTCTCGAGGACTGGCCCGAGGGCAGCAACAAGGAATATCATAACGAAGAGCGACCAGTACCAAGCGCCGCCGCAAGCCTTGATATATGTTGCCCATACATCTCGTGCGACACGCCCGACCGCGCGCGCTTCTTCCTCAATGAGCTTGCGCGGGCTGTTCTTCTCCTTCTTGCTAGCGACCGGGGAGGGGGCGGCAGTTGACTGCGAGTCATCCGATCCTTCAGCCTGCTGCTTTACTAGGGGCAGACCCTCAATTGCAACCTCCGTTTGTTCTTCCTCATTTGCTGTGGTCGACTGCACCAACCCGCTCATGACACCGGAGCTCTGGAAAGCGTCCCTCTTTCCTTGGAACTGGACCCGTCCGTTGTCCAGGGCGACGATGTAAGCTGCGCCAGGCGCGCACAGCTGGACGTGATGAGAAACCAGAATCACGGTACGGCCCTGCATCAACTCGCCGCGGAGGCAGCTGTGATACAGATGATGAGCAGTGTGGGCATCGACTGGATGATGATACGGGTGAGCTTGAGACCTCGCGCGGCGGCGTACCACATACCCGCGGAAAGTACATCGTCCAATAACAGGATGGACGCCCGAGAGTCTGCGGATCTGTCAGATTCTTGGATGAGGACAAAGGGATGTGCTCTTACAGACAGCCCGAGCGAGTGAGACTGTATTTGTGTTAAGGACTGTTTTTTCCCCATGCAATGGTAAGTCTTACCTCGCGCCTTCTGGCCTCCGGAAAGATTTACCTACATTAACGGTGTAAGCATAAGATCTGGAGAAAAACTAGGCACAAACCCCACGCTCGCCGATCTCAGCCTGGTCCCCATCCTCGAGGATCTCAAGATCGCTGACGAGGGCACAAACCTGCATTTAGATTGAGATAGTGCAAGACAAGGAAAGATCAGAAGGATCGCAACCTCTAGAGTAAGCTTGTAGCGCTCTTCGTCGTACGGAAGGCTGAACAGGATGTTGTCTGTACCCAGAATCAATATTTTACGCATCCAGACGAAGACCCAACATCACCCTTGATCGACGCATTACGGAGCCATGCAGCCTGCAGACATCCACTGAGCAATCACACAAGAATCACGAAGGATTGCATACCTGAGGAACATACGCGCACATACCCTGGATCACCCAGTTCTCCTTTGTCACAATGTCCTCGGTGAAGCCGGCCAGCGAGTTGGGTGGCGATCGCGGGCACAGCATCTGTCCAGTGAGGAGATCCGCCTCGCCAAGGAGCGCTGAGAGTACGTGAGTCTGGATGCACAAGCTCGATTCGCAGTGACGGCGCACCGAGCAATAGCAGTGTCTTTCCCGAACCAAGCTTGCCGCAAATGAGGGAGAGCTCGCCTGGAGGGAACTGGAGCGTCAGATCGACGAGAACGAACTTGTGCCGCGGGGTGGAGGCGGCGGACGGCGTGGCGCTAGGTGTGGCACTCGTGCGATCCTGCGGCCATGTTACCGTGCAGGATTGGAAGGCGATAGTCTGGGCCTGTTGGTCCAACGGAAGAACGGCTGAAACTTCTGCGGTGCCCAGATACTAGATATCACTCGCGATTAACCTTATTATTCCTCGCTTCACCGAACAAGAACTCACTTTCTCTATGCGGCGCAAGGACACCACGGACTGTAAATGAGTGATCAGTATGATCTATCACCATCTCAAAATATGAGCGGCGTACCTGGAGCAGATTAATCAACGTCTCGGGAACTGCATTCAGCGCAAACTTCATCTCGTTGAAGACTGAATGACACAGTAAGTCTCGCATTCTCGATGGCAAGGACGATACCACTTGCCAATGATCTTCAGACAACGATCGGACCGTCAACAAGATTCGGAAAAGCCGGTCAGGTTAGACGTACCGATGTGAATGCAGTGGATGGGGTCAGGACCTGTTGACGCACGACGGCAAAATGCCAGAAGGAGACCAATGTGACCAGCATTGGGGACCCGTTCCAGATGGCGTTCCAAAGAACCTGAGGACGGAGATCGGACCCAGCAACCTCGCATAACCACCAGCGGCGTACCTCGATAGTGTAATTGAGCTTTTGATACTTGAGCTCCTTTTCGCGGACCTTGATGACGCGGGCTTCGAAGCTCCGTTCCCAGGCCATGAACTTGAGCATACGGATTGCGCCAAGAATCTGTGGCGGGCAGGATTGAGGTGAGTTCTGCGAGTACGCGTGACACAAATATACCTCATTCATCAAGGCGACGCGCTCGTCGCGGGCCTTCATGAGATTGTCCTGTGCACCTTAAATAACGCTCAGAACGTGTGGCGACAGAGAACGAAGAAATACTCACCCACGACAACCTTTCCGGCAAAGTGATTCAAGGGAAGGAAGAGACAGGTCACCGCGAGCCCAAACAGACACGAGACGCCGAGCAGTTTGTAGAGAAAAATCGACCCCACGATGATCTCAATAGGGGAGTCTGAAGACCAGTGAGTGATACCACGAACGGATGCACTGCGACTCACCGACGAGCGTGAAAAGATGCCACGCGAACTCGCTCACTCGGTCCACGTCCGTGGTCCTGCGCAAGCGTTAAAAGAGAACCAACAGGGTGAAAGACCCACATCAGTGTCATGATCTGTGCCTTGGACGAAAAGTCGTCCTCGTCATCCTTCTTCTCCACATCGCTGACCTTGACATCGTCGTTATTCTTGGAGCTTGTAGGCGGAGGAGCGGAGGAGGCGACATCTTTGCGCACGAGCGTCTTCGCGAACAGGATGGTGTTTAACTGAGTACGGAGTCGGACCTGGAGGGTGGTCGTCGACAGCGACCAAAGCTGCCCGGTGACTACGGAAGGTCAGCCCGCGTGCCGAATTCAAAGAGGGAGGACCTACGCAGATACGAAATCACATTGGTGCTGAACAACGAGAAGACCCACACCCATCCCCAGGACGTGTTTTTCCTGTCCGGGTCGGTTTCGAGGTACGCAAGGAGCATGCGCAGGAAGAAGGGTGGTGCGTAGAAGAGGATCGCTGCCGTGGCCGCAAGTAAGAACTGCGCGGTGAGGGCGTAGATGTTGACGCGCAGGAGACGGTACGCGAGGGTCGCGCCGGAACCGGGTGTCGGCTTCCACGAGCCAAAGTAAAGCTTGATCTGGCGCGTCGCCTTCTTCATGGCCGCGTAGTTGTACGTGGAACGCATATTCGCTGGGACGATGGGGAGGTCGCCGATCTCGAGGCTCTCTGCAGTGTTTCCGAGCATGACTACTTTCGTTGTGTATGAAAAGAACAGCAAGTCCCAGGGCGATGCTCCAACGAGTCCCGTTACATTTTCTGCGTCGTTATTCGTGATTGTCGCGACAATTTTCGGTGAATAGATCGCGGAAGGGGGAAAATGCAATGGGGGACCCAGTGGAGTTGTCCACGCCGTCACAGTCGCGACGATGTAGATGGCCAGGACTGCGTACCAGAGCCGCTGGACGATCTCAACCGACGTAATGACGGGATCACTTGGGAGGATGGCCGTGAAGGACATGCAAAAGGCAGGCAACGTTGTCAGCGCCGCCAAATGCCATATGGACTCGGAATTGCCCTCTACATCCCTACGATTTACAGCAACAGCAGCAACGGCAAACGCGTAAAGTGCGTAGCAAAGATGTAGAGCGTATGTGGGTACCCGCGAGTCCGCATTGCCGTCAACGAGAGACAACGACAGGCTCCCCGCTTGGAAACCGACGATGGCCGTCAAGAGTAAGCAGAGGAATATTTTTCTCCGTTTGATCTGTCGTATACGATTGAGTAGTACTCACTAAAGTGATGCTGTGAAAACTAACCTTGGCCCAGAATGCATCTGCATCGATGGGATATCCGTCTAAGAGATCCTCGGGCTTCGCAACATCGAAGGCATCTTCGTAGGTTTCCTCGGAATGAAGGGGGAGCTGAATTTTGCCCTCGGCAGGCCGATTCACGTAGAAGGAGACACTGCTACATAATGCAGTGGCGGCGAGTGCGACAGCGATTTCCAGCTGATAGAGGGGCATGCAGAAACTCGGGATTCTGGACGAGAGCCCAAGCTGATGAAAGACTTTTAAAGAAAAAGTGAAAAAGTAATTTCGGCATTTGGTGGCAAGATAACGACAGCTTAGTCACAATCTTCGCAGCCGAAGGTCGATCAAACGGGCAGTTGCAGATCTTTTTTAGAACTTCCCACTTCGGCCGCTCATCTTGCTGCAACCCGGATTGAGATTAGGCAGCTTGAGAGCCCTTCTGGTCTCCCACCATTTCGAATACGCACTTGCGGACGCGGAGCCACGCCTCGTGTAGCCAGGGGCATCGAAATTCGGCTGGTAAGCATCAGAAAGCTCTATAATTGTGCATTCGAGTCACACAAAGATTATTAACTTTCACAGATCCTCGGTCTGCCGACGATTCGAGAATATGTCGTGTAGCTGAGCTTCTTTCATCAGCTTTTCCAACTAGCGTGGCGCGGAATGAGCGGATCTGTTCAAGACGAGATGCTTATACGACGCCTACCGGTGCCGTCCTGACTCCGTCGGCCAGCCGCGAAAGTATATGACCAATACCGGCGCCTTCAAGAACATCCTTATGATCAGCTAAAATACAAAAAACAGGCTTCTGACCTTCGCACTCAGCAGAATGTGAGGGTTTTTGTGCCATGGGCTGGTCCCTCTCAGTGTCGCCAAAGTTTGTGCCTGGCGTGGCGAGATGCTATTCCAATATAAACCTCGGCCGTCAAGACAAAGTGGAGAAGCACGCACGCAATTATTCTCTGCTCTCGCTGCCCTCATCTGGCATATTGCCACTTTTTTGCAAGCAGTATCGCAAGGCTTAACGTGCCCACCTCGTGTCATGAACTCGTTGTAGCGCTGGAAGGCCGTATCGTTCTTTTCGAACACATCTGTCACCGCGTGCCAGAACTGGGCGTTTAGGGGTGCAGTCGGCAGCAAATTCACGAGAGGTCCGTATTCCCCGCGGGCACTGTAATACAGCTCCCACTCAGCTGAAGAGGGCTCATCAACTTCGACGCCCGGATGAGCTGTACCAACACTGACGTTTTGTTTGGTAGTTGGGATTCCGCATGTCGGCTGAGGTCTGTTAATACGACTCCAAGTGTTTCCGAAGGCCCACTCACCGATGTAAACTTTAGCGTCCATGATCTCGTACGTGTCCGGGTCAACATCATACGTTTTGAATGCAGGGTTCCCAGACCTCGGTGTTAGGGCAGGTGCGATCCACGTAACACCTACCGCTGTCTCAGCTGTGCGGTCCCCGTAGTTCGAGTACGCGATTTCAATTTCATCCTATCCAAAGTTGAATTGATGCTTTTCAGCAAACCAAGTTGGAAACCTACATAATGCGTGTGACCGAAGAACTGACCCGCGATGGTATTGTTGTAGCGTTGCACAATTTGGTCATAATAATTTGACTTGAAATTTTATGTGGGCGGATGAGTTTCAACAGGAATATACGAATACAAACCTGGTCGCTGAAAGCGTCTTGTGAACCGGGCGGCATGTGCCCAATTATCCAAGCACGTTGGCCCGCATCTTCTGCAGCTTGAAGCTCGTTCACCATGAACGCCAAGATCCCGTGCGGGTCTGGTCTGCAAATATACTTTCTTGATCAGATCAAAGCTCGAGCGCTGTCTCTATTGAACGCACTCTGGAGTATCCGAACCGTACAGCCAGAAGCTGGAGAAGAAATGAACACAGCGACACGAAAAATATGATGCCGCACTTTTGCTTGTACCAATAAACGGTGTTGATGGAAAGGATTCGCAAGTTGGTGCCGGGCGCAGTAACAGAGTAGCTTCCAGAGAAGTGCGTCACCTCATTCGCGGCCGTCATGTTGATCCAATTCTGTGGGCGATGCATGAGCTGGATCCATATCGCGTGCTTGAACGAACCGCCCATTGCTTTCCCTCCAGGTCAAAAACCCACTGCACGTCGAGCCCAACCATGGGATCACGAGGGAAACTGTTCACTGGCGCCGCATCGCTTGAAATAATAATAAGTGTCCGAGATGCGCCGATGTAAATGGCCCACTGGTTTCCTGCAATCCGTACGTGTTCGTTATGAGAAGTAGAAACCTCTGGAGCACCTACCGATTGCAGGGAACACCGGACCGTTCAATGTATTCACGAGCTCCTGATTGAACATTCCAATATCGTTCGTCACCTCGCTGGCATTGGCAATTAACGCAAGCCGAGCACAGTGAATGAATTACATGTACTTTTTATTGACGAGCCAGACAGCAGCTATGGACCAGTCAGAGGAAATACAACAATAATTAAGCTGGACACCACCTTCTACAACGTCGCCGGTGAAGATACTGAATGTGTGGTGGGCCGAGATCGCTTCAAGCATCGACTTTGCCAGACCCGCTATGAGTAATTTGATCAGGGTAGCCGGTTAAAGAATAGTGCAGAAATAACCCGGACTATCGCAGTTGCGATTACCAAATGGCCCTGCTGGTTCACTCGGAGATCCGACCTCATCTGCAAAATTGCGGCAACAAATCGGTTTTTCGCAGTTGGCATTGGAACCCGACTAAACTCCAATTAGGCAGCATATTATAAGCTCTGGAAGGAGAATACTTGCAACGTATTCACGATCGATGTGCACGTCGCTAAAGTGCACCACCTGGAACGGTGGCTTCCCGGTCGAGATAGCAGGCACCCGCGTCGATAACGGTCCTTCCGGCAGCGGAACAGTGTACTGGTTGACCGCAGGAGACTGACACAGACCGAAGGTGCCCTCGCAGAGTTTCGTCGCTGTACTTCCGAAGGGCGAGATTTCGCGCAACGCATGGGCAAGGATGGGGCCTTGTTCGCTTATAGCACCCACACAGACATCGTTGTCTTCCAGCTTTGAAATAGTCAGCTAGGTTCAGCTGAAACTCGGTGTCGTACTTTCAAAACTTGGCAAGTCACAATAAGGACTTTGACGAAAGCAGAATCGCCCAGCTCTGCTAATCCTTTGAGAGGTACCAGTAGGGCGTGGCAAGAGTCGCAGTCGACGGCATTCTTCAAAGCATTGAGCAAGGCGTTCGGAGACCACGCGAACGCAGCCGCGTACGGAAGAAGCAAAATCGCAGAAACAAATAGCATGGGACACGAAGTACACGAATTGCACGAAGGCCGGACATGATGACACAGGCTGGTCTTATATCCGAGCATACAGGACTGTCCCCTGTCACATTGAGTAATTATTCGCATCCCAAAAGGATGCGAAGAAGGCAAAAAAATGATCATGACTAATGGGGAAGACGTATGCAGAACGCGGTCCCAACTTAAGGTTTCGTTACATACCCGAAAAGAGCGCCTGGTATAGCTTGAAAGCTCGAGAATACAGCGCGTCCCGAACATGTTCATTTATATATACTTCCAGTCACGTGTTCGCGTTTTGCCCTCGAGATTTTGAACTTGATAAAATGGAGGCGTGAGAATGTGGTGCGTAGCTGTAGAGGTATACGCTTTCAATATTCAATGCTCATACATCTTTACGGTTCTTAAACATTACTGTGAGGTCCAAACGACGCGAAAGATCATGGTGACGGGGTTTGAGGTGCCGAGTAGAAACATTTTAGACAAAATGAATGTCCCATTACACTGATTGATCTTCCGCCTTGAAGGTTCAAGGTTAATCCTGGTCTACAGGTCTGCTGAACTACATAAATCTTTCTCGAGTGCAATTTAAACTCCGACTTTCCCACGGTTGAAACTTCTGTCATTTGTCACTGCAAAGCGATACGCGACACATGCAAGGATGGGGGTGAAAACGAGAAGGCAGGAGTTTCAACTTGGCTCATAACTGATTAAAGTGACTACTGAACTTGTTTTCTTTTGCAAAAGAAATCCGCTTCTGGGGGAAATTGAATTTCGTGCAATGAAAGGTCTCATTTTTCCGGACCGATGGTCTATAAAAATGATCTCAACGGAGGATCATCGATTAGGGATGGTGCCGTCGGGCTTTGCGGAGGTGTCGTTGGTGGGCTATTTCGGGGATCTCGCGCCAGTCAGTCTGTGAGGTAAGGTGCAAACGGGCGTAGAAGAACGAAAGTGTAGCGCATGGACAGATTCAGAGGGATACTGTGTCGATGCTGCCATCGCCCAAAACTGCCAGACTAGATGACCGCAGATTCCGATCAAGACCTGGGACGCTGGAAAGGGCCTCGTGCGACAGATAGAAGACTTGTCCGAGGATGAACATAAGACACTGAAGAAGTGGAAGAGGACAAGATATTTGCGGCGGTTGACGCAGAGCGGAGGGTTTTTATTGAAGTCCGGATGTAGCAATACAGAATATGTACCAATCCTATGCATGGGACGCACCAAATGGGCTGATAGATAAGTACGAGACGTGGTTGATATGTAGTGATACAAATTGTATGAGACAGCAAGGGCAAAGCAACGAGTATACGAACGAATACGATGATAACACAAGTGGAAGATAGCGATGGAATAGGTAACTGCTGGGGTAGGGGCTGAGTTTGCTGAAAAGATGATTAATCGAGTGAAGTAGCCAAGAAAGAAAGGCACTTGCCACTAGGGAATCAGACGCGCGCCCGGCCGCCTTTCATCGTCGACACCTTCCCAGTGTGTGATGGGTTCATTTCAATAAAGTCATCAGAAAGGAAGGACTCGCTGGAACGAGGACGACGCCGGCTCCTCAAGACTCGATTAGTGACAGCAGCCTTAGCTGTAACGACCGAACTCAAGGCAACGCTCAAGTGAGGCACAGACTCGCTGAGACTGCAAACACCCGTGGGTTGGGGAGACGAGCTCGAGGTTGAGGAAGAATGCAAAGATTTGTCGCGCAATGTGGAGTGGAGCGCGGTTTCGGAATCGGAGTCGGATGTATCATATGAAGAATCGGTGTGGCTCTTGGATCGTCGCGGTCTCACAGGATCCGACAACGCCTCCGAATACCCAGTCTTTCTGCTTGTCAGATTGCGGCGCTTCCGAGGCCGCTTGAGCCCGTCGCCGTTAGTAAAGTCGAGCTGCCAGTAGAATCCCTTTCCAGGCTCGTGTGCAGGCCGTCGGACTTTGACGAATGCCGAGCGAAGTGAGAGACTGTGTCGAATGGAGTTCTGTGGTAAGCTATGTTAAAATCGGTAAATTACAGTTTTTTTAAACTCATTTACCTGCCACTGCTTTCCTTCTGTTTCCCTGTAGTAGGTGAATCGAGCCTCGATCGCCCGATAAATTTGCTGGAGCGTGAGCCTCTTCTTTTCGCTGCCGTGTATAGCGAGCATCGATAACTTGATGAGTGATGTGACAGGGCGTTGGATTGGATCGCCTTCGGACAAGGACCAGAGATTTACTGGCGCGTCGGGAGGAACAGCGAGTAAGTCACGTAGATATTTGTCTGCATCAACGCGTTTAGGAGGGATGTGAAAAGCGCTGGGTGGCAATGCCATCGGACTCGCAGCGTAGAACACTGGAGGGGAAGCGAGATCTTCTCTGGTTGGGGAAGACTGCGGTACAGCAGCTCGAAGGTGTGTCTCATGCTGGAGATGGTTGTAAGGAACATGCCAGGATTCTTCAATGCGACTTACATTGCCACGGTCTTGTTGAGGCTTATGTGGCGCAGAGGATGTTGAAGCTCCCTGTCGCGGCCGAGGGTACGGGTTGTGCTCTTGGATCCTATTTTGTCGACTAATGCGGCCTACGCGCCGACTGTCGTAGCGTACAGGTGTGCTTTCGGGATGGTGGAAGTCGCGTTCATCGGCACCGTGAAAGATCTGCGATGGATCTGTCACCCATTCACGGTCATCGAATGAGGTGTTCAAGTCGTGGTTGAAATCCATTGGGGGTTCCTCATCCTCGAGCTCAGACTCAACCAGAAGATCCGTTATGCTCAACGCAGGAGAGGGAGTAGAAAAGTCGGTGGATGATTCACCCTCAGGAGTCAAGGGGACATCCGCGTAGAAGAAGTCCCGTGCCTTCAAGTCGTCGAGGTGGCCCCATTGCAGGAGTTCCTGGGGATTATCTTCTAGGGCTAACATGGCCGGAGGTTGAAACGCGTTAAGGAAGAGCAATGCGCTTTTGAACAAAAACGCGCGAACCAGAAGTCAATCATCATTAGTACACGTGTAGGGCGGTGTCTAGCGGTGTCCCGGACCGTAGAGAACAAGAGTTTCGGCTGCAAGGCGATGTTAGCAGGACGGAGCATGCCATGCGGAGGCAAATTTTATGAATAGTTTCCCGACACAGAAAGTAAGCGCGCGTCAAAATCGAGGTAAGATCAGTCCAGATAAGTACAGAGTAGGTCGTAATGTGACAGGGCACCAGCAAAAAGAGGGCTCCAAGGAAGAATCAGAGCCCTTCTCTTCATCAATTTCGGTGGATATACGCCCACAAACCTGACAGCATAAGCGCGCACGCATCCAACCGAAGGGCGGCCGCGGGTCTGTCTCGGAAAGAGCCGCGCTGCGGTGCATAGACAGAGAATTGCTGGTTGTCGCGTTTATTCTACGTCTCAGAGCTAAATGAGAACGCAAAAGTAAAAAATGCAGGTCGTGTCTTTGGCGGTGCCTGTGATCCCGCGCCAACTCCATCTGGCAAGTGCCATTTTCAGCCTCACATTGAGTTGAGTTTGGAATGAAGCAGCAGGAGCTGAAGCAGACCGAGGTGTCCGAAGGACTGAGATGATCAAAAGCTTGTTGACTAGAGGTTGGCATTTACTCGCCCGAACAATAGTTCAAGCCGATTCGAAGAGTTGCATTCGGTTCTTCCCGGATAGGTTTGGCGGGGCCACGCTGGATCGCATCGTGAAGAAGATTCTAGGTGCTCGAGAGGGATAAGCTTCCCGCCGCCGATTCCGCTATTCCGCCGTCGCCTACCATCGCGTATAGACCTCTACCTGTATAGACTAACCGTGCGAAATCCGATGGCTTCATTTTTGTTGAATCCACTTGATCCGATTCGATTCGGACACCAGACACTATCATGAGATAACAGCTGGCCGGGGAAACCCGCGGCATTTTCGCATTTTCTGGGGAAGTTCTCTGTTCGAGCCGATGGAGCGTAGGTGTATTGTTAATTGGCTCATTGACACGTGTGTTGGTAGATGTCGAGGGTTGGATTGAGTATTATCATAGATAAAATAACGCCAACCCGCTTTGAACCCGCTAGTTGAAGTGGCCCGCCTCGCTCTCCGCCTTGAACCACTGAAAGCATACAAGGTCAGGATAGCGTCAAGTTTTGGAAACAAGCACAGACCGCGATAGTTCGGCTGATCCCTTCGTCAACGCTAACCAGGGGCGCGTACCCCAGTACGCGCTGCGCCTTCGCAGAGCTGAAGCTGAAGCTCGCTGTTGCAAACGTGACAGTGTACGGTGTGAATGTGTTGTCCTTGTTTCCGCGGATCCAGGCCAGGAACTGCATCGCATACGCCATCAGCATCGCAAGTCCGCGCGGAATGACGACGGTTTTCTTCTTGGGGGCGGTCTGGATGCGGTCCGGGAAGGCGGCGTCGAAGCCGGCCCACAGGCTACGCATAAAGTCCCAGAACCGCCGAGGGTCGTTGTTCGTGATGTAGAACGCTTGTCCCGCCACGCTGGCCGCAGAAGTGGGATCACTGAGCTTGTCGGAGGCGAGAAGTATGGCGTGCGCGATATTGCCGACGTACGTACGATCACAGATGTTGTTGTTGGTTCCCAGCTGGACGTGGGTCGTTCCGAATTTCCAAGAGTTGTACGCGCCAACGATGATCTCTTGATCGCCCGGACTTGCCACCGTTGTTAATCGGGGTGCATTTACAAGGACAGAAGTATTCTCACCCGAAGATGCCGGTTGGGCGGATGCAAACCGTTTTCAACCCGTCGTTGCCGTTGGCGGCGAGGACCAGTTGTTCGGCCAATGCACGCGACGCAGTGTAAGGATCGAAAGGCTTCTTTGCATACGGAAGATTTTCGTCACCATTGATGATGTCGCGGCCGTCAAAAACCACGCCAGACGAACTGTGATAGATGAGCTTGCCAACTCCGGCGGCTTTTGCTGCCTCGATGACGTTTCTCGTCCCGTCAACATTCACGCGGTGGAATATCGAGAGGTTGTCGCGGTTCCTAATAGACAGTGGGGAGATGGCGTGGACGACGCAAGTAGCTCCTGACTTTATGCAGAAAGCATGGTTGAATTTTGGTTGAAGGGATAACGGAGGCATAAGTACCTTTTGAATCGCGTTGGAGATTTGCTCCGGCACGCAAATGTCGCCTGCGTAGTATTCCACGTCATCGTGTCTTTGCGTCGCATCGAAGACAAAAACTGTATCCCCACGTGCATTGAGCTGTTCAACGACATGCCTGCCAACGAAGATATCGCCGCCGAGGACGAGGTACACTTCTTTGGAGCTGGCCATGGCACGTTCTGAAAACGAGGTTGAAAATTTGGGACTCCACCCGAATTACCCACAGGGACCCTACGACTCGCTGTCGTGTGGTGACGATGTCGCCGTACTTTTGTGATCCGTTTTCAATCCCTCTTCCAAGGTCACAACCTCAAGACTTTAAACCTCAAGGATTGTGTAGAGCACGACGATGGGGCCGGAGTTTTCTGCTTTCAACTGAGCAAGTTGAGAAGTAGTTAAACTAGAATCGTAGCTGAGCGCCGAGGGATCGACTTCAATGCCGGATTGCGGAGTTGAGGCAGAGGAGTTGTTGGTGGGAGCTTGGCAGCCGCTTGCTTGGGCTTGTGTGTCTGCGCCGTCTCCTCAATATTCCCATTCATTTTGGTTCCACCCCAGTCCGCGACCTCTCCCTTCCCGATTCTCTTTTTAAGATGTGGCTCCACGGCCCAATTGTTGCCGAAATTATGCAATCGCGCACACCGATTCATACAGTTGGAGAAACTATTCGTGGACGATGGTGCAGTTCCTCGGGATATCTGGTCGTCACGAGGGCGAATGTCAGGGACCGATGAAGGGTGCGCCCTCATAAAAAGCTTCACGCTGACGACTCTTGGTTCTGTCTAGGAGAAGTCGATATCCATGTTCGGAGTGCCAGTACTCTCGGGCCGATCTGCGACGCCGATGCGTGCCTCTGCCGATTCAAGAACCCGTCGATACCATGGGACTGTGGTGTTGGACGTTACACATTCTGCTCGAATGCGCAGGTGGTAGGGGAGAAAACAGCATGTTGTGGAGGAGAACGCGGGAAAGGCCCATGTACTTACGGTACGTTTCGGTCTTATGCTTCCTACTTCGTCGACTATTGGTTTTATGGAACAGAACATTCGTGTTTCGTTGACAATTTGATATAACTGCTATAAGCCACACTTTCTATCTTACTTTCTTCTGCTGTCCTTGCGCTGCTTGCTGCAATATCATCTCAAAATTAGAAAAGAGTCGTCATCCATGCCGAAGACGCATCTACTCGGTCAGACACAGGCACCATCTTGACCCGCGTGTACATGCCACCCCCGCCTACCAACTGGCCTCCCTCAACAGCACTTCTTTTTGCTCCTCCCTATCCCTCACTAGTAGAACGTCCTCAAGATCCCTCGAATCTCATCAGCGAAAACCGGGACTCCTTGCCGCCGATTCTCCCCGGGCGATCCAGCGCCTGTGTGCAAGAATGGATGCGAGACCTGCTCGCGGGCGGAACGACACACGGCGCCTGGGGGACTGGCACAGCGGGAGGCGACGCGTAGGTTTACGTAAAGATGTGGTTTTCTGGCGGGGGCTGATGTGACTATAGGAACGGCAGTCCGGTCGGAGGAACGCTAGCTTTCCCCTTCAACCAGGTAAACAGTGGATGCGGGTGTCTCAGATCCCTCCTTAAGGGTGGCGAGACCTCGAACAGGCGACACCGACGGTGGAGACAGAGGATCGCAGGCTCGCGGGATGCTATTCGGGATCGAATGCCCGCGGCCAATGGCGAGGAGGCGCGCTGCGGTAGGTAACGCTGCACGGGGCGAAGTGCGGGCGTGGCCTGAGGGGCGCACTCCTTTCTGAGGAAACCACGACATCTGGAGAAGGGTCTAAGAGACATGCATCATCGAGGGGGTATGTGGTGCTTACAAGGGCTTGCAGACAGCTCAACCGTGCAAGGGTTTTGGCCAGCTGGGGGCTGTTTATGGGCGACTTTTTGTCGGTGAAAACATGTTGTGTAGAGTTGAATGGAAGGTGATACAAGAAAGATCAAGAGTGTTGAATAACGAATATGAGGAAGTTTCGATGAGGGAAGGAGAGGAGCGAAAATTTGGCGATATGATTCCGCAGGGGTCCCGCGAAATCAAATACATAGTCCAAAGTAAGACAGGATATTCCAACCAATGGACCAGGATATTTTAGACTTTCGATCTCCTGAACTGTTCTTTTATCGAAGCTAAAGAAAGTAGGTAAATCATACTTAATAAACCGGTCCGAAGCTTTGACGCGACGCGACTGTTTGCTCATATTATGCTGCACTACCCCTTGGCCATAACTATTTTCTCAACTCCCCCTCTCGTTCCACTCAGGAAACCAACACAAAACTGGAGCTGATTCGGATGATTTGGATAATCCAGGAAGATGAAATCCAGATGTGCCAACGCGGACTCGGCGGAGATGACGAGATGACATGGAAGCAACATAAGTGACCTCGTGCCTAGTGCCCTTCCTCTTGGAAACTTTCTCCGACTCCGTATCGGACCGACGTTTGCTTATAACATGAAACTTTCGGACCCACAGCTGAGTAATTGTCCAGTACTCTCTTTCTGGTCACACAACGCATGTCTCCGTCCACCGTGAAGCTTCTCCAATCGATTGATGGAACCGCCATATTTGCTGAGGCGACAGGCGACCCTCATAACCTGCATCTCATTCTTCTCTCTGGCTTGACGCTGAGTGGTTGTGTGTTCGACGACATGTGTGCCGACCAGCGTCTTCTCGAGTCGCTCTACATAGTGCGTGACGCATTTGAGGCAATCGCTAAATTATGAACCCACCAGGTTCGCTACGATATTCGAGGGCATGGCCGCAGCGGGAAACCCAGCACTCCGGACGCCTACGAGTCGAAATTGTTCGCGGCCGATTTCAAAACGGTGATGGATGCCTTTAACCTGAAAAAACCGGTCCTTGCTGGATGGTAAGGATCTCCGATCTACGCTTCTGAACCTTCTTCATTATTTTTGTGAATTTATTGAACAGGAGCATGGGTGGTAAGCGATCGCATCTCTACTGCTTTCAAATATGATACTCATGTGCTTATAGCTGCTGTTGCGACCGATGTCGTGAGCCATCTTCCGCCCGACACGCTTTCTGGCGTGATATACCTGTCGGGTGTTCCCGCAACAAGTGTCGTTGGTCAGATGGCGGCTCCACCACTGATAGTGGCGCTTCCAGGGCTCATGTCCAATGAAAGTGTCTCGGCATATCAAGCAGCTGCGACGATATTCACCGATAGGCTCTTTGCACACCCCGAGGCCGTACCATATGCCGTTAGATGCCTGCACACAGGTCATAGCTTGACGCCGGAAATTATGAGTCTGAGCCTTGCCCGCCCAATGGTCGTCGAAAACTTGTGGAAAGCGGGACAGGAAGGGCTTCCTTTGCTGGTTGTTCAAGGGACGCTCGATGGTCACAGAGACGGTGGTGAAAAGGGTGTCGAGGAAGTCATGAAGCCCCACTTCAAGAATTACGAGATGATTTGGTTGGAAGGCCGTGGACACGCCTTGCATTATGAATGCCCGAACGAGATCGTGGATATACTAATCACCTACACCAAGAAGGTTGGTGGTAAGGTCAGCTGAATTTCAAGCACGGATGACCCCAATGAGAATACTGATGATCGTCCAGGACTACCGCACAGTTCAGATTTGATGAAAAATCGTTGTTGCGTCTGTGTAAAGAAAATCGAAATCGAAACAGCGCGTAGGAGCAGCGGGATGGCCCGGGTCCAGTCGAAGCTAAAGTAGTTGAACATCATCATCATGTTGAAAGCTGTGCGATCATGGTAAGTGCCTTCTGATCTCGACCACCATGTCCTTTATTCCTTTCGATGTTCTCATGGAGATCCTACCCCTCGTCGACTCTTCTGGTCTCGCTGTGATGGCCAGAACGAGCAAACAGCTCTCTGACTATGCGTTGGAAATACGGCCACATTGTTTCCAAAAACATGAAAGCGGCCTGCCAAGTCATATCATCCAACCCCAGTCTAGCATGGCGGGTGAAAGCATTGTAAGTCAATCTCACGAAGCACGGGGTCAACATCGACCACATCCTTCCTTCCCTCCGCGAAGCGCTACGTGAAACCCCGAACCTGCGTACCCTGAAATCGGACGTGGATGGAAAACACGCCTGGATCCTCAAACCTGCACTAGGAATGTTTGAACTACGCTCCTTCTCTTGTCTCGCATACACAGATGAGAATCTCCTCGAATTTCTGCACGACCAAAGAGAATTGGAGGAAATCGTACTTGCTCATTCCTACGTTGAATTTGGTCGTCCAGTGCAGTGGAAATTCCCCAACCACAGAACGTTCGATGGCCCGATGTCATGGGCGGACGCAATAGTTCCCCACCGGTCGGTTTCCCATGTGGTGATTTGCCATAACATTACCGGCGGCCAAATAACAAGCCTAGGTCTCACCGCCGCCCCGATTAGCAGCCTCCAAATTACAGCCCATGCGATGTGTCGCAAACCACTGGCAGACTTGAAGACACTGTTCCCAGCGCTAAAGAACCTCACCTTGACCATGGGCGTCAACTGGCCAACACAACTCGTAAGTCTGCCGATCTGAAGAAATACCGAGCTAAAACGAAACCTCTCAGAACGGATTCCGGATCTTTCTGGATGGCTCCGGGATCTTCCTGTCTACTATCGAGAGCTTTGGACTGCTAGCATATTATCGCGACGACGTACAGTTCATCAATGAAGTGACGGCACGGGCACCCGCCGTCCGCAGATTCTCATTGCATTATTGCAAACATGTTGGAATGGAGAATCGTTTGGTTTGTTGGACAAAGGAAGTCAATGGCTGGGAGGTGAGCGAGTAACTTCGTACTCAAGTCTCTCGTTTATTTGCACACATCGGACACCATTTGTCTTAAGAGTTAGTTAGACATACCCTCGATATCTCATCTTTCTGGGCTGCAAACAATATTTGGCGGCTTTAGCATATGGATTTTGAAGAACGCAACTTTCGGCAACTTTCGATTCAAATATCATGTTACACGTGACCGCGTTTTCACGGTGGCATCGAAAGAGTGGCCGCAAGTGGCCAAACGAGGCTTGCAAAAGTACATTGTTCAACCGCTTTTGGCTGTTGAATCTAGTCAAAATCATCGCGCATTTAGACCCGTCTTCCAACCATCCCACTTGAACGGCGACCGCCGACGTTCGACGACAGTGGCCACTCGCTCTATGCCAGCCTACTACACCGCCGCCGAGAAGGACGAGAGTGGCTCTCCAGCCAGTGCTCCACCAATGAAGAAATGGAGCCCCCGACTCGAGGAAAATATTTCCCCAGAGCAGATGGACATATGTTTCGAGAACTATTTTTGTAGCCCAGTTGCTACTCCTCCAGTGGTGAGCGCTAGCGTTGATGTTTATCGTTCAACCCGGCCTTGCCACCTAACTTACACTGCGACGAGACTTCACCGAATCTCCCCGAGTCGCTGGCCACACCTCTTCAGCTTTCCACACGAGACAACCGGCTGACCCATGAGGTCCAAATCAAGTCGGCGAAGGGAAAATATCAACAGTTGGTCAGGAAATTGAGGTGAGTGAATACCATCGGCTGCAGTTTATTTACCGAGCGGTTTCGTTTGCGAGCATAGGATTCTGGTTCCCAGACCTGAGCTCGGTGATGAGATCTCCCTAGACAGTCCTCACCTGCACCAAGAGCCGACGTGCAACGATGCCGAGGCTCCTACACCACTATCACCGGTAGCAGCAATCGTTGCACGACCACTCTCCGAGAGCCCCCTCTTCTTTCGCATGAACGAGAAAGCGTTGGCACCAGATGATGACCCATTTGGCTGTCTGTTGTCCGAGCAGGAATACTATGAGCCCAACGATGAATGTAATTCGGCCGGTGAACTCTCTCCACGTACGTTTAACTCACCATTTCAAATTCTCTTCTCAGAAAAACTAAACGTGAAGTACCAGAGCCACAACAACGTCGGCTGCCTGCAGATCCGGCTGTTGAACTGCCATCATCGTCTTCACAGAGTCCTACGACTAATAGCACCCACAGTCGCTTCGGAGACCGCCGCGCTCGAAGACAGGCAAGTGTGTTGTATGGAAAAATACTGGCCTCTCCGAGACTGGATTAGGGGTCCGACCGTTTCCAGTCGTCTTTGATATATGTATCTTTTACGCCAAGGGTCGACCTTCGTTGGATTTTCTTTTACTTCGGCTTGCTTTACATACCTTGAAGAACGCAAGTGTAAAAAGCGCGGAGATGTAACAGAGAACATACATACGTTCATGGTGAATCCAGCAGCTACTGACATTTGTTCTGGACTGACGATTCTACCCACATTACCGGCCTCGGCGCATCTTTCGGGGCTTCCTCCCCAATTCCTCCCAGTCTAAAACCCTTCGAATCGGGAACGCCATTCTTCTCCGCGCGCCTCCGTCGATTTAGCGGCATATCCACATCTCGTAGTCGAGTCAACACCCCGTAGTGCGCCGTCGAGCGCCAACTCCCGAGTCAGGGTAAAAGAGGTTGTCAAGCGGTTGCGTGAAAGAAAATAGTGCACTGTTTGTTCGATCATTTGCGGTGACACATCAGATCTATTAGGGCGGCCTTTCTGGCACCATCGTCGGCGTCCATTCACATTGTCCCTCAAACGCATATAAGCAGGGAGAGTCCTCTAAACTGTATACAGTGTGTGTACAGTCCAGGACTGTATACCCAATGCAGCTTCCCCAAGAACTACTCGACCTCATCGTGGAGGAAATTCCGGACGATCTCTCCACCTTCAAAGCTTGTTCCCTTACATCGCGCGCATTCGTAACGTCCGCACGCGCTCGTCTTTTTCATACAGTTCGTCTCCTGCCTCCTTCGAGGTATCCTACTGCCAAGGAGACCACCCCATGCCAGAAGTTCTATAAGCTCTTGAGCTCTTGCCCACATCTCGCAGTGTTGGTCAAGGATCTCCGGATCGTCGAGGGCAATGACCGCGATCAGGAATGGCAAGGATTGGACAACTCTGGTGCGCGTTGGATCTCGAAAGCCTCGCGCACCCTCTCCCTCATCCTTCCCCTCCTCCACCTCGAGCGCTTTTGCTTTCAAGCCAAACCAAAGCTCGACTGGGAAACCCTGTCTCGTTCGCTCAAATCCGCGCTGAAGGACCTGTTTGCTGCGCCCCAGCTTCGCGTCCTTGTCTTGCGCGGTATTGTCATTAAAACCCCCCAAAATCTGATTTCTATGATCACAGAAGGCAACGGGTTGCGCAGCCTGGCGCTATCGTATATCATGGCTCGGAGGCGGGTCCCGGAGCTCAGCATCCCCTCTGGCTGGCAGCCCCGTTTGCAATCTCTCGCATTCAGTGACCATTACACGTCAGCGAGATTCGCCCGAGCCTTAATGGCGTCAAACATAGACTTTTCACACCTTCGTTCGCTCTCTCTGTCGGGGCTTAACAATCCTGAGATTCGCGCTCTGCTCGAAGCATTTCCTCCCACCAACATCGTCGACACCCTCAGGATTTGGTGTCCGTTGTGTATGGCCCTCCTACACACATATTCACTGTACTAATGCATACTAGACGCCGGCATCCCTCAGCCTGAAGTGCTCGGCCTCGCCTCGCTCCCACGTCTGCGCACCTTACGCGTTCGGGCCCTCTTCGGCCTTCCCTTCTTCCGCCACATCATGGAGCAATGCACGGCTGGATTAGAGACCGTGGAGATGGAAGGCATGGTCTCCTCCATCCAGGTCTACCCGATGCTCCTCGCCTCCGAAATCACACAATGGGCCGCCTTCGTCCAGGCCGTTCGGCACTCGCCCGTTGCGAAGATCGACTTCCTCTTGGCCAAGCGAGGGTGGGTCGAGCAAGCCGATGGACAGTATCTAACAGTCGTCGACGCGGCGCTGGACGAGCTTGCGGCACGGGATGTGGTTGTGGTGCGGGACCTCAGCAGTAAGTCGTCTTTATCCTTGGAGTGCAGCGCTCAACTGCACACTAGTTTCGACGTCGCTGTCAACATACACCGTTGTGTAATCAATACGGTGGCGGCGCTTGCGCTTCCACTTGGGCCTCCAAATCTCGCACGCGCTCTTCCAGTTCGTGCTCCCTACCGCTCCAGGACGCGCTCTCAGTCCCAACAACACTTCTCCGTCATTAGCTTCACATTTTCTGCCGGCGGAACAGGGCCCGCACCTCATTTCTGGTGTTTGTTGTTTTCGGCTACTTGGGTAAATCGACGACGACGCCGAGCCGCTCTCCGAGGGCGGTGATTCGCGGAACGGGACGACAAGCAAGGGGTCGCGGCTGCCCATGTCCCGCTCCCGCTCCATAACGTCTGCGCTCCTCGACCGCTGTTTGGATCTGCGCCACAGCACAAAGCTGATCAGGACGAGCAGGGCCAGCGTGCCGATGCCGCCAACGACGGCCCCCACGATCAGTCTAATTTTAGGGCTCGCTTTAGGGCTGCCGGCGCTGGAAGTCTGGGCGCTCCCAGCCGAATCGACCTGCGTGACAATGGCGTAGTCGATTATCCCTACGGATCCTCCGTCTGCGGCGGGTGTTAGGAGCCACGTCAGCGTGTGCTCCGTGCTAGGCTCCAAATCGCTCGCATGGAAGAGGAGCGCACGGTAGACCGCCGCATCCCCGTCATAGTGGTGGTACGCCTGGATTGCCGGGGTGTTCATGGTGAATGAGATGTTTGCGCCGTTCGGGACATCCACGCCGTAGAGATAAATGGCGGAGCCTGCGATGGAAGAAGAGGAATCAGTGTTGCGAGGCTAGATTGCCCGGACAAAACCTCACCCCGGAACGTGCATGACGCTGAGCGACTCTCCGCCGCGTCGTGCCAGCTGTTGTTGTATAGCTGTGATGCGTCCAGTTGCCAAAAACACGTCGGGCAGGGCGTAGATAGTGTTACAGCATTCCACGATTGAGTGTAGGTGAAGAAAGTGCTGTTCGTGTCGTCGATGGTGATGTTCGTCGCAGAAGCGTTTGCGCTGTGGAAGAATAAATAAATGACAGGCAGTAATGCTGAGAGAAGAGTGAAAATCGGTGTCATTAGGCAGCGTTGGGAATCAGCGTCAGCATCCACATAAACCTTAAGTATTCCTCGATATAAATCAGCGATCTGCCATCATCGTGAGCGCTGAAGAGCGCTATGTCGAAACGAAAGGGCTGTACGGCGTACGTGAGTTAACTATATCGTTTCCCCCGCAATTTTTGGCAGATGGTGTGGTGGGTGTTCATTTCTCTGCCTTGAATTTTGAAACGTCGTTTATTAGAGACATGTATTGAATTGGACTCAGTCTTTGGGGGGTTTGTTTGGGATTCGTCGCCGAAGTACGGGTTTTAATATCCGTAGAGGCGGCGCGGCCCGCGGTTGACTAGTACTTAGATGAAATGGGTGTAGATACTGATCAATTTCTAGATCTCCTCACTGTACATGTAAGATCTCTCGAGGTGACGTCAGAAGCCATTGATAACAGCGTCTCTACCTTTCCCCAGATGATCTCGTTTGCAAGGCGTTCAGCAGTCGTTCGCAGAACAGATCAGGGCAAAGGCGGAACACGATAACGTAATGCGACGGTGGTGGTCTTTCCAAAGGTGGAAGTTTTCTTGCCAAATCGGGACGACGAAACGATTGTGGACATACAAAAAACAAGAGCGTTTCATTCTAGAATCCGCCGAAATTAAGATTATACAGCAAAGAGAATAACAATAATCCATGATACAATAGGAATTTCCGACGTAATTCAACTCTAGTCTTGATTTCTCTCCGGAGAATTCGGTTGTGGGGCCATTCCAAAGAGCTGCATGCATAATTTAAGAGCGAATACGGGCGCAGTGTGAAGGAAAACTTACCTGTTTGATATCCTTCACGCTCATTTTGTGCAGATTGCCTCCCGTCCCTTCGCCGAGTGCGGCGTCGGCAAGCCCGACCTTGACGTCCTGAAGTTGGAGCATGCTGGCGCCACACGTAGGTAGATGTTACGAGATGGAGGGGGTAAAATCGTACCGCTCCTCGATGGTATTCTCGACAACCAATCGCTTCACCCAAACGTCCTTGTCCTGGCCGATTCGGTGGGCGCCTGTAAACATAGCACATTAGTCACATGGGAGTAATGTTTTGGCAAGAATACTCAAGATCATAGGCTTGTGTCTCAGAGGCGGCATTCCAGCTGAAGGTTTATATTAACGCGGGATGTAGATGGAGAGCCGGAACTGATACCTCAAGTCCATGCTGAAAAGAAAGTACATGTTAGCGGGAATGGTACATGAGCAGTAAGCATACGCACTTGATGATACGATTGGCCGAAACGAGGTTCAGGCTAGCGGGATAATCAATATACTGTGATGCTGGGGCATGGCACTATACTCACCCGACACTGCCGCACTTGGTGCTGTTCAAAGAATCTCGTCAATAACGCAAATACATGATGAGATGAGGGACCGACCTGATGAGAATGACCTTGGGCCCGCCCGGCTTCTTGAAAGTGGCAAGCACTCGGTCGCGCTGCTCGCGGTTCATCTTCCCATCGAAGCGGAGACTGCGTATTCCATGTCTCAAGAAGAGAATATCAATGAGATCGAGCATCGAGGTCCCTGCGCTCTAATTTAGCAAATAGGAAATTCGAGAACGACGCGACATACACTGCGAGTAGCAGATTGTCTTGTCGCCGCTGGCGTCCCACTCCTTCAACAGGTCCATCATTGCGAGCATCTTGGTACTCGGTTCGAGGTCGTCGTCACCGCGGCCCCAGTTCGAGATGACAGCCTCGGAGGGCATATCAACATCGTCATCCTCGGCCATGCGCTTTGTCGGGGCCTTGCCCTTGCCCTTCCGTCCCGTCGAGATCGAGTCCTGGGCTGGAGTCAACAACGAAGGGCAGAGCAGCACTTATAACATACCTTTTCGTCTTTCTTGAGGAACGAGCCCAGCAGCGGCACGTCCTCGAGCTCAGAGTCCGAGTCCGAGTCGAGCCGACGCTCGTCAAATGACTTCTGCGGTACCGCGCGCACCTTGACGTCGTCGCCCCAGCTGTAGCGCGGGCGCTTCGCCTCGCGCTTCGACCTCGCGTGGTGTTCCAACTCGTCATCGGTTGGCTCGAACGCGACAGACTTGAAGATCTTATTCGACTGGAGGTCTGTCATCTTGCGGCACTTTGGACCTAGGCAAAGTTAGAACGGGCCGGGCGGGCTCAGGGGAAGGACATACAAGGTCGGAGTCCCTTCGCCGCTGCCTCCTCGTACTCTTTCTCCCGCTCGAGGTTCTGTTTCTCGCTGCCTTCGCCGCTGCATCGAAGATCAGTAAGGTAAAGTGGCGAAGATGCGGAGAACGTACAAGACACCGTCGTGCGCGATAGCCGAGTTGCTCAGATCCAGTGAGCAGTCTACACCGTAGTCAGGTCAGGACTGAGTCTGCATCATGCAAAATGCACTCACCGAAACAAATTTCGTGGCCACACGGAAGGATACGGCCGTTATCGCCCATGACTACATGCGCGGCTCAGATATGTTACGGTGCGAGAGGGTAACGCGCTCACAGTCCTTGCATACTGGGCAATTCGCGGACTCGGCGTTGGCCTCGTCCTCGTCGTCCAGCAGCTCGGCCGCACTGGCGCGAATCAAAAACCTACCAACTGTTAGCTCGAGGCCGGAGACTGCAAGAAACTACTCTCACTTTCTTTTGACCTAAGCGTTCACGTGTATCGTAAGCATGTGCTCCTAGGCGAATGTAAGTACTTACTGAATCCACCCAGGGCTTCCCCATGAGCTTGAGCGCGCGGCCGCGCTCCTTCTCAGTGTCGCTGCCAACGAGCAACGTCGGGTCGCTGTATCCTTGTCCCTCTGCAATGGACTAGCATCCACGTCAGCCTCGAGGTACTGTCGAAGTAAAATGACGCACTAGGATGAGATGTGGGTGGCAACAGAGTTGCCGCAATCGCAGAATCATCACCTAGCATTTACGATGTCAGCGTCTGCTGATTCCGAGGAAGGGGAGGAAACGTACCAGCACCGCAGCATGGCTTCACAAATTACGACAGTCAGAACAGTACAGTGAGCGCACATGAATATACTTACTTCTTGACGAGTGTTCCGTCACGGATGAACCTATTCAGCCGGATTTTCGTCCGTTTTTCGAACGAGTGTACAGCTAGGCAGGAACACGTCTGAGTTGGGATGATCGTGAGAACGGTGAGATGAGCATACCTCGCGCTCCTCGTCAGAGAACTGCAGTTTCACTATCTCTACATCCTTCGGTGGTAGCTGGAGAATCGGCTTGCCTTCGAGCGTTGAATTCTTGGTGCGGCGGAGTAGAAGCGGTTTCAGGATGACCTGCGCGCGTTGGCCAGCTAATGGTGCGTCTTCGAGCTGGACTTTGGCCTGCTCAAACCCCTCAGCCTGTGATCTCAGAACAAATGGAGAATACGTACAACATGCTCATTGAACGAGAGCCAGTCGTTGAATGGGCGGAAGCGTCCGAAGCGCAGAAGGCCGTAAATATCCGCACTATGGATTGATTGTGAGTGATGTAACGCAAAGGAAAGTTTGTCCACGTACAGGGTATTGGTGACGGGCGTGCCCGTGAGCATCCATCGGTACTTGGCGCGGACGTGGGCGAGGCTAAGGCTCGCTTTTGTCGACCTCGTCCGGATGTACTGTGCCTCATCGGCGATCGCGCGAAAAAAACGACTCTTTGCGAGTACGCCACTGTGAGTGGTCGCGTCGTTAGCATGTTGCGAGGCGTGCAGTCGGCGAGTGAGGACATACCCGTGTTTAGAAAGCCACTGGGCTTCATCTGCCTCGTCCACGTCCTTGGGAACGTGGAAATCTCCTGTGAGCGTCTGATAGGTCGTGATCACGACGTCGTACTCCTTGACCTCGCTTTTTTTCTACCGGTAGCGAAATTAGCATCTATGCCAGAAGATTGGTCCTCAGGTATCGCCCACCTTGAGCTTATCCTTGCCGTGATGGATGTGGACACTAAACATATTGTTCGTTTTTGCCTCAATCTCATCCTTCCATTGCTGGAGGAGGGCAGCAGGGACAACGATAAGCGTTGTGCGGAACTCTTCGTCATCTGAGGGGAGATTCATGGCCATAGTCGCGATCATCTGGACTGTTTTCCCCAGCTGTGGGCGACATAAATTGAGCGGGAGCGAAAACACGCGGTTGCAACGCACCCCCATATCGTCTGCAAGGATGCCGCCTTTGTCATGACTAGCTTCTCGTTTGAGCATCCTGCACATCTCGGTGAGCACCGCACATTGAGAGCAGATGCCACTTACCACGCGACTCCGATGGCCTGGTGAGGCAACAGGCGCACTTCAAGGCCAGGTAACAGATCTTTTTGGCTAGAATGTGTCAATTTCATGCTAAATAAAGTCGAAAGTGACGTACTCTTCGAGCCCGAGGTCTTTCATGGCCTCCTTGACCGTGAGTCCGTGGCTGAGGTTGTCAATAGACCGAGTAACAAAGTCGGCCATTCTGAAAGAGAATTGGTTTCCATTTTAACCTCAAGGATATAAATCCATCGCTCACCTTTCCTGCTGGTCATGCCCACCAATGTCTATGGCGCGCAGCGGGGTCTCTTGGTCGTAATTGAGCTGAAAGCCGCCGGCCACATGGGGCGACGAGGTGAAGGAGCTGGAGAGAAAGCTCGCATCGGACACGGCTCCCAAATGCCCCAGGGACTTTCCCTGAAGATTACGGGCAAGATCGAGCGTGCGGGCGCGCTTTTTGTGGTTGGAGCTTCCTGCCTCCGCATTTGGTGTATTCACGTCGCGTAGCGGCATACGCTTCCCTGGTGTGTCGTGCAACGCGTCTTCGGACGCGTTTGGCGTGGCCATGAGGGCGTCTAGGATGCGTGAGCCTTGCGTTGCGGGCCTGTCCATCGTGCTCTGAGTTTGTGGTGGTGCAGGTCCAAGCGGTTATTGTCACGTGTATGTGGGGCTGATGTGTTGGATTCCCACGCTTCTGTCTCTCTCGCCCACTCAGCGATCACTACATGGATTGGTTCAGTTAATCTCGCGGCAGAGTAACGCTTGCAGTACGGGTGTACTGAACTCCTGTAGGCATGAAGGTGGAGATTCGATCTTTGCTAGAGCTCTCTATTTTTTTTTTGCCGTTGCGTTCACCTCCAAGTTGCCTCCAAGTGCTAACTGAGAATAATTTTAGCTCTATTCATCTATACCCCTTGGCGAGCAGGAACAACATGCCGCTTAGTGTCACGACTTTCTCTGCTCAGTCGCCCAGTAGATGAGCCATGCCAAATCCATTTCATGCATCCGCCATTTTCTCTCTCTCTCTCCTTTGTACACAGTATCAGTCTACGCAGATTCCGTGTGGTCTGAAAGCAAATTCACTCGGTATTCGCGCCTCCATGGCCTCGATGAAATGAGAATTCTTCGACGCATTCATTTTCGGCTCATCTTAGGGGAGCCAGCCTACGAGATGGACACGGAAAGTTGCACTGAAATGCTGGAAGCAGAAAATGACTATTCTTGTGTGGAAGTTGAGTCCATGGCACAGGTACAGATTCCAGCTGGCGAACATTTCAGGAAAAAGGCAGAAACCATACCATGGCCCAGGTGATTATGACGAGAAGTTCTCTGTGATGTGAACTGAGTGGATTTATTCTGGAAGGAGCGTCATCATTACTGTCGCAATAGCAACTACGAGGCTAGAAATTTTGGTCTCGCCCTGCAAAACCACTGCAAAACCTTGCATACAGTGATCATTGATCTGATCTACTGTAACAGATCGACGGTGTCTCGGAATTTCCGTGAGCCCGTTTTCTGTTTATCCGCTTGCCTTCACCCTTCCCCAAAGTTACGGCGCTTTTGGGCGCTGTACAGCGCTGTACTCTGCCTTAACCCGAACCTGTGAGTAATCGGTGTTCTGATTCTTGCCAAACCCCCTTCCGAGCCTCTGATAACTCTTCGCGCCAGTCCGCTCAAAGTCATGTCCCAATAACTTGGGAAATATTACGGCCAGGGCCAAAACAGGCGAAAACGGGTGCTCAGAACCAACTCAGAACAATTTCAGAATCCATTTTTTGGCAGTTGGTCGTCTGTGGCTGTTCACCTTCAACATGCTAGCGGCTACCTAAAAGGGAATATGTGAGGTACAGCGGTCCGCAGGAACCGCTCCGTGCCTTATTCTTCGTCTGCTCCGCGTGTTCGTGGATGAAACGAGAGACTTGGCAGTGCCATGACCACGTCGTCTGGTTTGTTTCTGTGCAATATCGATTTCGGCAACCCCACGACCCCGACGTACAGACTGAATTCCCGACGCACAGACGAAATTGTCATCTCCACCCCTGACATGAGAAGCTACAAGAAGAGAGGCCCATGAGACCTGTGCTGAAATCTCAGCCCTTCACGAATCGAACACCGATATGGGTTGGAAGAATGTAGACGCCATCATCGAAAACAGGTTGTACTTGGGGAAGTGAGTGTTCATTTACTATGGATGCTATGGACAATATTTATCCTATCAACAGTATCACCGCCGCCCGTTCAACCCGTTCACTGACAGGTATGTTCCGCTCATTATCGTTAGTACTCTGTTCTTATACGTATTCCCGTAGAACGACGCATCACACATGTTCTATCCGTCTGCAACGATCCAGTGCCGGCCGAGCTACCCCAGTCTGGAATGCAACATATGCGAATACCAGTCGAAGACGTGGATTACGCCGATCTGCTGATATACCTGCCTTGTGCTTGCCAATTCATTAATGCAATTCGGTCTGGGGGCACTATTTTGATTCACGACGTGCAGGTAAGTCGTGCCTCCTGGTACGGTACCTTCGTTATTAACTTCAAATTTCAGGGTCTCTCGCGCAGTGCAGCTGTTGTCGCGGCATATCTGATGTGGTCTCATCGAATTACGGCGACGAAGGCTCTGAATATTATAAGAAAAGGTAAGTTTTTGACTGTTCATCGTATCTCGCGCGTCTAACCTTTTTAACAATCAGTACGCGATCAGATTTGGCCGAACCCAGGATTCCAGGAGCAACTTGTACTATTTGAACTGTGTCAATACACACCTTCTGTGTCCGATGGGATCTACAAAAGCTGGAGATATAAACTCGACCGTCGACTAATTCGGCCATCGGTATACGGTAGCGCGGAATAGCAATGGTTTCTCTCTCTCGTTCACCATCTTATTATCTGTAGTAATTGTGAACTATTGTATCATTCGTATAAAACAGTCACGTAGTCTTCTATCCCAGAGTCAACTTGCTTCAAAGAGAAGCTTTAAACGCCTCAGAGTTTTGCGCCTCCGATTAATTGGACCAAAATTGAACCAAATTTCGATTCAACATGTCATCATGTCATGGGTGTTATCTACCCGGGCTCATGTTCAATCGCCGTCGATCGCCGTGAGGAGGAGGAAAGAGGGAAAGCCTGAAGGGAAGTCCGAAAAAGGAGAGGTCTTTTTAAGTACGAAGCCGAAGTTTGCCGCAGGTCGGCCTTCATACCCGAACGGAGTTTAAATTTCGGCTCTCGGCATGTTGAAAAATCGGACACATCACCTCGCTGTTAAATTTGCACGGTACGGCCACATTTCAGAACTTCACCACGCGCCTCGGAAAAATTAGCGTAGACTCATATATATGTCGTGATGCGAAATACAAATGCAAGTGTTAATCGTTAAACAGATGTCCAATCGAAAACCTCACTTCTCCATCCGCCTCTCTCTTTCTCCAGCCGTTCTCTGTCCATTTTCCTCTGCTCTGCGCGCTCAATATCATCTCTCATACGAACCGACCCCTCCTCAACAGCGCCAACAACCTCCCTTGTTTTCCCCACAGATCGATCCACAGCCTCCTGTATTTCATCCGCCGCTTCGCGCGCAACGTCGCCAGCGGTGACTTCTCCCTCGCCGTATGGACCACCCTTATGCGGGAACAACTGGGCGGCCCCTCCCACAGCCAAAACAGTCTGCTCCGGCGAAGACGCTGCGCTTGGATTCGAGCCGTCTGGCGGCAGAGTCGTGGTGGTGTGGACGATCCCCTTGAGAGTGGTCTCGGTATGTGTTGTGACGGGCGGCCCAGATTCACCGCGCGTCTCGAGGAATGCGGGAGCCGTCAACCACGTCGCAGCCCAATAATCCTCCATCGACAGTACAGGACTCTCACTCTCTCGCACCCGCCGCCTCCGCGCACCAATACGCTCCGCCTCCTCAACGATCGCAGTTACCAGTCTATCCGCCCATTGAACCCCGCCGCGTATCTGCTGCTCCAAAACGGACTTTAAGACGAGGCGGACTGCCGGCGCGGCGAGCGGCTGGAGGAAGACACTGTTCAGGATCCAATGCTTGCTGTGGCTGATTGCAAACGCGAGCCCGGGAATGCCCACATTGACGTCGACTAGTCGGAAAAGCGGCGCGCCTGGGGTATCCCTTTCCTCCTGCGTCGTCTCGAGTTCTACGTCCACCGTGAGTCCCTGGCCGACGGCCTCAGAATGTCCGACATCGACGTCCAGCACCCCCTCATCGGAATACTGAACCGGGCCTTTATAGTTGAGGTAGTACCCAAAACCGTGGGCGGCACAGCGCATCCCGTCAATATGGATGCGCGTTCTGTTGGATGTTTCCGGCGACGCGCCGGTGGCCATGTCGACCTTGATCTCGCTCCAGTTCTGCACCCATATGTGGTCGGGTGCTAGTGATGCGCTCGTGGAGGCGGAAGTCAACAGAAGGGCATCCACAGCGACGTCGACCGTGCTGTTCTGGAACTCGACGCGAGGCATGGGCAACGCACGTAGGGACTTCAGAACCCGAGGAACGAACCACCCGAGCACGTCTCTGAGGAGCTCTTCTCGCCATTTCCGCTGTGCGCTCGCACCGGAAGTCACCGCGTCCTGCATCAACTCACGCAGCGCCGATGCGACGCCCTGGAGTGACCTTACGAAGTTCTGCGTGGTTGCATCCGATTCTAAAGCATGTGCAAACGACTCGGCCTCTGAAACGAGGAGGCGCACATCGTGCGCCCACTGGGCATTGGCTTCTGATGCGAGGAGCAGTCGGCCGGCGTCGTACAGCTCCCCTGCAGTGCGCGCCCCGAGCCGCGAAGCTGCAAACTGCGGCTCTGCAAGGGCGCGTTCCAACCAGCGGCCGAGGTCTGCGAAATACCGTTTCAACGCAGCGCCAGTTTCGTTTGGCGCGTCCACGGCGTCTGCAACGGCGGCTCTGAACATACGTAATAGAGGGTCAAGGGATCGACCGGATGCCAGGCGCTCGAGGAGAGTTTTGAAGTCCATCACGGTTTCATAAAATGGCGGAGATAGGTCAACCTGCGCGTCGATTACGACAGGTTGATTTGCGCCAGCGCTGAGCTTATCCGAGTATTTGTGGAAGAGGAAGAGGATGGTTTGTATAGCTGCTTGATGTTGTGGGTTCTGGTGCGCCTGGATCACTATCTGGAAATGAAATGAGCAAATGGACGAATGTGCGCTGACGAAGCACGCCAACCTCTTGAACTCGGCCGACGACAAGATCGCGAACGCGCTCTGGAGACTCGTCTCCCAGCGTGCCGATATTGCGATGCGCGTGGCCGATAGATTGCCGGAGTCCCGAGACAGAGTCCTCTGCCTTTCCTTTAAGGCCTTCTGCGGTTAGGTTGTCCAGTTCAGCGGCTTTGGAGACATCGGCGGCCGCAGCTTGCACCTGAGACGCTACTTGGCCAACCTCCGAAGCAGCCTCGGCCACTATCTCACGCGTGGTGGTGAGAATGTCGGACATGAGCATTCGGAACGCGGACGACGTTACAGCGAGCCGGGCGAGGGTTGTTAGTGATTCTATAAAATCGTCGGCGTCTGATGATATTTCTCCGGACGAGTTGGGGTCTAGACGAAGTCGTGAGCGTAGTTTTCACCTCGAGGATAGTTCTTATACCGATGTTGACTGGAGCTCCGTCGACCAAGATTTCACCGCTGACTTGCACAGGATGCTTGCTACGCGAGCTTTGATACCATAGATCCTGCAGCTTGTTGTCGTCTGAAGGTAGTATTATATGAAAATGTCAGACTAAGATCCGAGCACGTACAGTTCTTTTCCAGACCAACGCGGAGCACTGAGTCAATCAACTCTCTAATCTCCTGCATTAAATGAATGCTCCGCCCACTCAAAGCGCCCCCATGCGTCGGCAGTGCGTGTCCCGGGTCGCGGAGGAGTTCAGAGCGAAGTGCATGCTGCAAAAGACCCGAAACCTGGTCTTGAGAAGGTATTTTGCCAGAGTTGACCGCTCCAGCGATATCGGCTATTTTTTCGAAAACAGAGTGTGGAGGATGCTCTGCCACGGTCCTGGGTTTAGGTAGGAGAGGCGCTTTCTCTGGAGACTTGTCCCGCCTACAACACGACCAGAATCCACCCATGGTGGTAGGCTGGTAGCTCCAGGAAATAGACGCTGGGTGACGTCAATGATCGCCAAGCCTGCATTACCACAGCGAAGCGGCCAGAACGGTCCGGGGCGTCCGTATGTAGAAAAATCGTGTGTGTTGGTGTGGTACGGAATAGGCTGCGTGGGTCAGCGGGCGGTATTGAAATCATACCCCCCCTGAATCAGGACGTTGTCGTGGTATGAAACGATGTTAAATGAACATTTCGTTGGACTGTGACACACTGGAAAGCCATGTTCAGCTGCATCTTGCTTCACTGTTCTCCTCAAGCTTGTCGTCGATTTTCGGAAAAACATCTTTGCCTCCGAGTTGTTGCCACTGGGCTGCGGGCAGATTGTCACTTTGAAGTTTGAACGATTAGTGAGTATTATTGAAGGTCATTTTTGCGTGCGTACGGTAGTGTTAGGGTAGGATCCGCACAAGTACCAAGTACCTGTAATTGGATATTCGGGGCGCGATATTTGTGTGCAGATAGCAAGTCGGGCAGAAAACCAACAGAAAACGGAAAGAAAAAGCTCGGCACAGCCACCTGCTTGTCCATGTTATGCGCTGGTTCAATTCATCGCAGAGCAACATGCGCAGTACGCAGCAGTTTCCAGCTTTCACCTTACAATATACATGTCGACTGCAAAGAGTGTCGAAGACTTGTTAGCTGCGAGAGATAGCGAGCTGCTGAAAGCTGTGAGCATCATCGTTTACCTTTCTGATCCCTCTGAACGATTCTAGGTATCGAAACTTAAAGAAGATGCATACTCCCAGCTTTACAAGGCCAAAAAAGAACGTGACATGGTGCAAACCACCTTTGAAGAATGCCAAAGGGATCTCCACACCGCCACAAGTGCAAAGAAAGACATGAAGAACGAACTTGAGAAGGAGCAAAAGCAACGGCAGCTGGCAAGCAGCAGACTCGACGAGGCCAGAAGTGAACGCAAAGAGGCACTATGCGTCGCCGGATCGACAGCATTACGCCATGAAATCGAGGTGAGCCTGCATATTAAGCTGTTTGGCCGACAATGACTTCTGTGCAGATGTCCCGCCTCAATATGACCGTGAGGATCCATTACCAGTCAAGTGGCGTCCATTGATTCTATATATACAGGTCGAAATTTTTGAGAAGGAAGTGGCCCACTTGAAGGGACAGGTTCACGACAATCACGACATTTTGTCTAGAGACGTACGTTGGCAGTTGCATCGGTTCGCGACACCAATTAAATTTGAACTTTTCACAGTTATCAGAATCTGCCTTATCCGAGGCTTCAGAAACCGGTCCCTCAAAAAACGCGCAGGCATCTCCGCCCCCCGCGTCATTCAAGCAGAAAAAATCAGCCCGAACCTCGCCGACATCCCGTCGTTCTCCAAAGCAGACTGAATGCGACAGAACTGAGCTCAACCAAGAATCGGTTCGCGTCTTCGTCCCACCAGGATGCACGGCCTTCCCAGGCAAACTGTACGCTCGCGATGTCGCGTACATCCTCGACCGCCAGCCCACAGGCACCCCCGTGGACGTGATCATGGTGGAATTCGCAGCTATGCTCCCCGGTGTCAAGTTCGTGTACCCCACCTACAGGCGCCATCGTATCTTCTGGGCCGGGGCTTCTCCGGCGGATCGCGACGCAGCCAGGAATCTCCCGCGTACGCCCGACGGTCGGTGGTCAAAATGGGTGCGGACGTCGGCGGCATGGAAGATTTACAACGAAAAGAACCGGCAGGCCAGGAAGGCCAAGGTTGTTGAAGCTGATGAATTCGATGAGCTCAGCGAAGACCCAGATGCCGAAGTTGAATCTGAATCTGAGGAGGAAATGCCAATGTGGGTCGAAGCTTCTGGATGGACCACTTTGAAACGACGCAGGGAGGCACGCGAGAGCGAAGAACATGATGCTGCACCCCGTAAAAGGAAACCACGTCACGCCACTTCGAGCGAATGAACAAATCCAACTTACAATCCAAAGTGAAGGTTGCATTACTATCTTGATTCCTCGGATGCACCGTCGTCCGTTTCTCCTCGGTTGTATATTTACTGTACTTTCAATGTTTATGTTGACCGAAAAGAACGTCTGTTACCCTCCTCGTTCTTCATGGTTTACATCGATTACTCCGGACGACGTTGAACAGATCACATACTTGAATGGAGCGAAAATATGCAGCGATGTGCGTATAGCTCAGGATGTACCCATCACAGCGCTAGCACAAGGACATGGTTACGCAGGACGTCTTTACCCCAAAAGACAAACGATTAATGCAAAAACAAGAATACAGAGGAGACAGTGCTACAGAACTTGAACCCACCACTAAGAGCTCGTATACAAAACTAGTAACATCTTTGACTAAAATTAGCGAGAACAATACTTGAATAAGTCAGACGCAGAGAGTCCCAACGATAACTGAACCTTTAACGTAACTATTGCTGAATTATTTGATAAGAGATATGAAAGGGAGACCCTCTAAAAGTAACTAATAAGCGCCACGGAAAAAACAGAGAAGAACATAAAAACGAACGAAAAAAAAAATCAATGCGAGGCCGCGAGATGAGATCGGCACGTCTTCTGGTGTCGCTTCAAAACTCCCAACGTTGTAAACTTGGACTTGCAAGCGATGCAGAGGTGGGGTTTTATACCGTCATGTGCGTTATAATGATCTGACAGATTCATCAGCAATGATACATGTACATGTACATGTATGTGTTGATCTGGACACACTTTTCAAGTTGTGGCGAGTGGTGAGCGTCGCATAGCAGCCCTCTCGTTCGCAGCGGAAGCTCGGCTTCTTTTTCCTGCGAAGGTTTGCTGCGCGGACAGTGGCTGGTGATGCCACTGGTGCATGGACGAAAGAATGCTGCAGCGGCCCGGCCCCTTCAAAGACGTCAGGGCTGGATGGGAAGGAAGAATAAGATGTATCCGGAGTGGATGTAGCAGTGGCAGGCGAAAGGAAAAAGCTGCCTTCGTGTTGAGTGCTGAAGCTGTGCCTGCGTGGTTGCACCATGAGCTGATCATTTGTGGAAGTTGTCGACGCGATGTCATGCCATGTAGATCGTTGCAGTTCCATGTATGAAGGGCCTACTTCCGAGTAAAAACACAGAGGTCCGCGTGCTGGCACTATCGTGAACAACAGAGAGTTCTGAAAGTGTTCATGACCATCACTCCAGGCGCTGTTGCGTTCCGCATCCTCTGGGAAGGCCAAATCAGGAAGAGGCGCTAAGGAATGAAGAGGTGAAAGCTCGTCGGATCCGGTACGGAGCGAGGGGAGGCGCTGGAATTCCAGCGGCGAGCTAAGGGAGGAATTTTCCGAATCGGGAAATGTGGCGTCAAGGCTCATTGCACCGAACATGGTGTGAGTTGACTGGAATGGCGGGAGAAATGGTGATGCAAAAGGATGAGTGTGATTTCCAGGAGAATAGGGTGACTCTGAAAGTGGGGAGTAGACTGATAATACGCCAATTAAATGCGAGACAGATACAGATAATAAGGGCGAGCGTACGCGAAGAATCCGAAGGGGGAGAAAAGCTGCCGTCGGACCTGACACCATCAGATATAGGGGATGCATCCATATTTGCAGTCCTATCCAACGCAACAGCAGTATATGTGAGCGGCAGCAGATGTGATAGCGAATGATGCTTACATATCGCGCGTATTCGTGGGCGGGGTTGGAAGGATCACCAGAATATCGCTGTTAACGCGAAGCCAGCCATTGCCACCGTCTCCGGTGTAACGCGAGGGAGTAGAGCCAGAGTTCATGTCCGAAACCGAGTCAAAGAGGCGCCCATCCTGCAAACTTTTGTAGCTCGCAGACGACCTACACGTGTAGACCGCGTTGCATTGATGTCGCGACCCAAAGCCAGGAGATCGGTCCAAAAAAGGGAGAAAGCTATATTTGCCAGATCGTTAACCGAATGCAATGCAATGGCAATCTTTGGATGATGACCTCCGGCTGCCGCTTGCGTACGGACGTCACGGTGGAATTGCGGCAATTTTCTACTCTGACCCTGAGTCCAACTATTCCTCTACGTAAGCGACCATTGCAAACGACATTCTAAGGTCCAGTTGTGGGTAGCCGGAGTGTCTCAGCGCCAGCGTGGGATTGGAATTGGAATGGAATCGTGGTTGGTGGAAGCACAGGGAAGCACGTCTCAAACGAAAGGACGTAAACTGTCCAAAGGGGGTAGCCGCATCGTCGGCATTATCGGCATGTATGACTCATGAACGCCTTCAAGTTGGCCCGGCAATCCACGAACGCTTTGGCCCGACAATCCACGATCCACCGAAGAGACCAAGATAACCTGAGATTCTGTGATACATCTCAACTCTTGCTTTTCTCGCGAATATACCCCAGACCCTCTTGCGCGAGATTTTGGAGCAAAAGAAAGTTATTTCGACGGAAGGCAAGAACGCACGCACCGCTGCTGCTCTACTACTTTTGCTTTTGAATTGAACCAGTGCACTCACTGTACATACTCGTCCTCGCACTCGCCTCGTGGATCAGTCTCGACTAATCTACAGAACTGCCTCACAAGTTTCCGGAATACAATATTATTGGACTCGGGCGTCCGCTGTCGAACAAGTATCGTAACCTGTTGCCTGGAGGCTGGGCAGGTATCGCCAAGTGGAGCTCATTTTTCCTGGGGCGCATCTGATTACATGGCATTCGACCCTCAGGCTTGATCTTTGGGCTGGTGCCAGCCGTTCTTTTTTTACATGGTCGCTGATTTCATTCGCCATTCTAGCTTTTATCTTTTAGGCTGCTACCAGCGAGCAAACCATAATCTATTTCTGCTCATTCCTTATGGACTTGTCTACCGTGAAGCTATGCCCCCACAAGGCAGTGCCTTCTTCTCAAAAATGTGGGAGCGGTACTTCCTCGACACAATTATCGTGTCCGTCTGCGCGTCTAATGGCAGCCGGCGCTTGTCAAGCATCACTTGCGTGTCGTCACGGCGGCTATATGGCCGCGGTATCCCCTTGATAATTCACACTGTGCGGGGACCTTGAGCGGCGCGGGAATCTCTACTCGACTCTGCTCCAACCTTTTCCGGACGATAGCCAATGAATCACAACGTGCGCCGGCGTCGTGTTTTTGTGCCACACTGCTGTGGTACTTCTGCCCAACGCCACTAGGGTCCGCTGACATGACAATTCAATTGTCAGCTGACTGACAAATAATTGTCAGTCAGTGACTGACAAGCAATTATTTAAATTTTTGGCGAAATTCTACCTGACTGACAATTACAAGCCATGAAATAATGACTGCCAACGGACTTGAAAAACTTGCGAAGTTGACTTGAAGTTGGCCGGGAGGGCACCAGTTTGAACATCACTTGGTAGAAGACCTCACTGCAGCAAAATCAACCACAGGAAGGTATGTTAGATTAGATAATTGGCGGTCGATGGTTCAAACATCATGCTCGGGTCAGTCTTTTCTTCGCATATTACAAGTCATAATGATTTTATTCAGAGTGGAGAAGCTCTGTGTTGTCTTCTATGGCGTCCAAGGTTATTTGATTCGGAACGGTAGCTCAGCAAAGAGGTGTGTCTGCACCATTTCTCAAAAAGGTAATTGTTAATTGTTATCTGTCAGTTCTGACAGTCAGCCTGACATCTGACTGACAATTAATTATTTTCTCCAAAGTGGAACTGTCAGCGGACCCTAAACGCCACGCGTATTCATTGAGTCAGTGTCCCCATTAATGCGCTTCTTCTCCAGCTACCCTCCCGCGCCATATGCTCCAGTCGTCGGCGGGTTTTGCGTATCACGTCTTTGTGGGCGCGCCCTGATTGCGCTCTGATTGGCTCGCGGAAAAAAACGCAATGGTCTCGCCCACGATACACATGGGCCTAACGCGGTTTACTCTCGAGGCTCTCAAGAGCATGAAGCACCTGGTTAGTGGTCAACTTTATCACAACCCTGAAAAAAAATTATTGCAAAAAAGATCACTTTTCCAAAGCAAGGCTATCACATCCAACTCTCGCGCCAACGAGTCTGAGCGTGGTCCCCGAATCTTGCGCACAGGCCGTGATTTGCCTCTGCTCGGAGTCTGGACCGGATCGAACACGATCATGTGACGTCCGCGGTCCTGGCGGTTGCAAGGAACCAGTCCCGCCGTTTCAAGTGCTACGCGACAGCGCTCCGCCCGCGTACTTGACGGTCATCCCGGTGGAACTCCAAACGTCGTGGCGTCTTCTGATGCTCCGGAGGGGGCGTTGGCCACAGTGTGGGTCATGGAATGCATTGCTATAATTACGATAAGTTAATTGATATGTGGTTACAAGGTATGGATGGGAGCTCGGAATAACACAGGTGCGAGCAAATACAGTTTTGAGTGATAGCAGACGTCTATAGGATACAGATACAAGGGTGCACAGCAGCAGAGGGCAATAAATATGGTCATTAATTTAGTACGGAGACCCGCACGAGATGGAGAAAGTCATTCGTCACTGGGGGCCGATGACGTCTGACATAGGCTGGAGAGGTACGCGGCACTCCTCTTCGTGTATATGTCGAGTATCAGGATTGGAAAAGGTCGCGAAACACTTGAGACACCACAGACGATACTCCGGTATGGTCTCGCCGTATATCTCAGGGAGCGGAAGGATCGTCGGATCCCGCCTGTAGCCGCTGTCCATGTACTGCGCGAATCCGGGGCAGGTTACTTCATGCCTGCGGCGAGAATCCGAACGCGAGAGGATGGTGAGGCAGCCCATGCACCATTGGCGCTCCTTCTCGCTTGTCTCTCTGAAGATTTTGGGAAGGCAGGGTGGTTTATGCTGCTTGTTGTAATGGCGCTTGATGTCGGCGTCCCGAGTGAACGTCGTGCGACACGTGGGAAACGGGCATGACACTCTTTTCCTCTTTCTCCTTTCCGACTTCCCGACGCGATGGACTGGACCGTCAGAGTCGCACGAAGGCGATCTTTCCGGAAAATCATCTAGATGAATGATTTGCAGCTCAGGGCGTGTGAGAGGGGAGTCGGAGGGAAGACATTGGGCATCATCCGACTCGTTTTGGAAGTACCATAGCGTTCCAGGCTCTGTTTCCTCGGAAGGCGACTGCACTATGGTTTCCAGGCTTCCAACGACGTCCCTACGCGGTGAAATAGGCCGTGGAGCATGGACGATTGTCGAAAGTGGAGCGACGGAGTCGAACAAGGCCGGACTGGCCTCCCTGGATTGAGGGAGTACTGAACTTGTGGAAGGTTCAAGTTGAATGTCTATGTGAGGAGGTGGGGAGGGGGGAGACTCGGTAACATCTGCGTTGGAAAGAAACTCGGTATCGTGCTCAACGTCGGATCCGTAATTGATAGGCGAGTGGGGAGGCGACAGGGCCGACGAGAAAGAGAATGGGCTGCCGGGCGTCGAGCACCACGATTCTGAATCCGAAGAGTCGTATGCCTAAATGTCGGTAAGTCCTCCGGGCATTGGTATGGATTTAGACTCCCACCTCGGGGCTCTCCCAGAAGTCAAATTGCGTAGTGGAAGGAAGTCCCAGAGTAGCATCGTCAAATGCTGCAGGGTATATACCGGCGACCTCGTCCTTGATTTGGTATGTATCGCGGTCGATAACAAGCCTGTTCAGATCAAACCGGTCCAAGGCTTTGCTACTAGGCTCCGAGTCTACGTCCACATATTCCCAACTTGTTCCTTCCAAATCGCTAAAAAAGCGTCTCAGATGCATCCATACAGAGCTGCAATCTAGTGCAGTGCTTACGAGTCGCATGAAGCAGCGTCGAAATCAAAATAGTCATTTATGTCCAAGTCGACGTCGGAAGTTGAAGGCGAAGTTGAACAAGAAAGGAGTGCCATGCTGGGGGAGGGACGCGAAACTGGAATGAAGGAAGAAATGGAATTTATCGGGGCTACCTTTAAATGGATGATTCTTTTGTATTCCTTACCGCCGGCTCGGTAGTGTAATTAACATTATATGCACTTGTGGGCGCGTATTTAATCCCTGTGGAACTTCTCTTAAGTGAAACGTGGAACAGGGATGGCACCATACCTCACCAACGCCTGCACGTTACTCGAGTTTTTTACTCCACTGCGCCCATTTTGAACTTTGCATAGCCGCCAATTACTGTTTTTACTGCCAAATGCGAGTTGGTAGCCTCGAGGAGCGCCTCGAGGTACGGGCAATATCACATGCGAGATCAGATGTGCTTCTTCCCGTCCCGATTTACGCGCGAAGCCCGACGATCGATCATTTTGATGCGCGGAGGCGACCGAAAATATTGCCGATGGGCTCGAGGGTCATCGCTCTAAATATACAAGGGATTGGCGAGAGAACAAGAGATAAACTTGTGATATCATCAACTGGAACGAGGATTGAATTGAGAGAGACAACAGGTGTCGGGGGTTTCCGGGCTCAACGCGGTTGCTACTCACAAGTTGCTAGGTTGTACATAGGCGAAGAACAACGTCGGAGTGGTTGCGGGGTGCGCTATTCTGCAGCAGCGGCCCCTAAGATGTTTGTGTACCCGCTGGAAACATTCTGGGCTCTGAAACCCTGATTGTCATCCTACTTCCATTACACCGGCTGATTAAACAAGAGTTGCTTTCTATTGAGTATCCCTTTAAACTACCAAAAATGTTTAGGATGGTCATCATGAACGAGATCGGCGAAGCTGATTCGGTGGCGTACCTACACATGCGCCCCCAAATCCACTCTGAACAGATGGGGGTTGGATAATAACGTGCAGCAGCCCTGCAGAGATCGCGCCATTTGGGACTAGTTGTTGACTTACCTCTGGCTTTCAGTCGCTAAAGGCCGCCTAAGTACAAGGTATTCCATTCCGAGGATACGATGAGCAGGAGGATACGCGTCGGATGCAGTTTGGAAGCCCGGTCTTCGAGCTTCTTGGAGACGCCCAGAGTTTGATACCCTACCATATACGCCCACAACACCAAATATCTCACCTGTTGGTTGTCAACCGCTTACCTTTCTTCACGTACAAAGCGTTTCGTCAATTGTTACCCCGCGACAGCAAGTGCAAATGCTCACCGTGCATGTTTTCTGCTCCATGCATCCGCGAGGCTTCAGAATAAGCGGCAGTTTTCCATCGTCAGTCTAAACGGAAGTTCAGCCAACTTCTTGACTAATGTCTTCCGAGTATTTCCTCCGCTCGCTAAGGTCAACGATACTTGCACATGGGTCTCGCAGAGTCACATAGCACGCCGCTTCTTCGCGGCCCTTGGCCACTCCATCGTCGGCTGCTGAGTATCATTTCGTCGAAGCTCATTCCGGTGATGATTTAGCTACGCGCCTGACGATACTGTCTCATCTCTACGCGGATCTGCCGGAAAACTGCTAGTTAGTAAGTTGAGAATAGCATTGATCCCCCACTGTTGCGCTTGCAGCCAGCAACTGTTCGAATTTATTTACAACCGGCCGGGTTTCGCGACAGACATCCGAACACCGAGTCTTGTCTCGGTGAGACCGAGAAATCGATATCGAAGTCTGCGACAGAGGCCCGAACACCGAGACTTAGGCGAGCGAGGCTAATAAGTGTGGGTATTAGATGGCGAGTCATATCGCTGTCCATCTGTCTCCGAAAGATCGATACCGGATTCCGCGACAGAGGTCCGAACACCGACACCTAGAGCGGTGCCAAGTGTGCTAAATTGCCAGTCAGCGATATTGACCATTCGTGGTGTACTGCGCTTACTGAATAAAAAAAATTGTGTGCGTCCAAATGTCAAAACTTTCGTTTCCGACAACAAATTAGTTGCCGTCGACGGTGGATGGACGGATAAAACTCACCACAGGAACCGACAGTATCCGTTGACTCAGTATGTTGAGGAATTTCTCGACGGAACAGGCTCTGATGATGTAATTTAATTGATGGCACGGACGGAGGCAGATCGGGGACTTGAGCGGACCGGGTGGATCGCAATCGCTTGAATCTCATTTGAAATTCACCGAAGTGAGATAATGTGGGTGAGAGACGGGCTCGCCCACAACTGGCGAACTTCCTTTTTGGATATTTCAAATTCCAAGCGAAACCAAGAATAGACACGTTTTAGCGATGAGGATTCCTTAGCGGCAGATTCGGGGACCATTCACAAAGCCGGTAGGAAATGGGCTGCATTAATGCGAGCGAGAGGACGCCAGTCTGATTAGAGGCGATTAGAACATCCGATAAGTAAGTAAAAGAACGAATGAAGGTCCGTCGTCGTTGAGGTATTCAAGAAATAGATGATGCATCATTCGATTCGCCCCCTCAGCCAACTCAGCAGGCCTTTCGTGCCCTCCCTCTCCCACACACGCCGTGCTGGAACGCGGAAACTGTATACAGTGAGTCTATGTACGCAATGAAGGGCATGATAGGCACGTACACGTTCCCATCCACGAGAAATACGTCCAACGGCAACAGGCCCAGCTCAGAGGGGAGCTTGCCGATCTCGTTGTCCCGCAAATCAAGTTCCTCGAGCCCCCAGCCCGGGACCGCTCGATTGCCCTTGAAAAGAAGGGCAAGGCCCTGGAAGCCGTCGAGGTCGGTTATGCGGTTTCCGCGAAGATGTAGCTGCTTGAGACCCTTGCGGTCAGCACTGGGGGTAGACGCAGAATCAGAAGAGAGGATCAGGTCGGATAGAACTGCAGTCGTCAAAGCAGCGCTGGTAAGTGTGTTGTATGCCATATTGAGGTTCCTCAAACTTGGGAACAGCTCAGTCAGTAGCGGGAGGATGAGCTTCGTCTGAGAGGGGACGACCAACACCGTCTCGTCAGCGGTGGCGGTGGCGATGGAGATGTTGTCGCCTAGATTACATCCTTCCAAGCTTAGCTCCTCCAACCGCGGTAGGAGAGGCTCGCCCGCAGATGGCGCAGGGAGCGTGAACGAGCGGTCCATGCGGCGGTTGGTAAGAATCAAGACTTTGAGAGTGTGTGCGAAGGGCTGCACAGAGATGAGTGCGAGGGGCATAGTGGCAGTGGGCAAAGTGACATCGCTCGTTCTGGGCGAGGGAAACTTCATAAAGGATGGTGAGGCCAAGGAAACTGCCCGCCCATGGCGCGATGGAGCGGTGGAGGGAGGTAGGGTGAGCGTTTCCGTTCGGGAATTGTAATATTGGGGATCAGCCAAGGAGGATGTCTTTGGGGTGGGAGATGGCTGTCGTGGATGCGCACCAAGACCCAATCCAGAGTCCGCGGCAGCCGAGGTAGCGGCAGCAGCTCTTGCCCGTCGTTTCCCGCCCTCCGTTAAGAGCCCTTGCTCTGCTTCGATCTCCCAGGCCTCCTTCACAACTGGGGTCTTGGCGGCAGGTGTCTGAATTCTGGATTTCTGTTGCGCGATCCTCGTTTGCGCAGGTGAAACATTTTCCCATTCCAGCCCGCCGTCCACCGCCTTCCCCGCCCGTGATTTAGATCGCCGCTCGGCCTCAATTTCCCACGCCTCCCGAACAATCTTCTTCCCGACGATTACGCGAACGACGCCACCCGGTGGGTCCTCGTTTGTGATCTCAAATGTAAGTTCCTGTGCCAGACCTTTAAGACCGTACGTCGCTCCGTTTTCCGTCATTTTCGTGGAACCGAAATCCAGAATGGATATACTCGGGAAGGCCCCCGAAGAGAGCGAGATGCCCTCAAAAACGCGGTCAGATATGTCGGCCTTCTCGCACCGGAGAATTTTGAGCTTCTGCAGCGTAGCGAGGGTCGAAAAAAGCTTGCTACATGCTTGATGCCCTTCGGACTCGAGGGGGTTGCCCGAGAGGTCGAGCGTGACGATAGATTTCGGGAGGTCGAGATCGATGGTACCCGCGGCCAACTTGTTGTTGGATGCATCGAAGATGGCGAGCTTTGGGAGCGGCGTGGAGGCGCGGGTGATCTCTGGCCCGAACAATCCGCGAGCACCAGTTGGTTGCGGCTTGGCGGAGGAGAATGGCGCTCCGAACGGGAGGGATGTCAAGGCGTTGTTGGCGACATTGAGATTGGATAGGGCGGGGAGGGAAAATAGATGGGCGGGAAGAGATGTCAGGGCGTTGTGAGATAAATCAAGCGTCGTGAGTCCCGCAAGATCGGCGAACTGGTCAGGAAGAGAGACAATCTTGTTTTTATGAAGCTGCAGCAAGATTTAGCAGAGATCTCGAAGAGACACTGTCACATACATCTATTGATTTGAGAGATCCAAAAAGGGAAATTTCAGGCTGTATCTCTATTATGTCGTTTCCCCATGCCTTCAGGATTTCCAAGTCCTGAATTTCAAACCAAGCTGGCGCAGCACGCTTACGTGCGGCCGTTTCTGGTGCAGGTGGTAGTGGTGGCTCCTCGACGACTGACTTCAAAGGCTCTGGTGTGATGCCAAGATGAAGGTCAAACATAGCGGAAGGTATGCACTGCAAAGAGCGAGTTGAAAGGTTTATTGAGCCTTTCAAGACCTGTTTGGATCAGCAGGACACAAACGTTGCTGGATATGCCATACCGGTACTTTTAGCTCGTTCTATGGTGTCTCTCAGGGACGGACGTCCGAGAATATCCTCATCTTCGGTTGGAGGGGCATTGGGTATGGCCTCTTCGAGACCAGCGAAACTGTCTAGTGGACTGGCCCCGGAGCTCTTCTGAGCTTTCTTGGCCTGTGCTCGTTTTAAAGCGATGGCCTCTTTGATCGAGAGGGGCTTTGCCGAAGGTTCTTCCTGTGTGGATGTGGGCTTATCCATGAACGAATCGGTATCGGCGTATGGTTTCCGGGAAGACTTTAAGTTGGAAGGGGTGGTGGCTCGTGCGAAAGTGGATTTCGTCCTCGTCCGAATGTTACTGCTCGGGGCAGGAGGTTTGGCAGGAGATGCGCGGGGAGTGCCCCGAGATGGTTGCGGAATACGCGACATCGTCGTCGTTCGGGCTCGAGCTCGAAGCTGCTCGAAGGAATGGACGATGATGAAGCTGGTTCGACAATACCAATTTGTTTGGCTGCGTCAACTGTCCCACACAAAGTATCACGGTCACGTTCCTGCCATCAAATCGGAGACTAAAATCGGAGTCGGAGCTGAATCGGTTTAGGCTGTGGGTTGCCGAGAATAGACGACGAATTTCTCTCTTAATCGCGGTTGGATCGCGGCCTTAATATTATGATTCTCCGTCGCGATCCGTGTATGAATTCTACTGAAAAAACAAGTAATTCTGGATTTCTGAACGATGAGCCTGAGGGATGTAACAGTCGAAGAAGTTTTCTTGAGGTGGTCCTTGTTACAGTTTTTGATTGAATAAGTCGTGGGAGAACCGCCGAGAACCGGAACCGACTTTAAAATGCAGAACCTCTGGAGAAGGTTCGACATGGGCCCGGGTTCCAGTCCCGTTTCTCGGGAAAAAAAAATCGGATATTGAACGAGATCTAGCTATGTAAATCCGTCTCGAGAAACGACCATCGGAACCGCCTCAAGATCTATTCTGACCGTCCCTATATATTGTCATCAGAAGACCGTACGGCTCGCTGGATATTGAATCCACTGCTGAAATAAGTACATCCTTCGGACTCACTTATTCGAAGCGTGAAGGGTTGATAGTCAGCACCAGTCCTTCCCCAAACTGTTGAAGAGTAATTACATACCAACATAGGATTACCCCGGGCCGAAGAGATTCGGCGCATGGTGTGTGCTGGGATCCGACTCTCAAGTTGCTGATCGACTCGCTAAAGAGATGCAGTCCAACGGCCCTACGAATAGATTCACGCCATCCTGGGGTATAGAGCCAAGGATCTGGCGCAACACATCCTGCACGCTGGGGTCATCCAACCAGTTCGATGATGCACAAAAAAAAAGTCCGAGAACGGGTCAGAGCTCCGTTGAGCACACCCCGAGGGTAGGTTGGGGGGAGAAGCTGGCAGGCGAACGTTGCAAGCTTCCGATGCGGTCTGAAGATAAGATAGCCTCTTGTGTTTTGGGTTGGCTTTGAAGGGAAAAAAATATTTTGTACATATTCTTCCCGAAGAAAGGCTGTTGTTGCAGAGATAGCTAACAAGGAGAATGCGTCTTGAAATACAACTGGAATGAGAGTACAAGGTAAGAATACACTGATCTTTGCGGAATTCTTAGATTCGTATCAGATCTTGAGCAGGCAGACTCACCGTCACAATTCGTCTCGTTTAGCGCGCTGCTTCGGCTCCTGAACGTCCACCTTGCCCACAGCCTTGAATGCGGCCAATATTTCAGCGCGCAGGGTCTCTGAGACCTCCCACTCCTGCTTGGGCACGCTGACGAGCTGCACGTCGGGCATCGCGCCAACCTGGCCGACGTGGGCCGCTGCTGGGTGAACCTGGGCGAGCGACGTCGGAGCCTGGAAATACGAGGACGCTGGGGGGAGGGTGACGGCGAGGTATGTGTTTGCAGTGTAGTTGAGATTTAGAGCCATGGTGGTGACTGTGTGAGCTGCAATTGGCACCTCGGCACGGACACTCATTACCTTGTATCCACACCATCACCACCGCAATCCTATGGCTACGCACAACCTAACGTCGCAGGTCGGCGGCCATGCAAACGGCGTGCTCACCACGGAGGACGATACCCTTCTCATAAAACAGGCTCTGCCCCTCGAGCTGCAGTTCTATCAGACTGTGGCGGCGGCAGCCGATGACCCTGCATTCGACGCGCTTAGGCCGTTTCTCCCCAAGTTCCTTGGAACTCTTGCTCTTGAGGGCGAGCTCGATACCGACAAGCCGCCCAGCGACACCAGCATCCCGGTGAAACCACTCGACGGCCCGCGCAAAGATGAGCGCGATAACCATCAAGGTTGGCGCCGGGTTGACTGACGGTCTGCGCACAGAGCCTTGTGTTGGAGAACCTTGCGCATGCATTCACGAAGCCCAACATCCTCGACATCAAGCTCGGCACCGTGCTGTACGACGAGAGCGCGTCGGCAGACAAGGTCGAACGGATGCTGAAGGCCGCGGAGGCGACGACTTCACTTAAGATGGGCATCCGCCTCACGGGTTTCCAGGTAAGTATTGCAGAGTTCGATTCTATTCAAAACTTGACAATACTATAGGTGTACGACAGCACGACGGGCGAGGCCGTGAACACGCCAAAGGCGTACGGCAAGTCCATCTCGGCCGCCCAGCTCCCCGAGGGCATCGGCCGGTTTTTCCCCATCGCCGCCGCGTCCGAGAACCCCGGCCAGGGTCTCCCCGCGCCGCTTCTGCTGCAGATCCTCGAACTGATGCACGAGGACGTTGCTGACATTCGCCAGGCGCTCGCGGGCCTCGAGATGCGTATGGTCGGCGGGAGCCTCCTTTTCCTGTACGAGAGCGACCCGGCGCTTGCGGAGGAGGGGCTCAAGTATATGCTGCGGGACCAGGATGAGGAGGAGGAGGAGGACGAAGATGATGAGGACGAGGAGACCGCAAAGAAGACACCGGGCCCACCGTGCGATGTCCGTCTTATCGACTTTGCGCACACACGCTTCGTGCCGGGACAGGGTCCCGACGTCGGCGTTCTTCTCGGTATCGACACGATTCTCGGTCTGCTGGACGAGCGCATCGAGGCTGTACGCAAGGCTGTTTAATTGTCTGTTTAATTTTTAAATTACAACAATTGCTGGTCAACGGACCTGCACTCAGCCCCTCGTAAATCTGCACCTATCCGCACAGATGGCATAGATCCTCAACCGGCATGCGACGGAGCCGACTGTCGCGATCTGAATTTTGATTCAGTGCTTACATGTTTATCCAGTATTTCTGGCAGTTGATCTAGCGCTTACCACGCTAAATCAAAACTGGCGTAGTGCTCTGAAGGGTTGTAAAAATATTAGTTTATCGGAATTACCGGATTTGGCCGAGAGCGGTTGTTTGTGTATGCTATGCAAATCCGTCCCACCACCTTGTCGTCACCAAACCGTCACCTCGTCGTTCATCGATCCCTTTGGCCACATGAACCATGGGGCCGTATACGATCCTTCAGGATTCGAACGCGTATCATTCCCGCACGAAACTTCCCCGGCATCACAACATCGCAAACAAAATTAACCGACTGAGCCTGCAATGACGGACTCCCGAGTCCTGAGGATTTGCCGTTCCAGCTCGAGAGGGGCTAAATTCATCTGTGGAATGACGCATCACCCGCTCACAAGCAACGTCATCTACTTGCTTCCGCGCCGTCATTCTACCTACTCAGAAACATATATAAAGACCTGGCGAGATGTTCACTCATCTTTCCAACTTCTCCCCCAAACATAACATCATGGACAAACTCGCCTCCATTACCGCCGCACTCGATGCGGGCAAAATTCCCTCTTCTGAGCAGCTCAATGCATTAATCGACTGGCTCACGAAGTCCGCCATCCCCGCTGTTCAGCCGGATCAAGATAGTCTGAGTGGACAGGGCCGCGTTTTGGCGAACGATATCCGCAATGTTCTCGAATCATACAAGGCGTTAAACGCCAACAAAAACAGTGCGTTTCATTTTGCCGTGTCGTTCTCGCTTTTCTGACATCTTCAAGACGACAACCTACTGCAAGAAGCTGTCTGGCATCTCACTGAAGGCGATGTCAACGTGGCCATCGACTCGCCCAGCGCTTCAGCCAACAAGAAAGAGGTTTCCTCCGACGTCGACGCCGTTCGCAGCTCGCTCCGCACCATCCTCTCCATCGTCTGGCAGAGCATCTCCTCAGAGGGCGGCTTCCTTCTCAATGACTTTGCATCCTTCTCTCGTCTCGCTCTCGCCGACGCGGCAGAAGTGGTCCAGGACGCGGCCAGCCGCGCCAAGGATGGTCTCCGCGATGTCGAACAGGGCGTCCAGGACGGCCAGCGCGACAACCTCGGTCGCGACAAGCAGCGTCTCGAGGAGGAGAAAGACGTCCGCGTGGCGTTCGAGCACGGCATGGATACGCTCAAGGACGCTGGATCGGGTGTCATCGGTGCGGGACAGTCGGCAAAAGAGAAAACCGAGGATATTTCGAATCGTACCACAGAGCGCCTGCAAGGTGCATATTACAAGGTACGCTTCAGCCTGACTCTGCAATGTCTCTTTTATTTATTAGTCATTCGAGGCCTGCGAACGTGCACAGAAAGACCCGGCCTACCGCTCGTCCCTTTCCACCCTCTTCGACACACTCCACAAATGGATAAATAAGGCGTTCGACACTGCAACCGACCAGTCTTTCACCCTTGGGACTTTCATCGAGGATCCCTCCCCCGAACAACATATCCCTAAAGCTCTCGACGCGCTCAAGACGATACTCGATCGTTTGGCCAAGCCACAGAGTTCCGTCGACACTGTCGTCGACAAGGCCCAGCGGTTCGTTTTCTGCGGCGCGTCGTGACTCGGTCGAAATCAAGGCATGGGTGGACAAGTTCTTTTTACATGTCCAAAGAAGCCTCGACGACCCGAAGTACCCGCGTTCCGACGAAGCGCGTGGCGTCCGCCGCGACCTGCGCGAGCGGGCCCGCACGCTGCTCGCCGCAGAAACTCCCGCTGGGCGCGCGTGGGAGGAATTGAAGGAGACGGTGCTGACGTTTGGTGGCGCGCTGGCGGCGGATGCGGATGTCGAGCGGGTGCAGCGAGCACATGTCCGGCTTGGAGAGGATGTGGAGCGTGGTCTTGTGGAGGCGGGTGAAGAGGCGGAAACCGGAGTGCAGGCAGTGCTAGAGCGGGCGTCGTGGTTCTGGCGGGATCTCTTCGCAGTGTACGCGCCGCGCGCACTCTCCATGCTCAAGGACCTGCCCATTCCGCGCACTGAGTATGCCGACGACGACATTGACCTCGTCCTCGAGAATCTCGACATCTCGTCGTTCGGGCTCAATCCTGCCCACATCTTCATCCGCAACATCACTGACGTCGATGTGCGCACCTCGGAGACGGCCCAGGCCACCGCAGGAGTCGGGACGTTCACCCACATCCGGCTCCAAGCGGTGCAGCTCGCGCTCGAAGACGTGTCATTCTACTACAAGGACAAGACCGCGACTCTTCCCCCCAACGAATACACTGGTCTCCTCGCGCTGAAGATGCCGCCTCAGGGTATTGACGTCGACATCAAGATCCGGCTCATTCCATCCGAGCAGGAGCGCAACGCGAAGCGCGCGTATCACCAGATCGAGCTGCTCACTGTAACGATTGCCGATAACGTCGAAGTCGACGTTCGCGACAGCAACCATGCGGTGATGCTTACGCTCTTCAAGCCCATTTTCAACATGCGCTTCCGCGACGCACTCGGGAGGGCGCTGAGTGAGCAGCTCCGCGCGGGGTTGGACTGGCTCGACGCGGTTGCGTGGGATGTGGCGCAGCGCGCGGAGGTCTTTGGTGATGCCGGTGCGGGGCGTGGCGCTGCGCTCGCCGGCGCGGTCTGGTCCGAGATTGGGCGCCTGAGCCGCGAGCGCAACTCGGGGTGGCGAACCACTGGGACCGGCGTCGTGCTTGAGGAGGGTGTTGAGGGCGGCGCGAAGTTTGCCATGGGTGCGGAACCGCAGGTGTTGAGCGGAGAGAAGCGCGGGCCGGTTGGGACTGGATCGGAGAGCTTGGAGAAGTGGGTCGGGGACGCCGTTCAGGCTGTTACGCCTGGTGACGCGAAGACGGCGGGCGATGCGAAGACTGCCGCGAAGGAGGGTGCGCAGACTGTGCAGAAGCATGTGCAGGGCCTGGTTAGGGAAGGGAAGAAGCAGGCGCGCTCTTTCCGTCACAGTGTCGAAGAGAAGTCGGCGACGGAGAAGAGGAACGCCGGGTGGAAGAGCCAGGCGTTTGATATCTAGGCGCAGTTTGTTTCCTTCCTCGCACCCCGGGCATTCTCCATTGTAGTATAAAAGCAAACACTTGTAACGCAGCACTGTACTTGTATGAATTTTATCGCAGCTCTTTTTAGTACATCTTTTTTTCCTCCCGAAACAGGACGATGGATGTCCTGCGAACCAAAAAAGCCGCAGATAAGATCAGATCAAGAGCGCACAGCCACTGACACCTGTCAAAACTGTTTTGCCTTTCACATGCACATCCAGCCCTTTTATTCGACACTCATTTTGCGCCGTGCCTCAAAAGTCTTGAGATTCTTTGCCACGACATCTCGAGCAGTTGCGATACCTCGCGTGCGCTCAAGCCGTCACTGGAACGCGATGGTCAGTGACGCGCGGCTGTCAGGCGTATCTCTAGTCCGGAGGCCGCCGCTGCGCCACCAGGACACTCGACAGGGACATGACCACAGCCCCGCAGAGAGCTGTATTTCTTGTCATGTGTGGCATATGTATTTCCTTCTCGAAAATTGCCCCACATTCAACAGCTTTTGTGTTCTTTCCGGGAAGCTATTTTTGACCATCATTGCCAGTCATTGCCACAGTACACCTCTCTCTCCCAACTCATTCAATTTCCATCTCATCGGCTGGTCGACTGATTGCAATCAGCCGCTCCACCTCTAGAACCCCTCTCAGTCCCTATCAGCGGCTCCGGGACAGCTGCTGGCACTGCCTTGTGGACAGATTTGGGGTTGCTTAAGAGCACAGACGCGCGCTAGTCAGTATCTTTCGCGACCTCCCGTTCTTGAGCATCCCATCATGGAAGGTTTCGGCGAATACACCGTCGCCACTGATACGTTGGCTGCGATTCTCGGAGCGTATCCCTTCTCGATTGGGTTGTTTCGCGAGCTTCTCCAGAATTCAGATGACGCGCGAGCCTCCAAGCAGGTATTCGTTCTAGACGCGAGAACTCACGAGACAGCACGGCTGGTAGATCCGAAACTTGCAGCGACACAAGGCCCGTCGTTGTTAGCGTATAACGATGCATTATTTTCCGACGAAGATTGGGACGCGTTGCAGAGCATTCATCGGTCGTCGAAGAAGACAGATACCTCGTGAGTTTGGCTTTTATATCTCTGCTTGCCGTATTGATATTTGTACGCAGGAAGATAGGAAAGTACGGGATAGGCTTTCGATCATGCTATCATGTGCACATTCTCGCTAGATTATCTCGATGTTCCCAGAATTAACTATTGTTACAGGTTACGGACAATCCGCAGATTCTTTCGGGAGTCTCGCTGGCCATTCTCGACCCCCATCATAATTTTTCAGAGTCGGGTGGAACGAAATTCGAATTCGCTCCCAAAGCTGTCGAGTACCGCGACCAGTTGGACGCGTTCGACTTCTTCCTTTCCCCAGATGAACGCGGCCAGAAATTCTCGGGTTCCATCATCCGCCTCCCGCTGCGCAAGCCCGGGGCGCAGAGCAGTATCAGTTCCAAGGCGGTCGACGCCGCAGAGATCCGTCAGTTGTTCGAGGATTTTGTACGGGAAGAAATCGGCATCTCGTTATTGTTCTTGAAGAACATCACATCCGTCGAGGTGCACGAGGTGGACGCGCAGGGCAATCGGCGGTGTCTCGCCGAGAGCAGCATACAGAAGGAACCGGTCGTGTCCTGGACTGCCGACAGCGATCGCCACACCTCTTTCAAATGCACTGTCACGGTGGAGACGCCTCTGCTTGGCCGGGTGAACAAGACATGGCGGATCGCCCATTCATACTTTCCGGAAGCGTACTCCACCTCTCTTTTGTCTCTGCGCATAGGCCAGGATCCCCGCCCGATATTGTCGAAACACAAGCTTCTCTCAGAAATGGCGATCGCTATTCCCATGTCCATTTTAACGCAGGAGGAGAACGCAGGTCGTTTGTTCACATATCTTCCACTGCCGCTCAAGACCGGGTTCCCGGGTCACGTCCACGCGCTGTTTGCACTCACCCAGTCGCGACAAAACTTGAATAACGGCGGGGAAATTGGAATTGTAAGTAACTCTCAACTTTTACTCCCGTTTTACTCAAAACTAATCGGCGCGTAGGTCCGCGGATCGGAGGATAGGTGCACTATATTGCCGCCCAATTTTCGCTTTGCTGACCGGATCACTTTGCAGCATATTGGTGGAATGGAATCACATCCTTTTCGAATCGTTCCTGCCCCGCACGTGGACGGCCCTCCTCAAGGTTCTTCTGCAGGATGATCACTTAACCGACGTATTCAGGGCATGGCCTCCGGCGCAATCCGTCGTTTTTGGAGGAGATAGCGCGTACTGGCAGATGTTACCTGCGAAACTGCTTGGATGCATTGTGGCGTCCAAGGCCGAGGTGTGGCCGGTCGTAACCGGATCCAAGGGGAGCATGCAACCCCATTTTGCGGACCTTGACTCTGTCCTCCTCGCCTCGTCCGATATCGATGAAGGGACTCTGCGGGCGCTGGCGAATGCGGGATTGCGCGTGACCCAACTGCCTGACTACATTCTCCAGCTTTTGAGTAATAGCGGAGTGACCGATATTCGGTATACTTTGTTATCACCTGGCATTGCGTACCTCAATCTCTGTGTAAGTTTCTTTGTCTGCTTTTCCGCCCCATCTGACCCATCGCTTTCAGAGCCATGTCACTGATATCCAAGCGCTTGACGTGGCCGATCGGGCGGCCCTTCTGCAGTTCCTTCTTCGAACACAGCAACTAGAAAATATTGTTGGATTGCCGCTCGTCCCCCTGGTCAATGGGGAGTATTTGGCCCCGATGAGGAGTGGAAACGAGGCCCCAATACATACGATGATGGACCAGGCGGAGTGTGACGTTTTCAAGCGGTTAGACGACTCAGTCGTCTCGCTACCCACCATGCCTATTCATTTACGGGATCTATTCCGCATTCACGGCCCTTCCATCCTTAATGTTGCAGTTCTTTCTCCAGAGAAAGTCGTCTCGTATTTAAAGTCGTCACCGCTGGGGTTCGATCTCTCGCAGCGCCATATGGGGAAGCTCGACACCGCCATCGTCATCTGGCTGTCGGCTTTTTGGACGTGGTTGGCGACATGGTCCGCCCGCGACCAGCTGCTCCCGAACATCCGGTCGATGTGTGTGGTGCCGACGCACATGTACCTCGAGTCGCTCGAGGTTGGGGCTTTCTCGGAATTAGGCGCCGAGCCCTCGCTGGTGGCGATATTCCGGGAACTTGGCCTCGCATTTCTGCACCCCGCATTCTCGGCAGACGCACTAAAAGGCCTCTCATACTACCCAATGGTACTCAAGGGCCTGACCGACATCCAGCTTGTGCTTGACCGGATCAAATTTGGCCAGAGTTTGCGACTACAGCAGGATGATTCCCATGCGCTAGCAAAGCATATCCTGGATTGTGTGCTGCAACAGGGCCACCAGCGACCTCTTGACGAGAAACAGCGCAGTAAACTCCGGTCCCTTCCTATCTTCCCTCTTCTTTCTCCGTCGGTCATCACCGCGCCAGAGAAGTCTCCTGGAGTCTTGTCGGCATTCAAGCTACCCTCGCTGCACAAGAAGACGAAGAGTTTTGTTCAACCAAATTTGGGCCACATAATCGAGAACCGGACGGTATTGGGAGTCCCGAGCGGAAACTCGGTTCTTCTCCCCATTGTGGATGATGTCGTGTACCTGGACGGGTCGCGTGCCGATCTTGCGCTCTTGCCACAACTGGCACCGAGCAACAGTATACCACAAACGAGCGCCGAGATCCTTGCACTCGCGCTTCAGCATTTTCGTAAACAGTCGAAGGGTATACAATCCGCATTCCTGGACTATATGGTTCACAATCGTGATGCGCTTCCTCCGAGTCTTCTGAAAGTGCTCCAGAGAGTTGTCTTTGTTCCTGTTCTCGACGGAACACTGCAAGCCCCTGAGCACCTCGTTGATCCCACCAAGTCCGATTTGGTGGCAATATATTCAGAGAACAAAGATCGGATACCGACTACCCTGCCAGACGATCTGATGAATCTTCGCCACCTGCGATCCTTAGGGCTATTAGCAGACTCTCTCACAGTTGATATCGTAATAGAACGCATACAGTTCATCTCCTCACAGTTGGTTTTGGCTCATTCAACTGCGACGACTTTGGCCCATTTGAGGACACTTGCCACTCGACTCTTGACAATGATGTACAATTCGGGCCTCGATTGCACGTCGCTCGAACTCCCGTTGAAGGGCAAGTGGCTGCCCACCGATCGTGGACTGGTTGGTCGCGATGAGTGCTTTGACGCCGCGCAAAACCCCGCGCTGTTTGACGAAGTATTACCTGTTCTTGATCGTACAATCTCCATGTCTCCTTCTCTTCGAACCGCCCTTGGATGGGACCAGCCGATACCGATGTCGATCCTGCAGGCTCAGCTCCGCGCGGTCCTCCGCAGTGGTCGTGCATTGACATTGAAACTCGACTGTCTCATCAAAGAATTTAGCACCCGTGCTCTCAGTGAATCAGACTACACCGAGCTATCCAATATCACTTTTGGCAGAGCATGGATCCCCGTTTCGTCTGCCCGGCTTGCGCAGACCAATCACGCTGTCTTCTCGTCAACGTTCGGTTTGACGGAATTTTATCAGATTCCATTTAACCTGGCTGATCTGCCGCAAGTCCGACACTTCCTTTTACGCATGGGATGCACCGAAAGGTATAGCATGTCGATCGATCCGTTATATTTCGCGACTAATTTTGTTCGCAGACCATCATCTTCTGTTCTTATCACTGAGCTGAAGACACTGGAGCATAGATCACACCAACAGGATGTCGTCAACCAGACACTCCTTGTTCTCTCAGTAATTTCCGAAGACCTCAAGTCCGTTGACCGCAAAGATATTCTTGTTCCGGACAGCAACGCAGTCCTCCGCCCAATCAGCGAGGTGTACTTCAATGATGTAGGGGAAAGAGCTTGTTTGATCGATCCTGGGGAGCATTATCTGGCGCACCCCATGCTTTCCGATGAACTGAGCAAACGACTTCTGATGGACCGGCTTGGATTCAAGTCCGTTGAGCTCACGCCAGGTGTGGATATGGGCGAGTCACTTACCACCACAATTCGCAATGTCCTGAAGCAATATTCCGAGGCGCAAATTTGCCTCGAATTTCTTGCCAACGCCTGTGATGCCGACGCGACGAAGTTTGGGATCTTAGTCGATGAGCGGCCTGGTCCTGTTGAAAAGCTTCTTTCCTTCGCCATGACACCATTCCAGAATTGCCCTTCGCTTATCATGTATAATAGCGGTGTATTCAGCCCCAAAGATTTCGAGGGCATTTGCAGAACGGGCATAGGGGGCAAGGAAGGAAAGACTAACACCATAGGTCAATTTGGGTTGGGCGTTTTGTCGATGTTCCACTTCACCGAGATGGCAATGATTGTCTCGGGTAATCAGGTCTTGTTCCTGGATCCGTCGAAGACTCACCTTCCAATCCAAGGTTACGACATGTTTTGGGGATTATGTGCGATTTCACTGATTCACATACATAGGTCGAGCGTCTCTGCTTCTACCTCTCGAGCAAATCAGACGGTACGGGCTTTCCCTGACAACAATGGTCCATGTTCTTACGTAGTCATAGGTGGTATCCCGACCATCTTCAATGTCTCGATGGGTTGTTTGACTTTCACATGGATCGCGGAAGTGGTTACAGTGGTGTGCGTCAAATCTTTCACCACCATCTCTCTAGCTAAATTTATCGCAGACCCTCTTCCGTCTGCCTTTGCGAAATCCTTCACAGTTAAACAAGAGTTCCATTTTGAGCACGACCCGCATTACTCCGCACTATGTACGAGAGAAAATCGTCAAACCTTTTCGGAACGCTGCTAAACAAGCGCTCATCTTCACGAAATTGGAGAGCATTGTCACTTTCAGTCGAGACCCTGCCGGCATCCAGAGTAACGGATGGGCTATCTACGCCACGCGGCAGGCGCCCCAAAGCATTTTCAATTTCAAAACGCAGCACATCTCCATTCGTGTTGGCGGGGCGGAAGTCGAAGAGTTCAAAGTTGTTTCGGTCTCGTCTCCCCTCAGTGATCTGCCCCAGGATCTCTCTCCCCTCGTAGAACCGCATCGGCTGCGGTCACCCATCATTGTTGGTCTGGCTGCCCCACTTGCCCAGAGCAATGCGAATCATAGCCTATTTTCGACGCTCCCGTTGCCAATGACCTCAACACTACCGGTGCATTTGAGCGCTTCTTTCATTCTCACCCCGGATCGAAGACACATACGTTTGGATGACTACGCCAACCCCGAATCCAAGTATAATCGGTGGTTACTCTCACATGTTGCACCGCCTCTTTATCTCTTCCTTCTCGAGGACTTGATCAGGGGCCAAGCCCGACCCGACAATGGGGCATGGTGGCCCGGGAATACCGGCCAACAGCAGGATAGCGTCTCAAAGCATCTTGTAGACTCTTTCTACGCCACTCACCTTGCTTTCACCAAGCGTCGTGTCTGCTCTAGCATGTTTGTCACTGGTGAACAGTTCAAACCATCAGATATTCTCCTTGGGGGCAACGAGCCAGCCCCGGTGGCCAAGATTTTGAGCCTTCTCAACACCCCGCACATAGTCCGCCTCCCAGACAAAATTCGCGACCGTTGTGTCGGTGTGATGAAGACAGTGGACCCCACTTTTGTCAAAGCGGAGATCAAACAGAAGGCCCGGAGTCTTGTTTCGCTATTTAACACCGGCCAAGTAACAACACAAGACATTGAGATACTGACCAATTTCCTCGCTGAAGACTCAGCATCCGTTGTCGGTCTTCCCCTATTGCCTCTGGCCGATGGCAAACTCGTCGTGTTGCAGCCGTCGACATCGACCACGTACTATATTTGGAAACCGACCCAGCCAACTGAAGTCCTTTTTCGGTCTGAATACCTGGTGGATCCGGGATTCGCTGCCGCCGACAGATTCTTGAATAAAGGCGTCAACGTGACGAAGCTTACGGCCACTGCACTGCAAACTCTCATCAAGGAGCATTTTTTGGAGGCTGCCGAAAAGAAGGGTATGAAACCCGAGCAGGAAAAATGGGTCAATCTGTTTTGGGCGGAGTTCCCCCATTTCGAGCTTTCCGCGGAGACGACATTTTCGTCCTTCCCCTTGGTGCGTACCACTCGCCCAGGTCATTATGTTTCATTGTCGAGGTGCTGGACCGGTTCCGTCATCCTTGTCGGCAATTCTGAGCCGTTCTGGCTGTGCAATCTTCTCAGCGAGCTGGGCGCGTCTGTCGTTCAGAAGGACAGCAAAGAGCTATCCAAGGCCCTTCGCGATATCCTCAAAAGTCACCCTGCCTTCAACTTTGAGAAAGTGCTGCAATTTTTCCAAACTATCGAAGCGTCGATTCCCAGTCGTTTCGCCAAACTTGACCCTCATATCCATACCGAGTTTGCGAATTGGGCCCGCGGTCAAATCACTCGCACGCCTGAACGGCTTTTCCCCATCGCGTGCGCTCTTCCGATATGGAAAATGCTACAAAAGGAGGAGTCAGTGACCTTGCACCCGGCTTCCAAACTCAAGATGCTGCCATTTGGAATTAGTCGGGATATCGCCATGCGCTTCATCGGTGTCCCTTCCGTGGAGTACAATGCTGGCCTGGTTCATCTCCAGGTCGTCCCCATGAATTTCAATCAGTTTTGGTGAGAGAAGGATAAAAACAACGCACAACAATGATGTTGCTGACATAACCCTCAGGTATTATCTTAAATTGCCGACGACCTTGAAGCAGGAAGACCAGCAGGTTTACAAGCAGCTCCTCACTCTCTTGCCTTCCAACTTTGTCTACAATAACGACAATAACATGTAAGGGCTTTTCCGCCGTTTATAATTATAATCATAGCTGATCATCTTTCCCTCAAGTCTTGTTCCCAATGGAAATCGCACCCTCGTCCCTACTAAGGCGCTCTATACACGACATGCACTCTTTGTTGCTGGATTTGGATCGGACTCCTCGCCCACCCACTTTGTCTTGGAGAGTTTCCGTGACTTGGAACCGAGACTGGTTACGCTGGGCCTGAAAAGCCACACGAATCTCGATGTAGAAACTTACATTGCTCTTTTAACGGTATTTTCATCTCAGGCAACCAGGCTAGACGATGACGCAGATCATTCCGACATCATCGCCCGGGCACGCATTGTATTTCGAGCATATGGAGAGGATATGCCTTTGCGGATCGATTCGACGCATTCCCATACCTGGCGTCAGCTGGATAAATTTCGCTTCATTCCCCGACAACCCCTTCGCCGGAGAACGATGGGGATAGAGGAATCATCGGTATACGTCAAGCATCTCCCAGCCATCGTATCCCCAGACGAAGTCCTTCTGGTCGAAAATGAGAGTATCGCATGGACGCAACGAGCTGTGGTTCTGTATTCGCCCGAAGAGAGAGTACTGCTGGCGAACCCCCGTTTCGGAAATCCCACTGCGAAGGAAGTGGTCAGTTTTCTTCTTTTTCATCGTTATGCATCCGGCTGACCCTGTTCGTCCTGTTGTAGGTGGAGCATCTTCGTGTTCTTGCCCTTCAGGTCGCGAAAGATTACACGTCGGATATCTATCTGCTTTCGGATCTGGAAGCGACCTACAGGTGGTTGGATGAGCATCAGGATGAAGTCGAGGACAGCATCATTGAGTTCCATGACGAGCCGCTGTTTCTGAATGTCGACAACCCCAGGAACGATCCCTGGCTATGGCATTGCGCGGACGAAATGTTCTTCAACATACTCGACGGGGGCGAGCTTAAATCCGTCAAGAAATTTCTGCTTCCGTTCAAGGACCTGCTAACTGTTTCGGGCGTGGAGGACATCGTGAACGCCCCTGTCCCGGGGCTTGAGCGGACTTCAGTGGACGCGCAGTTGACCATGCTGCGCACGGGTTTCCAGACAATGCGGATGGAGGGCAAGTTGACGGACGTTGTCTTCGTCGCAGATGACGAGTCGCGTCATGGGGCACACCGTGCCTTCCTTGCGCCGATGAGCGACTACCTCAACGATTTGTTCTGCGGGTCTTTCACTGAAGCGGGCGCAGGCACCGCCGATGATCCTGTCGAGATCGACGTGGATTATCCCGGTCCATGTGTCGAGGCCATTTTGGGTGCGTATCTCTTCCATTGCGCTTGTATGGCGCTAATAACCTCTTCAGACTACATTTACCTGGCAAAAACTCCGAATCTGGAGCGGCTAGACGATCTCCTTGACGTCATGGAGTGGGTCCTTTTTCCCGGCGCACTGCACGTTTTAACTGACGAATCACAGTCTGTCGAACTACTGGGCTCTCGGGGAGCTAAATCAGCTCACACAGGCGAAGATAATCGGCAACAATCAGATTTCTCCTGCGACATACGAAGAGGGTGCGTTCTATGGATTACTGCACCGTGTCGTTCATCACTGACATGTATGTAGTTGTTGCGCGTGCAACCGCACTGGATGCGAAGCTGCTCCTCGACGCATGTGCGTTTTTCGAGCGCGAGAACCGAGAAGCGATCCTACGACTCAAAGGAGAGTACAAGGGCAAGCGGCGGTCGGCAAGGCGGCTCCCGAAGAAGGCGGCCGCCCCACGCCCCACATCATCTGTGGCCCCAACATCGACCTCGTCCGACACCGCCACATCCAGTCTGCTGAAGCTGAAACCGCCGAAGGCGAAGAAAGTTGCGAAGGGGTTCTTGAAGGGACTGAGGAAGGTTGGAGATTCATGGGACTTTCTGTCTTGACTGCGACACTGTTCACACTGCTATTGTACCATCAAGATATTGTACTCCATTATTGTACTTCTACAGAAACCCTTATATTACATATCCCGTTATTGATACAGTGATTGACGCATCAAGCGCCGGTGTCAAGAAAGCCGCATACATAGCGTCGAGCAGCTAACGCTCTTTTGCCATAACGGCGAGGTTGAGCGCGCCAAGGACGATCTCGTATGCGAGCTCGACGGTGTCCCAGAGTGCGGTATCGTCTACGCCGAGCGCGACCATGTCCTGCCAGAGCTCCTTGACGTGCGCCGTGTGGGTCATCAAGACCTGCACATTCGACGTAGAGGCGGCGCAGAGGTGCGCCGAGAGGTGGTGGAGATCAGCGCCGGACTGCAGCGCAGCGCGGACGGTTTTGTGGGTGAGGGCGCGCAGGAATTGCGGGGGTATCGGGAACAGCGCGGTCAGGACGCCATCAAGGCGGTGCGAGTACATGAAGGTGTGCAAGATGGAGAAGGCTGGGGCGGAGGGTAATGTAAGGGGTAGAACGGGGAGGTGTACAGAAGTCGACCCGCGTGGCGCTGGGGGCGGAAGCTGCGGAAGCTTGGAGCAGTGAGCGGCGAGCACCAAGGCGTGGATTGGGAAGACGAGATGCATGTCGGCGGGACCGGACGGGGATGCGTTTGATATGGCGAGCGCATGCGTGGGGTAAACGGGATGGACACCATCCTGCAGTGGAAAAAGGGGGACAGAAATGTATGGCGGGAGACTCGATTTGGGGAGTGCGCTCGGAAGGTGAGCAGGGGAGAGCGCGGAAGTGCCGGCTAGCATCCTGAGTAAATTATAAGCACATGAGGAAAAGACTGAAAAAAATTGAGTTACTGAGGAGCAGTCGCCAACAGATTTTTGCGAATAAATTCAACAGAGACATTGCCCAGATCTGGAGACGCGGCGAGGAGAGCAGCACGCGAAACCTCTGTGAAAGATGGCCGGCCGAGCGTCCGTGGAAGCTGAAATTTAGAAGAACCGGCGCGTGCAGCAGATTGGGATTGGCGTTGCATATCGAGCGGAGTATAGGGAGCAGAGGTCGAGCGATGTAGGTAGATCTGCTGCAGCTGTGTCCAAGTTCGAGTTGTTGAAGTCGAAGCAGTGGGGCAGATTTATAGATTCCTGTTCACAATAGCTGGAGAAACATTGTCAGTTGCTTTTGTAGGCAGTGATCCGGATTGAGCTTCCCGGGTGCCTGCTGGTTTGCACATAATAGTGGCGGTTTGCTAAAGAGTTCCCTTTGGGTACAAGAAAGTTGATGGCATCATGTCGGCCCGCCGCTTCAATTGTAACATTCCGTTTGAACCCAATTGTCTGGGGATGTAATTTCTCCTATATCGCCACGACAGCACCAGGACCAAGCCCGACTCAATTGCGATTTCGTTTTCTGCGCGTTCGTAGAGGTTACTGGGCGGGCGAACCTGAAGTGCGCATCGATCAGTGCACGCGAGATACAACGATTGAAATGATGGCCGCCGCGGGCATCCAGTGGGCCTGCATTCCCTATTCGAGAACAAGTGCTTTTTATTGTTTCCGTCCATATCAATGACTCCGCTAAGTCCATTTTATTGTGTGTCCATTCTGCTCGTCGCGGCATCCGCTTTTGAGTTCGCACGCCAATTGGAGGACTGCGTGCTCACCTGGTCATGATTCGTTGTTTGCAATTGTGCCAGCGGTTCTGCATGGAAGTACGAACATCGCTAACAATGATGGATTCGACACAATAATCCGAGTTCAGCGTCTGGAACTGTAGCAGCAGATCAAGCCGAAGATGAAGGCGTGGGCGGGTCGAATGGTGAACGGACCAAAAGGTTTGTCGGGAGGAAGTCATTCCATCGCACCAGGCACCCATATACGCGAGACTCTGGTTCTTACGGGTCTGCTGTATTTAAGTTCGCGAGGCGCACATCTCGACGAGACTCCCACGGTGCGGCTCTCAGAAGTTCCGATCGGGTGCTTTCTTACCTACCCACCTAGTAAGTACATGGTTATGTACTCGACCAGCGTCGAGTTCCCGCCCAAAGTCGCAAATATAGTTCCGGAGGGACTTTTATGAGTCCAATTGAATAAGAACACCACAGCTAAGCGCTGCGCCGAATCAGGACTCGGAGGCCGGCAAGGCGGAACAGGAAAATGAGTGTGACCTAGTGTGACACGTAAACCACCATGACCCACCTTCGGAGAATCATCCACGGTTCCCATCCTTATTTATTGCCTTCGGGCACCAGCGGGCACAGCGTAGTTCGTTTACTTGTTGCGGTATAGAAATGCAGATTTATATATATATATATGCAAAAAGAGTGTGTGACACGTGATTCAGTTGGTGGTTCGTGCACGCTTGCGGGCTTTCTATTCTTACCATCATCGGTGCGCTAGAGTTTCGCGATCTAAACGCATAAACCGCTCGCTGAACAGTTCGACTAGCTGACAGAATTCCTGATTGGTTGTTGTGAGGCGATCAACTTCAAGATTCTATCGTCAACTTTGTAAAAATCAGTCCGATTCTTTTCAACAACCACGTCACGGAACCTAGCATGAACTGGACAAAGAGTCAGCAATGCCCCTAATGTCATCTTTTTTCCACTATTTATATAACTATCCAGCACGTTCCCGAGGGTAGACGAACACGTACACGTACATCCACGTCGCAGCTTCCAGGATCCCGTATCTATATCACAGCACCGTCTGGTCGGACAAATTTCCTCCTCCTCCATGCATCTCCCTGCTCACTCTTCCAAAAAACGGCAATATGCCGCTGGGGAGACGCAAGTATATTATGGCTCTGCCGAGGGCCAGTATCCAGCTGAAAGCGACCATCTCCATCAACAACCATATACCCAGGATTCTCTTCAAAATATTGATTTGATGACTTACCCTCCGGATCCGCGCGATTTATGCATGCCACCGCCCGAAATTCGGTTGCCACCCGGTTCATTTTTTCAGCCAACAGACTCCGAACCTAGTGGCTCGTTCTATCAAGTCTCTACTCTAAACGCTGTTCCAACAACAGAGAATCTCCTGCACGACGTGAAAATCCCACTTGGGCTCGTGATAACACCGTACAGGACTCTCACAGATGGAGAAGTACCCATTGTGGACGACGGTGTTATCGCCCGTTGCCAGATGTGCAAGGCGTACATCAACCCATATGTCCAGTTCATCGATAGCGGAAATCGGTCAGTTCCGCATTCCCGGTATTAATAAATGATCCAACTAATTCTTGAACACAGCTGGCGATGTTCTCTGTGCACTGCTTCAAACGACGTGCCGCAGATGTTTGATTGGAACAGGGCTGCTAACCAGCCGAGCGACAGAATTAATCGGGCTGAACTCAAGCATGGCGTCGTGGATTTTGTCGCTACACCAGAATACATACGCGACCCTCCACAAGCGCCGGCGTATGTCTTTCTTGTGGACATCGGCCAAGCAGCTATCAGTTCAGGTCGAGTGCCTCACTGCGTCTTACACACTGAGCTGACATTTCCCAAGGGATGTTCACAACTGCAATTCGTATCATTTCGGAGAACCTGGACAACCTCCCGAACGACCAACTACGCACCAAGGTCGCCGTAATCTGCTATGATGTTTCATTGTATTTTTTCTCCCTCCCAGTACGTTCGAGCGATTTTTATGTTCGTCTCTCTGAATTACGGATAACAGCCAGGAGCAGAAACATTTGACATGCTTGTGGTTTCCGACCTCGAGGAAGCGTATCTCCCGCGATGCCACGATCTCCTCGTCAACCTTTCCGAGACTCGGCAGTTGCTTGACACGTTGCTCCTCGGTCTACCAGCCATCTTCGCAGATTCTCGGTCGTCGGATAGTGCCACTGGCCCGGCGCTAGATAGTGCCCTGGCTCTCGCCGTGCGTGGCTTCCCCAAATGTTCAACTCGTCTCGCTCATTCTAGCAAATCATTTTTTTAGGCGCCATCGGGCGGCAAGATCATACTACTTTCGGGGTCCGTCCCGACGCTCGGAAAGGGTGCGTTGGACGTCACTCAACCGCACGCCCAAAACAATCAAAAAGTCTTGTTCTACGGCTCCCTCGAATTTCCAACCTTACTCAAGTCTGTGCACAGGAGCCGGATGCTGACAAGTCGGCATCGATGTTCTACCACGCCCTCGCGCTTTCGTGCATCAAGTCATGCGTCTCTATCGACATGTTTATTTTCGGGGACCGATATCGGGGTGTCGCGACTCTCTGTGAGCCACCATCATCCTTAAATCAGAATCAAACTAATGAGCACGAAATAGCGCTCCTTCCGTATCACACCGCTGGACAGATGTTCTATTACCCATCCTTCAACGCAGCGGACCCTGAAGATACAATCAAGTTTGCGACTGAGTTGGGCAGGGTCTTAGCTATGCCAATCATGTTTGAGGCGGAGATGCGTATGCGCTGTTCGCGTGGTGGGCAAACTTTCCAAGCTGACAATACACATATTGATGGAGACATGATGGCTTTAGGCATCTCCGTGAAGTCCATGCACGGTAATTTCTTCCTTCAGGGCCCAGACCGTGTGGTCATGCCCGCTGTCCCGATGGACCAGTCGTATGTATTCGAGTTGCAGATTGACGAAACGATTATGGAGCGTATCGTTTTGTTCCAAACTGCATTGCTCCACACCACGTCCTCTGGTTCGTTCTTTGACGCGTACCAGTATCTGTTTGTGATTTTCCCCTTGTCTCATAGGCGAACGCCGGATCCGCGTCCTAACCCTTGCGCTCCCAACGACATCCGTAATTTCGGAGGTGTTTGCGTCCGCAGATGTCCTCGCGATCTCGACACTTGTCGCGAAAAGGACGGTTCAACGCCCTTCGGTGATGACACTTGAGGACCGCCGAGAGAAGTTGCTCCAACTGGTCACGGACGTGTGTAGAGCCTACACTGCAACCAACAATAAAACCCACTCCTCGGAGCTCCAACTCCGCCTCCCCGCGAACCTCAAGCTGCTCCCCGTCTTGATGTTGGGTTTATTTAAGAAGGTGAGTGTCCCGGAATGTTCCTTGGCGCTCACAGCGTCAACGGAGTGCTGTGCATAGCTCGCGATCCAGGTGAATACGGAGATGGCGCTCGACACGCGTGCGTATACGCGGGTCTTGATCAGTGCCGCCACTACCTCGCAACTTATTCGATATCTATATCCGAATATTTATTCTCTGCATAACATGCCTGCAGAGGTGCGCAATCATCGTAGAAATACTCCCTGGCATGGGGTAACCTTTGATGAATGCGTACAGGTTGGATTTATTGACCCACAAGGGATACTCGTCATGCCAACGCCCCTCCCGCTAACATCGGCGTGGTGGGAACCCCATGGGTTGTATCTTATCGACGACGGGCAGGTAATATATCTCTGGGTTGGGCGGGACGCCGTACCGCAGCTCATCGTTGACGTTTTCGGCGTTGTACATTATGGGGCTCTGCGGGGCGGGAAGGTCAGACCTCGTATTGTACTCCTCACCATTATCACGGCTTACTCCGACCGATATTTCAGATTGCGATGCCTGACATGAACACCGCAATCTCTCAGCGAATCCAGGCTATTATAGGCAAGATCCGCGAGCGCAGAGGTGTTATTCACTATCCCAACGTGTGTGTTGTGAAGGATGACGCATCTGGAAATCCCGCTCTACGGGCCGCCGTCGTTCAGGCATTCATCCACGACCGCGGGGATGATCTACTGTTGGGTTACAAACAGTTTTTGCTAAAGATCTATGGGAAGGTGTGTAACTCTTTGAGATTACGTAGTGTTTCTGGCTCAAACATGATTTTCTGCAAGTGACATATGTACATCATTCTTTAGTTTGTGCAAATGTGATCGTATTGGCTGTCAAAGAGTTGGACGAGTTATAGAAAGTGAGATCTAATGAGAGCCATCACTTCCGGGAATTGCCGATTTGGAGAAAACCTAGCCGCAAATCACGATAACTTGGGTGTCTCGGAATTACCACGACGTAATATACGGGTGCCTGTAGATGAATATTTATCACATCTTTGGAGCACACTTTCAGTAAATTCAGTTACCTCAGTCTAGATAAAGTGAAGCCGTTGAACGGCGCGACCATTTTTCCACGAGCCGCCGGAGTGCTAACCCGCTCCGTGACAGTGTGAGGAGTGGTTAAGCATCTCTCCTTTCCGGGTGTCGTGGAACTGGTAACGAGCGACACTTGTACACATGTGGGTCGAATCCCAGTCGAATCAATGAACCACTTTCGAAATCCCATTCGATTTAGAAGAGTACGATTACCATCTAGTCACGAATTCCGAACCAGATCTCCACAGCACCTTCTAGTGCGTCTCAGTCGGAAGGGAGTTGTTGAAAAATGTGTGTTGAAAAGTTTTCGGAGGCTCGGACCGCTCGGACCGCTTACAAAGCTATCGGCGCGCCGGCGGTATCAGGCGGCATCCTCCACCGGTGACCAACTTGACCACAACCATGTCAAACATCCCATTCATCTACAAGCTTTTCTTCTTGTATATCGAGCCAGTGTCAGCGCTCGCGGGGGCTTACTATGCTGCCTTTCGACCCAACGACTATCTTAACGACCTCAGTCTTCCCCGAGGAAGGCTCGAACCACCCACCTTGACGACGCAGGGAAACATGGTTCTCCTCCAGTTGGCAAACCTGTACCTTCTGTTTGCGTTGAACGAGCACCTGGTACTCTCATCCACCAACTCGCTGAAAACCTGGCGCCGCCTCTTGTTTGGTCTCCTTGTTGCCGACTTTGGACATTTAATCAGCATGGCGCCGCTTGGTGTCGACGTGTTCTGGCGCGTCGGGGATTGGAACGCGATGGTGTGGGGCAGCGTTGGATTTGTTTATGCAGGCGCCAGCATGCGTATGTCGTTCCTCGCTGGCCTGGGTCTTCCTTCAGACAATAGTAGAGCGAAGCAAGAATGATGGTGAGCGGATCTTGTGTTGATTTTCCGCCTTCCGGTACTCACGCGCACGGTGCCTAGGCCTTTCCGAAGCTTTCGGAAGAGCGGAAGAGCGGTAAAAGACGGAAGACCAAGCGGAGATATGCGCACATGAGATCTACGTTTTGCATGACAATCGTTGATCTAACGACTATCTAACGACGACGTATTCCAACCAGCTGCTTACCTAAAACTACAAAGAGGTACACGAGAAAGGGAAACTGAGTTTTGGCGCGATGCATGCAGGAGCGACTTGTGGGAGCTCGAAATATTATTCGTTGCAGGTGAGGGATTCAACTCATGGTATAGTAAGACAAAAACAAGCAATGCCTGACTGGACCATGTCCTTTGGCGGCCCGGCGACGGCCGTATATAAGTACATTATCATATGCCTTCAGTCAATTAACGCCCACACATCTCTTCTCTCCACCATGCTCTCTCCAGGCGTCGCCTTTCTCCTTCGTTCGAGCCCTATTTTAGCTATCCCACTCGCTGTGCTGGCCGGGGTGCCTGCGATATGTGAGCCGTTGGATCTTGCCCTCCCGACCTGGGTTGTCGTTCTTCTGGCTGTCGCGAGTCTTCCGTTGTATGCCATTTGCCGCGTGACATTCCAAGACTTGCGCGACAAGCGCGCAGCGTCTGCTGCGGGCGCGCGCCTTGTCCCAAAGGTCAAGGGTCGCTCCTTCGGCAATATTGATATCCTCAAGATGATGCGACACAATCGTGCGGTTGGCTATGTCGGTGTGTTGAAACGACAGTTTATGCTGCGCGCACTGCTGACTCGCATCAGCGGATGGGTTGAACGAGGCCGTTGCAGACCTGGGGCCCATTGTCAACTTCAGGGTGCTGTGGCAGGACACCATCCTCACTACGTCACCGGACCATATAAAACTTATTCTCGCGACAAATTTCAACAACTATATCAAGGGTACGCGAATACCAGTGGTCTACACTTTTCTTTTGGCTGACCTTCGTAGGCGACAAATTTAAATACAACATGAACAGCGTCCTTGGGGTCGGTGAATTCAACTCCCAATAAGACATGCGCTGAACTAAAGTTTCCTAGACGGGTGTGTTCAACTCCGATGGTGCGTCGTGTATCTTCGCAGCGTGTGCGTCTTTTTAAACGCGCCAAACAGGTGACAGGTGGAAATATCACCGGTCCCTCACGAAGCCATTTTTCAGCCGCGATAGAGTCAGTGACTTCGACATCTTCGACCGCCACGCAGATGAGGTAATCTCGCTGCTCAAACAACGCACCAACGCAGGGTATGCGGTGGATTTTCAGGTACATGGTTGATTTACATATGCATTTCCACTCAACCGAACCGCAGGATCTCATCGGCCGCTTCACGATGGACTCCGCCAGCGAGTTTTTATTCAACATGTGTGTTGACAGCCTCAAGGACGACCTGCCGTACGCACACAACGTCGCTTTCCCACCCCCGCAGTCCAAGTTGCGTGAGGGGCAGGCGGCGATCAAGTTTATGGACGCGTTCGGCGCTGCGATGCTCCGTATCTCTCAGCGCCAGGTGCTCGGTCGCATCTGGCCAATGTTCGAAATCTTCGGCGACCAAACTGCAGACGCGATGAAGGTCATCAACGATTATCTGGAACCCGTCATCCATGCCGCCTTGGAGAAGCGCCTGGCTAAACCGAAGGAGAAAACCGATGAGAACGAGGAGGAGTCGAGCTTGCTTGACGACATGCTCAACACGACTTCGGGTACGCGTTCTGTCGCATATATTTGAGCAGACACGCTTATAATTGTGCAGATCTGCAATTACTCAAGGACGAAATGCAAGTCATTTCTATAATGTACCGTTAACATGCTACTGACTACGAACCACAGGGTGAACTTGCTGGTTGGTAGGTCTTTGTGTAATCAACTTGACGAACTCACACTCATTATTCTAAAGCTGGCCGAGATACCACGATGCACACAATAACTAATGTCATGTACTTGTGAGGATTGGTTCGTTTTATCTTGGACTTGAGCTTAGTGGATGTCTAGCTTTACCATGTATCCTGGCGTTTGCGAACGCGCTCGCCAAGAAGTTCTGGCCCTGGTTGGGCCAGATCGGCGGCCGACCTACGACGATATCAAGGACATGAAGTATCTTCGGGCAGTTCTCAACGGTGCGTTTATCGCTCTAAATGCGGATCTGCTCTCTAATTCTGGCCGCAGAGAGCATGCGGCTCTACCCTTCCGTGTGCGTTTATATATATATAAAAAACACCTCGATTACTAATGTCAATTGCAGACCTTTCAACGTTCGGTATGCAATGAAAATATCTGGGTTATTCGCAATACTAAACCAAGCCTCCAGAGAGAATATCGACGAGACTATCTTGCCGTCACCCGATCCAAACGCCGCGCCCATCTACGTCCCGGCAGGTTCTAAGTGCGTTGCTTGTCATCTGCCTACCATCCCGTTAAAATACCGTTCTGCCCAGAGTGTCGTATTCCGTGTTTATGATGCATCGCAGAAAAGATTTATGGGGTCCCGATGGTCAGAAACTTTTGTTTATCGCAGTCCAGCTCCGTGATGACTCTGAAAAGCCGAGGAATTTTCTCCGGCCCGCTTCCTGGATGAACGCCTCAAAAAATACCTCCTCAAAAATCCTAGCCAATTCCTTCCGTGCGTCTTTCCATTTTCATATTACTTCCCAAAGTTCCTGAATCTCTCCCCGAAGTTTCAATGCGGGGCCGCGCATCTGTTTGGGCCAACAGGCACGTGTTTCGGTTTTCAACCACAGATCAACCAGAGTCGAGCAATGTTATTCAGTTCGCATACAACGAAATGTCCTTCGTCCTCATCAGGCTACTGCAGGCCTTCTCTTCCTTCAGCCTCGACGAGGATGCGCTTGCACCGGAAGGACGTCCGCCAGTCGAATGGGCCTCCGCGCCGGGCCGGAAGGGGATTGACAAATTCCGACCGAGTCTGCACATATCGATGTCCGTTGTGGTAAGCTCCGACGTTGAATCAACCATTTTGATGTTCATGGTAATTCAGGATGGGCTGTGGATCAGAGCGCAAGAGGCCGAGAATATTTGAGATAATTCAACCTTCGAAAAGGGTTGGAACCACAGAAGTCGAGTTTTCTGAAGAAGAGCTCAAATAATTGAAAGGCAGGCTCTTCATAGGATTGTGTAAAATATTATAAAGTGAATATGGTTGGGACAGCGCTTCCCAGAGGATTCGGAGGTATGTTTGTTCGCAAGGACTCACCAAGTGTACACTCTGTTGGCAATGAAGGGAAACCGCAATCTGAACGATGGTTTTTTAAACTTTGAAGGATGTTTCTGTCCGTATAATCTCTCGACTTATTTTGCCTTGTTCTTTATTATTATTTACTTCAAATGAGTTCTTCCTCCGTCTTGAAACCCACGCCTTCACAGGCCGGTACCACAGTACTCAGTGGCTGTGCCCCGCGATAACGTGATCCCATTTTGCCACCTCGCCTGAGCTTCCCTCTTTCTTCCCTTTTCTTCCTACCACCATGAGCCTCTTGTCCCCGAAATGGGGTCTCGGACGCTCTCTTCTCGCAATTGGGCCCATTCTGCTCGTCGCGCCTCTCATCGCCCTCAAGCAGCATTACTGTAGGGGCTGCGGATATTTAAGTAATTGCGCTGTGAATTGACTGTGATACAGCGCTTCCAGAGCCGGAAACTGAATTGTATGTACCTTGTTTTGTCACCAGACGTCCTCTCACTCGTCTTGGACAGAACAAACGCGCTTACGAATCTGCCCCAAATATCAGAGGCACGCATCTTGGGTTTTGCAAAATATCTCTCGGAGGACATCGGGTACCGGACCGTTGGCACGTATGAACACGCTTTGGCCGACACTTGGATGGTGGAGCAGGCTGAAGAAGCAAAGCACCATTGCGAGCGTGTTGTTAGAGACACCGGCCGTAAGCTCGAGTGTGAGGTCTGGAGACAGCAGGGTAGCGGTACTCATCGCTTCGACATGATGAGCAAGCGGCTATACAAGAGTTATCAGAGTGCGTGCTTTTTCTATGCTAAAACACGCTCTGAAAGTGGTTAGACCTCACCAACATTGTTGTGCGTCTGTCGGACGGCACTGCAGCCGGGAAGGAGCACGCCTTGCTCCTCAACTCGCATTTAGACAGCACGCTGCCCAGTCCGGGCGCTGCGGACGACGCTATATCAGTTGGAATCATGCTCGACTGCATCAGGGTCCTTGTCGACACCCCAGATTGGTCTCCGGCCCACGCCGTCATTTTCTGTGCGTCATGGGTTCAACGATGCACTCGTATCCTCATGTCATGCAGTGTTTAACCACGCCGAGGAGTCGCTTCAAGACGGCTCTCACCTATTCTCTACACAACACCCCATCGCGCATACGTGAGCTGGTTTCTTTTGTGTCATCAGGTATTTGACATTCGGCAACAGTGTCCGTGCTGTTATAAATCTTGAAGGTATAAACATATGTCCGCGGGCCGACTCGGATTAACATGCTATAGCTGCGGGGACGACTGGTCGGGAACTACTTTTCCAGGCTACCTCGGAAGAGATGGTCGAGGCATACTCGCACGTCCCCCGGTACGTATCTACTCGCCATTTCTTGGCTCGTATTTACTGCCTCAGACCCTTTGGCACGATATTCGCCAACGACGTTTTCAACTCGGGTGTGCTGCTGTCCGAGTAAGAGTCTTCCCCTGCAATCTCTCCATAACTAACCACCTTCAGCACCGACTTTCGCCAGTTCGAGGAATATTTGGACGTTCCCGGACTGGATGTGAATTAGAACCTCTCTCCTCTCTTGACGCGCTGACAGAGAGGGTAGATCGCAATTGTCGGAAACAGTTACCTGTATCATATGCGCAAGGTGCGGTCATGCATGATTTCGGCATCTGTGGATTAAATATATTCTCAGGATCTCGTCGAACACATCGAAGTTGGTGTCCCGCAGGTATGCAGGTTCGCTACACAAATTCCTCTTGAAAGGTAAACATCTCCTCAGAACATGGGCGAAAACACTCTCGCGCTGATTAAACATCTCACTGCGCCTGGTTCCGCGATTCCGAAGCTCAAAGCTGGTTTCGAACACAAGCGGATGCACATGGTGTACTTTGGCCTCATGTCCCACTTCTTCATGTACAGGTTCTCCACGGCCAAGGTCATCTACGGGACACTACTCACCGCCTCGCTCGCGCTGACACGACCAGTATGGCACGGGCAGGGGCGCGGCATGTTGGCGGTTGTGGGTGGTGTGCTGGGGAGTCAGCTGGTGCCGAACGTTGTTGCTTTCGTAATGCAGCAAGTGCTTCGCAAAGGTATGAGCTGGTTTGCTGGAGGTCATTTCTCCGCAATAGCGCTGTATGGACCTGCGTGCCTGTTGGGTTAGTGTGGTTGAGTTTATATTTTCCTTGAATCTGTCACGTTGAATTTCCTTTATCGCAGGTGGATTTGCCTCACAGTTGTTCGTGCCGACGACCGACGAAAAGACGGTGTTTGCCGCCATCGTATTGCTCCAATCAACAATGGCGTTCGTTGTGCAATTGTTTAATATCGGGTCTGCGGCGGCCTTTTTCATCTCTGGAATGCCGATCTTCACCTCGCTGTTGCTCAATAATGTAGTCCTGACGACCCGGAAGGGAGAAGTGTCATTGTGGACGTATGCCATCGGGGGCTTTTTGCCGCTGTTGACTGGGACCCTGATCATGGTTCCCACGGTTGAGGTCTTTGTTCCTCTTGTGCGTGATCCCCCTCTGCCTCTGTACAACTCTCTCACCATCGTACCTTAGACTGGTCGACTGGGGAATGTCCCTGCGGATAATATTGTCGCGACTCTGATCTCCTTTCTTGGCGCGCAGGCTCTGCCGCTCGTCATACCCTTCGCTCATCGCTTCGGTCGGAAGACCCTTCGGAGGATTGTCGTCGTCTTGAGTGTCTTCACCCTCCTAAACATGGCGAGCTACACTCAGAAGAACGTCTTCGACGACATGCATCAGAAGCGGCTGTTCATCCTGCATCTAGAGAATGTGAAACTCGGAAATTCTCAGACGCTTCTATATACGTGCTGACTTGAACTTAGGTCACGACGCACGAACATCATCTGCACATCGCTGCTGCGGACGGGGCACCCGGGTTTCACGAGCTTGTTCAGGACATCACAAGTGAATTCGCTGGCCTACAGACGACAGCCGTACCAGTCGTCATGGATGACTACAACTCTGACTGGGACCCGCTCTATCCTTTCTCCGCTGTGCGGACTAAACAATTTCTGTCCTCATTTTTGCACACTAACTTGCGTTAATCAGTTCTTGTCTCCGTACAAAATCGAGCTTCCCAAGGATCCAGAGTATTCTTCACCATGGATAGCTCCTGATACGAGTTTTTCTTTGAGCGCAATCAATGATGTTACAGACCTGGTTGCTGGGACACGTAGCTTTACGCTGAAAGTGGACCACCCTGGACTTATCTGGACAGGTGAAATCCTTCGTTCATTTTTCGTTCGTGCATTGAAGTTGTGTAGTTATCGCGTTCGACGCACACGTTTTGAAGTGGAATCTGGACAACAATCCCCCGACCGAATACGCGCGGCACCATGTGAAGGAGGCATCATATTATAAAGCGGACACATGGACACTCGACCTTGTTGTAAATCTCCCTCCCTCGGCAGAAGACGGCCGGATATCCTTCAATTTCATCGGCCTGCAGGAGAAAGCGATGTGGCCGGGTAAGAAGGCAGTCAAGGCGCAGGGTGGACCGGCGATGAAGCTGTTTGAAGACCTTGATCTCTGGCTTGAGGAGAAGACGGGAGGGACCGTAGATGCGACGTTGCTGGGTTGCGTGGCGGGAACTGCGATTGTTTAAGTACAGCGTAGTCTACTTAATGAAATACTAATTACATCGGTTTTGGTATGTAGACCGCTGAGGTCAGTACCTGGCGTCGCGCTTGACGGTGAAGAGCGTATGCCCCGATTCGTCGACAAAATGATATTCGTCGTTGTAGAATTTTCGGATGTTTACGACGCCGTCGAAGGTGGAGAGCGAGATCCCGAACACGGTGACGCTGAGAGTGCTTGTCATTGTGGCTGGTGGGTCCCGTATTGGAGCTCCAGCTACTAAATGGCTGATGCTGGCAGACAAAACCAAAGCGGAGGTCAGGTGGAGGCGCATGGATATCTCTGCAGACCAGCTGCAGATGGGGAGATGGGATTCTGTGGCCAGCACAACAAAACCGGGGAAGGATTCGGGTTGGGCTCTTGGTATTTAAACTACGAATCGTTCGGGTGTCCACGTTACGGGGGTTAAGACTGCTGGAGATCAACCTATACAAACCCCATACATAATCAATCACTATGTTTAGCAACGGCGGACTGCAAAAGATCGGATGTTCCAATGTAATATCCCTGGTATATTCCTACCAATGATTCGGACCCGTAATTCCACAGCAAAGAAAGTTGGTCGTTAGAAAACACAACCATGGCTCGTAAAATTCCGGATGACCGCGGAACCACGCGGAATCATGAGCCTCGGATGAACATTTCTTATACGGCGCATTGTTTTCCCCCAGCGGCGTTATTAGTCTTATTATTGCTCTCCATAGTCGCGATACATGATTTGCTCTGGCCAACAGATCGATGCCATGGAAATACAGCTTGGCGTTGAGTCGTCCAAAAGCGGACGCTTCGGGTCCGAACGGCTTTCGGACAAGATCGGGAGCCGGAATCATTTTACGGACACGTGACCGCGGCTAGAGTCAAAGCGACACGCGGCGATTCGGAGAGTGGCGGTGACTCATGCCTAGCGGCGGCGTATATAAGCGACGACGCGGCGTGTCTCGCTCCCGCTTTCTTTCCTCCCCCATCTTTCATCTTCCCATCTGGCGTCTCGTCTTCTCCGCCGTTTTCTGATTCTTCTGTGTGCCAGTGGGATTTCTGTGGCAGTTCTTCAAGTTTTCTGGCCCTCTTTCCAAGATCCTCTTCTCCCAGTCTTCATCGCCGAGTTTGACTGAACTCGATTCGAAACGAATCTGGTGGCGACGCGGTCAGCAAGTCTTTCTTTCCCCGACACACCTGCCATCTGTTCCTCTCCGCGATCACGGTCAGCCTTGGCAGTCGTCTTTCGGCCTTTCGCCATCTTCTTGGGCCTTGTATATCTGGCGATTTCTGCCCGGATTCTGTCAGCGTAACTGATGCAAAGTCGCTTTGCCTGTGACTCAGACCTTGGCCTGGACTCGGGTATGTACCCGTCTGTATTCCCGGACCTTCTTTCTACCCGAGAACATGTTGCAACAACGAGGCGCGTAGCGATATCGATGACACTTACCACTTGCTATATAAGCTTCCGGCTCGGTTTATATTCTACATACCCCTCCCACCTCACCGGCTGGGATGCATACGTTGAAATTCTCGCCACACCCTCGTCTGCTCCCTCTGGCCGTGCACTACTCCACCTTGTGCCGCCCATACACCCGGGCCTTTCCCTCTGGCTACAAATGGTCACTACCGTGGTCAAGAACGTTCATATCAATCCACTTTCTACGCAATGTATATACAAACATCTTCTCGCCAAGGCCGTATCGACTGTCATGGACGTCGAAGAAGTGCAATAACTCGGATTCAATACTTTTAATTCGACCTCGACGACGACCCATGTAGCCCTCGGCGCAGCCACACTGCAGACATTTACTGCAGACACTTCTGTTGGACACTCTCGCCGCCCCATTTCCATGTTCGTGCAAGGCTATACTCCAACCCTCCCCTGGTGTTGTTCTTCTCCTACTATCCGGGACAGATATTTTCGCGTTCAAATTGCGCCGTCGACCGGTCAACATTGTTCGGCAGAGTATCTCTCGCGGGTATTCTTTATTTCTCACCCCCTTGGGACTCTGCCTGCGCCTGCACAATATTTTGGGTAGCGACGCATACCACCGCAAAATCCCATCCAGACCGAAGAAACGTCTGGGATTTCTCGGTCTGTTAGTCTCGCGCAAACTCGCCATACTTTCTCGCCGCCGGGCAACATCTCCGCTGGAGGCCGTTAGGCGCCGTCCCAAAACTCGCCTAATCTAATCTTGGGCGTCTATGCATTTTCCGCAGTTCCTCGGCGCCTACATATGCATTTCCGCACTTCCTCGGTGCCTACGATGCACTTCCGCCTTCCGATGGAACCTCGGACGTTCGGAAATGGTCCACAGCTTTCTCGGCGGTCTTAGCAAGGCGACCACAGCTTGCGAGCCACAAACTGCTACACTCTACAGCTTTGAGAACTGGGATGGCGGGATGACTCCTGGCAAAGTGATGGCGTATGGATGGCCACAGCTTTTTGACGCGTCGCGGATGATCCTTCCGGTGGACACCGTACCGACGATGTGGGGCCATTGATCAGAGTTTTTCATCAACCACCCATATGCATGCGCATTTCCAATCGCGCAGCAGTCCCTATTTCCAGGCACACACAGTGGGCTTTTTACAGTCGAACTGCGAGCGCAGGGCGCAGGCTGCCGCAGGAAGCGCAGGTTGATATCACGTACTCGTCGCAGCACCGCTTGATACGGAGATCGCTGGCTGGCATCAGGGTGACAAAAATCATCGTGCGTGTTCCTACGTGGACAAAACGGCGCATGCGTGTCGCTGCGTATATGTACCGCCCTGATTCTCCGGAGGATTAATTAATCAAGCAGATTGTGGTTTGTCATTGAGTCCGGGATTGGACCGGAAAGCGGAAATTGAATTGCGGCACAGCTTGGCCGCAGAAAGCTGTGCACAGGCTATATAAGGTTCGTCGAGTCATTTTTGTGGGATACTTCCTTGCCGCACCCCACCACCCCACGACTGACGCAGACCACCAATCTGCCTCAGCCGTCCCCTGGCCCAGCAGTTTAATCTCTGAGGCATCTGTGAGTGCCCTTTCCATTCGTATCGTGCCGTGATATTGGCTCTACGTCCCTGTGTCGTGTGTCAGCGTATATCGCCATCATACAATGAATATGGACAACTCGGCTTCTCCGTGGGCGTCGTCGTCGACTTTGCACCCTTATAATACGGGTCACCGTCCATCGCACACTTCCCCGATGCTGTCCTCGACAGCCAGCCACGATCTTGATGACGAGTTTGAGCAACCCCAGCTGACTTTGGATTGCAGACGCAGGCCGCACTCACCGTTGCCGCCTTCTCCAACCATCTCTTCTGACACTCAGACCAACGTCGCAATTTCCTTCTCGGCTCACAACACTACTACTACCAAACGCCAAGATGTTCGGCCACTGTTGAACTCCGCGTCTCGTTTCCGTCCACCCTCCCCGGCACCTCGCTTCCATGGCTTCTCCATTGCACCTCTTGAAAGTCCTCTTTCAAGCGTCTCTCATCCCGACCAACATGTCGCGATAAATTCAGATAGCACCCGTCCTCGGACAACTATTTTCGCATCCTCAAAGGATCTTGCAGCACACTATGGCATCCCCCAGAACTTGCCCCCACCACCACGACCAATTGCACACCGCCCACCGCCTCCGAAACAAACAAAGTCTTCCCCACCCCCACCCGATTTTAGCTCTACGCTCGGTAATTATTTGACCATGCTTGCACAAAAGCCCACCGACCCCAACGCGGCCGCGGACTCGGTCCCGGCCACCGTTACCATCTCGAGCGAGATGGACGCTCTTGAGAAGTACATAGGTATCCCACCCTCCCTCTCCCGTCGTCGTTCCATCGCTCATCGCCCCGCCGCAGCTTCGCCCGAGTTCCGCAACCTCGGCGACAGCTTCGATTCCCCCGTGATCGGCGAAGACTCGCTGTTCGATGTCAACGCGTACACCGCTGACTTCGGCAATGAGCCTCTCTTCGGCGATGACTCGCCCTACCTCACGTCGCCGCAAGACCACTTTGCCGGCGATGACTTTGGTACCAGCCCGATGGACACGCCGTTCAGCGAGTTCATGCCGACACCTGTCATGGCGATGGCGAACGACTTTGAGAGCCCGCTCATCACCGACCGTGGCTTCGACGACACCTCCCTCGACCTCTTCGGCGCTGCGCCCGCCTTCCCCACCTTCGAGTTCAATGACCTTGCTACGGCGCCCGCCCCCAAGGCGCCGAACACAGGCAAGCTGTGGACCTTCAGTCCCAGCACCCCCGCACTAGACTCGATCGAGCCTTCCTCCACCGTCAAAAACCGCCCAGTCGTCCCGGCCCCGCCTGCGCCTGCTGGCCCCGCTCCCACCCGTCGGCGCACTGCAGTGACGGGCACGCGCAAGAATCTCCGCCCGGAGGCGCTCATCCCGCTCGATGCGCCCACCCAGAAGCGCACCTACGTCACCCCGAGCGCGACGAGCCGCAAGGCAGTTCCCGCAGCCGTCGCCAAGAAGCGGCTGCACTCGGTCGCGTTCGACGACGCGGAAGAGGAGGAGCTCGGCGTGCTGTCCCCGACGGCGAGCGAGGCGGAGACGATCGAGTACAAGCGGCGCCAGAACACGATCGCCGCGCGCAAGAGCCGCAAGCGCAAGCTCGAGCACCAGCAGATGCTCGAGGACGAGGTGCAGACGTTGCAGAGCGAAGTCGCAGTGTGGCGCGAGCGCGCGATGATGGGGCAGGAGATGCTGCGCAGCCATGGGATCATGTTCTCGTTCGATGGCCAGCAGCAATCTTGACTCGGCGTCTCCCTCCCCATCTTCCCATTCTCGTCATTGTTCCCGTCGTCGTCGCTCCCTTTCACTTCATCGTCAATCGCAAACTAAAGTAGAGGCAGCCGTATCAGTACGCTCGCCCGTCGTCCTTCCTGACCTGACTATCTTTCCTTCGGTGCTCGTGTATTACCACCCTGTTTGTTGTCTCACTACTATCCATCACTCCCCACCCATTTGAAGAGCACCGTCGTACCCCCTCCATCACAAGCTTCGTATCCTTACAAGCTTTCGTCATTTAGCCATTATTTCGTCACTTAGCTACTACCGTCTCAGTATAGTATACCTCCATCTACCTACGTACGCACTATGCGCCATTGGCAAAATTCAAGGATTTTATGCGGTCATAACTCTTGTGTGAATGTGTGAATGTCTGTGTGCCTCTGAACAAAAGGTGAGGAGGGCGGTGGTCAGAACGAGATTGGCCCGAAAAGGAAGGCGACGAGCCCGATTCGGATTTCCGGCTCTTGTTCCACCTCTCAACTTACAGCTCAAGCTAGATGCTTTCCTTCAACTCACGACATATTTTTCGAGGCTGCAGACGACACATCGTCGGTGCCGCTCTCATGCTGTGACACATACAGCTGCGGTCTTTCACCAATGAATTGCAAGTGTCAGATGCCCATCTGAGATACCGCCCACCCCTTTCCGCCACGAGTGACCCTCCTACTCAATTGATAATAGGACGGCCCACTCTGTTTGCCGGCCAGCGGTGTTTTGGACAAACCTCCGATGAAGAGAATACAAGAAAAGGTGAGAGTATTTCTCTCAATTTTCGCGTTTACTGAAGAGGCGGGGCAGGTAGGACGAACCTTTCGGCGGTTCTCTCGTGCGCCTGCGGTTGTGAAGGCTTCTCCGGATGTGATTACGGGCGACCCCATCCTGCCTCCTGAATTGGAGCGAGAAATCTTCGAGCTGGCGGCGGCAATGGATGCGCCGCCCGATTATTGGACACACCAGCATGTGGGGGACATCGTGCTCGTTCTCCCCCAGGTGTGCCGGCGGGTACAGGCCTGGTGAGTGTAACGCTGCTTCCTTGTAAACGACCTAATTCTGAGGCATCGCCAGGATCGAACCCTTGATATACGAGCGCATCTCGCTACTTTACAACTTCAACGGCCGGGACCCCGTCCCGCGGTTTCTTGAAACAGTCGACGCGCGTCCTGCAAATTTCTTCGCGACGCACGTCAAGTATCTTTATTTTGATTCCAGGGTCCCGCTGCCCGCCGCCCAGCACATTCTTTCCGTATGCACTGGTATCGTGACTTTCGGGTGCCATCATCCGTACACCGCTCTCGCGCCGCTTCTCGCACCGCTCCCCCTCAAGCGCCTTCTCGTGTCGGAGTTTACCTTCCCTTCGACAGCCGGCGACACCCCGCCCTGGGCTGCGTCCCTCACGCATCTCGGTCTATCGGTAGCCCTACCCCCCGACCCTTCCGCGCTCTTCGTGCACCTCCCTGTGCTCACGCACCTCGCGGTCGACTTCGACACACTCCCGGACCCCGAGACGCCCGGCATGGGCGCAGCGCTGGTCGGCCTCCTCTCCGCGGGCGCGCGAATCCGGTACATCGTGCTCGCAACTGGTACGAAGACCGACTACAAGTGGACGTTCCAGCGCCTGCGCCAGGACGGGTTTTCGGATGTACGGCTGGATGTTCACCTCAGGCCGGTACAGGACGGGACGTGGGATGCGTGGTCGCGGCGCGTGCCGGATATGTTTGCGCATGCGGAGAAAAAGGGCCGAAGACCGAAAACTTAGAAGTGTAGTACAGTACTAATATCCTGCGATTGGCGGCGGTTCTACAAAATGAAATGAAGACTGGGAAAGCCGTTGGAGGAAAGGAAGGCGCTAGGTAAACACCACCGAGCGAAATGCAATATGAACCTTGTGCAACGTCCATATCATTTAATGACAATTTCACAAAGCAACACATTGTTTCTGCAATGAGAATCAATTGCGCAAACAGAGAGGCTGAGTTGAATGGAAATAATTCTGCGCTTAATCGACTTTCTATTGTAGACCCGGGCACCAGATAGCATCACAAGACGGCGGCCCGGCATTCGGAACTTCACCCTCTTCTCTTCCATCCACCTTTTGCGGCTTGGATTGCCTGCGAGCGATGACCCTTCCTTGAGACCTCTCCTCTTCAGTTAATCTCTGGATCCTTATACCTCATTCAAGAATCGGTCACCTTCCAGAGAGTTACCATGGAAGCAACGGCCCCGGTTCGTTTCACTCGTCGGGATATGCTCAAGGAGTACGGGGACGACACGTGGCGAACCTTGAACCGGAGGCCTGCGTTCGGTTGAGTCCAGTTAATGTTCGAACTCAGAAATGCTGCAGTGATCCTTGCTGTCCTTGCCGAAAGTGATTTAAGTAATTGGTTCCGGAACAGTTTAGAGGATGCGAGCGTTGGGGACTTGGTGAGCATTGCAATTGAATGGACATTCGGTAAAAGTCGGATACGGACTGGGCTATGAAAGCAGTGAATAGCACGGCAGCTGTCCCAGCTATCGCCCCGCCATGACCTCCTCAGCAAAGTCCTTCTTCATACTCGCACCCTCTCCCAGTCGTTCAAAATACTCAAGTTCCAGCTCCCTCTCCCACGTCGGCCTTGTCGGCCTTCTCTTCGCCCACAGTTCAGCGTAGTACGGTTTCGTCAACTGTTCCTTCTCAAACCATGCCCGATCCTTGCTCCACAGTTCGATGAGACGGAAGCGACCGGGTTTGGAAGGGTCGCTGAGCACGTCGAAAAAAAGGCACTCGGGTTCACGGGCGCAAGCCGCGAAGACGGGACGGTGAGTTGGGGTTGGACGTGGAAGGTTACAGTGAGAGTGAGCATGGCAGCATGCAGAGAGAGGTTTATTTGATTCCGAAGCTTTGGGCCATGATGGCAAACAATCAAGTCCCGCTGTCCTCGAAGTAGATTCCCCGTTTCCGTCTCCTCCGTTACCTACGCCATAGCTATCTGAATTCCAGCCCTTAACTGCCGTAGGAGCTGGACGCGTGGTACATCGACTTCCAGCTTGATCGCATACTCACGCCATTTCAATGAGCCGCGGCCCACGCAAGGGAGAAAACTACGAACTCAGTGTTGACCTGAATAGCGGGTACCCTGAGAAACGCAAGGATGCGATTAAACGCACAATTGCGTCCATGACTGTCGGTAAAGGTACGTGTCTGGTACGTGCATTGTCCCTGACTGTTTACAGCACATCTGACTTTCCTCAGACGTCAGTGGACTTTTCCCGGATGTACTCAGTGCGCATTTCTGGTTTGCACTGCCTATGCATGTTCTAATTGCGCCCCAGAAAACATGCAGACGGACGATCTTGAGCAGAAGAAGCTCGTCTATCTGTATCTCATGAACTATGCCAAAACTCAGCCGGAGCTCGTTATACTCGCGGTAAACACGTTTGTAAAAGATGCGGACGACCCGAATCCTCTCGTCCGAGCTCTTGCCATTCGCACCATGGGTGTTCTACGTGCCGAAAAAATCATCGACTATTTGTGCGATCCGCTACAGAAATGTCTGCGAGACGAGAACCCATATGTTCGCAAAACCGCGGCTCTCTGCGTCGCCAAACTATACGATCTCAAGCCGGAACTCGTTATCGAGAACGGATTCTTGGACCAGCTGCGGGACATGATAGCCGATAGTAATCCTATGGTTGGGTGGTTGAGCATATTTTCTATCTGTGCTGACGGACATTTGAGGTCGTAGCCAACACGGTTGCCGCTCTCACGGACATTCATATCGCCGCCTCAGCCCAACCCTCCAGCTCAACCTCCGATCCTGGCATCTTCGTCATCTCTGCATCAATCCTGAACAAACTGCTGATCGCGCTCAACGAATGCTCTGAATGGGGTCGTGTTGCCATTCTCAACGCTCTCGCGCGCTATGTCGCACAAGATGAGAAGGAGAGCGACCACATCTGCGAGCGCGTTGTACCACAGTTCCAGCATGCGAACGGCAGCGTCGTCCTCGCAGCCGTCAAGGTGCGCCAGCGCTTGCATCCACAGACCTTGTCCTGCCTCTCATCCTTGCCAGGTTATCATGATCCACATCCGCGGTGTGCGGCGGGAGGACCTCGTCAAGCAACTCGTCCGCAAAATGGCGCCCCCGCTAGTCACCCTACTCTCGTCGCCACCCGAGGTCCAATGGGTTGCCCTTCGCAATATCAACCTGCTACTACAGAAGCGCCCCGAGATCCTATCTTCGGAAATGCGCGTGTTCTTCTGCAAGTACAACGATCCGCTGTATGTCAAGATCGAGAAGCTCGATATCATGGTGCGGCTGGCGAGCGAGAACAATGTCGACGCGCTCCTGAGTGAACTCAAGGAGTACGCCTATTGTTTGGCTACCCCAAGCAGATTCTAATTTTTTGTAGATACGCATCTGAGGTCGATGTGGACTTTGTTCGCAAGAGCATCAAAGCAATTGGTCAGACAGCCGTGAAGATCGACGCTGCTGCAGAACGTTGCGTCAATGTTTTGCTGGAGCTCATCGCCACCCGGGTCAGCTACGTTGTGCAGGAGGCCGTCGTCGTGATGAAGGTTCGCTGCCCACAGGATTGCAGTGCATTGCCTTGACAGAAGTTTGCAGGATGTCTTTAGGAAATATCCTTCGACATACGAAGGTGTTATCCCAACGTTGTGCTCTAACCTCGACGAGCTCGATGAGCCTGAGGCAAAAGCTTCCCTCATCTGGATCATCGGCGAATATGCCAACAAGATTGACAACGCCGACGAGCTGCTGAATATCTTCGTAGACACCTTCACTGAAGAGTCGTATTCCGTCGGTTCATCGATTTCACCACGACGATTTATCATTGACGTGTTCTGCAGGTTCAGCTGCAGACGCTTACAGCCGTGGTTAAGCTGTTCTTGAAGAAGCCTGACTCATCGCAGGCGATCGTGCAACTTGTGCTCAACAAGGCAACGAAGGACTGCGACTCGCCCGACGTGCGCGATCGCGCCTACATCTACTGGCGGCTGCTGTCCACTGATCCAGGGGCAGCGAAAGTGAGTTCCCTCCGGTCATTCGGGTTCTACTCCCGGCTGATAAACCATAGGCGGTCGTCCTATCGCATCGTCCACCTATTTCACTCCCTCGGACAACGGTTGCGCCTGCGCTATTGGAAGAGCTATTAGGAGAGGTTTCCAGCTTGTCCAGCGTCTATCATAAACCCGCAGAAACGTTCGTCGGCGTGGGACGCGTTGGTGTGGACTCGGTGCAGCGCAAGGGTGTGGAGTAAGCAATTCCGAAATTCTGAGAGATCCACACTTACGTCTGGACCAGTTTTGCCGACGACGACCAGTTCTCGGCGAAGAAAGCGCTGCAGACCGTTGTCGCCGGTCAGCAGGCGGAGAACCTACTGTGAGTCCCGCCCCTTCTTTTGATGTGTGATGCGCCGTGTGCTAATTCACCGTTTGCAGGGACTTCGGGGACGACCTTACGACAGAAGGCCAGCCGTCCGGCCTCGCAGCGACGGTGCTACAGCAGACCCCGGCGGCGGCGAATCTCATGTCGGGGATGTCGAGTAATCCATTGGACGACCTCGTGTCGATCTTTGGCTCGGGCCCGGTCAGTTCACCTGCGGTAGGGCTCACCCCGAATCCCATGAATTCGTTTGAGGCTGGGTTTGATGCCCCGGTGTTGACGGCCGCCGCATTTTCTCCTCCATTGGTGCAGTCACTGCAGTCGCCGCAGTCTCAGCCGCAGCAACAGCCGCAGGAGGACCTGTTGGGATTGTTTTAATACTCGTTTACGTCGGATTTTTTTTCTTTTTTTTGTATTATATGTGTCTTTGTTATGCGACACCATCAATGCTCTCGGATCATTATCCACTCGATCCGAGCTTCAGGACCCTTTGAAAGGCAAACGACCAATGACCCTCATTGATCCTCAGCCGAAAACCTTTGGATTCCTTCTATCTTGAATGGGTTCCTTCTACAGTTCGGTTGACTCTCGAAACTTGAAGACTCCTCCCAGATAGCTTAGGATAGCTTCCAAGGGAATCAGGCCAGCCTTCCAACAAAGCTACAGCCTTCAGTGCGGCCCGCTCTCTCTTGAGGTAGTAGTCTCCTGAAGGCTGAAAGACTGACCACTGGTAACACCCTTCTTCACTTTCACTCTTGGGCGGCGACCACTGTGACATCGCTGTTGACTACTCACTGTCTAGCACTCTGGACGGAACTTGTCATCCGGGCTGTGTCTGTCTGCCTAGATGTACAATCTGCACCTCAAGTAGCCTCATTTAAGCAGACTTGTGACGCATCCGAACTCTGGACCACAGATTACACAGGTCTGCAAATGTCTACCCACGTCATGGTGTCAAGCCATAGTCTGAGGTTCTACGCAAAATTCTCTGGCGTTCATGCACTCTGTCTGTCCGCTTCTGGATGCTCTGGAATCCAAACTACCCATTTTATAAAGCCGTTCTTGATCCTCTGAACCGATTTCACTTTCGCGACGCGACCGTAATTATTCATCCTGTACCCCTGTACCAGACAAGTTGTGCAAGACCTCGGAGTGTATCCAGAGAACTCCGTATTCTTCGCTCCATCCTTTCTGCCAGGTTTATTTCGATGGCTTCTCGACAGGTTTACGCTACGTGGTGACGCATGGAGGCAGACTAGACGGCAGTACTTAGGTTCATCTCTTGCGTATAAGTAGGGGCTAGGACGTCTCTCAACCGCTCGCTACTCACATTTACAGCCATGTCCCAGGGCTCACACATCTCCGCGTCCCGTATAGCCGACATCCCCGTGCTTCACGACAGTCGCGTGCCTTATCGCGAGAGCTTTTTAGCCCGATATCGGTATGTAGTTCCACAGCCATGCAACATACTGAACGGGTTTGGAATAGCGAGATGCTGCGCGAGCCATTTGCCGAGTTCCTGGGTGTCGTGGTCCTCGTAGTCTTTGGAGCTGGTGTGAATTGCCAGGTTCTTCTGTCCTCCATTTCCGGCGTCTCTTCTTCACCTAAGGGTGTGCGTACTGATTTTGCGGCCGGATAATACCTGCGTTGATTTCTTTATCACTGGCAGGACTACCTCTCTGTCAGTTTTGGATGGGCTGTAATTACTTTCTCGAACCACTTGTGCTCTTCCAATAATTGCGCACATAGGTCGGCTTGTCTTTAGGCGTTTGGATTTCCAGCGGCATATCTCCGGGCCACATTAACCCTGCTGTGAGTAGCATTTACACGGCACTGTCCACGGTAACGGGTCATATCTGACTTGGCCTTCCATTCAAGGTAACTCTAGCTATGGCAACCTGGCGCGGTTTCCCTTGGAAGAAAGTTCCCGTAAGCCACGCTCGCAGGCGGCTCGCCCTTGCTGTGGTAAAAGTTCATAAATATTCAACTCAGGGCTTTATTTTTGCACAAACGCTGGGGGGTTTTATCGGCGCGGCCCTCGTCTATGCGAACTACTTCCACGCGATCGACATTTTTGAGGGCGGCGCCGGAATTCGCACTATGAAAACTGCGGGTGTCTTTGGCACGTATGCACTGGACTACCTCACCAATGTGTCTGTATTCTTTTCTGAGGTTCTCGGCACGGCCATGCTGGTGCTCGTAATCCTCGCCACGACGGACAAGAAGGATACCGCCCCGCCGCCGGGCCTCTTCCCGCTTGTTATTTTTATCGCCGTCCTCGGCATCAGCTCCTCCCTCGGAATGCAGACAGGTAAGTATCCGCCGTCATCACTCAATCTGCCCGCCTCACTGTACGGTTCAAGGTTTCGCTTTGAACCCGGCTCGAGATTTTGGACCCCGCCTACTTTCCGCCGCCGTCGGGTATCCTGCCACCGTTTTCAGCTACCGGCATCAGTACTGGCTCTGGACAGGAATCCTGGGGCCAGTCGTGGGTGCGCAGCTCGCCGTTGCACTCTACGACACATTCTTGTACCAAGGAAAACACAACTTCTACAGGCGAGGGCATTCTGACAATTGAAAGCGGCAGGTGCTGATATAATTCTGCAGCGCCTTTGTTAGAGAGAAACAAGTTGAGGTCGTCGCAGCGGTCTGATTTCCCCTCACGTCCCCTCACGCTTTTTACGATCTTACGATTTAACCAACCCACCCTGTACCATTTGACGTTACATGTTTCACGAATGCTGACGATTTTATGACATTCGATCTGAGATTGATTGTGCGATTTTTCTCTCTGGTAAGTTGCTGGTGAGATCATTTCCCTTCCTTCCGTATCCTTTGGTGTCGATTGAGACGGGCCAGCGGAGTTTTCGGGAGGCCGAAACTTCAAGAGCAGAATCCTCCATAGAATCGCTTTCAACTTGAACCACGGAGTGCCGGGCCGCATCCGGCGAGCTCCGGAGTTCCGTCAGCAAACAAGGCAAGCACCAGTAAACACCAATATGCTCCTGCAGCTAACCTTGACGTCGACTTGACGTCGACCGCTACATCGCACCTCGCTTACACGCATGTTATCGATATCTATCGATATCCCTTCCCCACATGCGTCGGCAATTTCTAACTGCTTCCTCGGGGATGAACTCCTCCGATGACTTGAAGTCACAGAAGAAAACCTGGACTTTAAAGTTACTGCTTGCCTTTAGACGCACGCGGCACAAAGCGGCAGCTAAAAAAAAACTGTCGTGGATGCCACACAGTAGCCCTATACCCTGAAATCCGACAGCCGCCGAAGAGTGTATGTTCAAGATCTATCGATCGGTTACCCGCCTCTCATGTTGTAATTATAGGTTCGGAGCAAGGTCCTTAGTGTTTTCAAGGGTATACTGGTTTTCGATTCCGTGGACTTTCCAACACGACCTGGACATTGAGCTGAGGTCCCTTTTTACGGAGAGCTTGCTGTGATAGAACGGAGGCAAAACACATGATCAGATTCCGTGGTCCTGTGATCGCGGCATCCTTCTTTTCCACTCCGTCGTCGCGGTGCATTCACAACCATTTATGTTCTTCTCTGATTTGATGAAATGCAACAGCGCAAGGTCGGTTACTGTGTGACCAACGGGAATCAGGAGGACCATGACGCGCAGTGGGTACATACGTCAGCAGTTCTGGTCGAGAATAAGATATCTACGGGCGGTGTGGAAACTAGGCCATTTTCCCGACGACCCCTTATTCACCCCTTGGTTTGCGCTTCACCACTCCCATTCAGCTTGTTTCAAATTCTTGTTATGCGCGCTTCCCTTGTACTGTCTCTGGCGTTCTTGATACGGCCTATCGCCTCTCAACAGATCTGGGACATTTGGCAAACCACTTGGGATCGTTCGAAGCTTTTCACGTCGCTGAAGCCCTCAACACCCATCAACTTTGGCTCGCCTAGCGTGATTGGAGCCGCCGACATCGTCGTCGATGACACCGAAACATTCCAGACTGTATGGGGCTTTGGGGGTACCCTCAGTGAGTTTCCGTGTCTCGCCGAGGTCCATTCCCTCATCCATGCCTCAGCCGACTCGTCCGCCCTCATTCTGTCCAATATGAAGGTAGACAACGCAGCCGCGACGGAGAAGGAATGTTAACAAACCTCCAGGCCAAAAACTCCGCCAACTACTTTGCGCTGCTCAATTATATGTTCAGTCCGACTGACGGTGCCAATTCCGCTGGAATAAAGTGTGTGATCTATTACGCTGACGTCCACCTACTAAGAATGTCCATTATTAGCTATATTCGGGTTTCTTTGGGCGCGTCGGATTTCTCTGCGAACCGTAAGACTCCTGATTCAACTTTGACGCGTTATTCAAAAGGCGTACAGTTTACAGTTTCGACGATACTAGTGGGGATACCTCGTTCAACAGCTTTAACATCGGAAAGGCGCCTTCCTATCTGTATACAGTGCTTAAAGATATCCAGTCTGTGAATAGCAGTACGTCCTTGATACGCATCATGATGTGTAAAGGTTTCTAATGTCCTGGTTTATGTAGTTCTGAGGGGTACGCTACCTGTTCGGAATCACTTCTCCTTTTTGCTCACGGTATATGCACAGTCCACATCCTACCTTGGTCACCCGTAAGTCAGATGCCGAAAACTGTTACATCTATGCTTAATTTTCTCAGCCCGGCTGGATGAAAACCACCGGATCCATGAATGGTGGCTCCCTCCAGTCTAAATACGTCTCCATCTGTCAGCGAGATGCCTAACCAATCACTGTGGAGTTGCTGATGGATTGTTACAGACGCAAACTACCTTCTCAAGTGCTTGCAAGGCTTCAAGGCGCAGGGTATCACGTCACTGTATGCTATTTCGATCCAGAACGAACCACAGAATTCGCAGTCGACATACCCAAGTAAGCTCTTCAATATCGTTGGCCACAGAGGCTGAGACGGTCTAGCTACGTCCATGACTGTCGCTGTACACGCGCAGGTCGGAATCGCTTTACGCGCACTCATGAACAGCAATGGGTTCTCGTCCGTCAAGTTGATTGGTTAGTCAATGAAAAGCAGGCGTCATTTGATTTCCGGTTGACTTTTTCATTTTTTAGGATATGAGCATAATTGGGACGATGCCGGTGCATATCCCATCCAATTGATGAACGCCGCGCCAAACACCTTTGACGGCGTTGCTTTCCATTGCTACTCCGTATGTAACTCACTTGGAGACGCTTCAGAAAGACGCTTATTAATTCAATGGTAGGGAACGGTGTCACAACAGGACACTTTCCATAAAGCATTGTGCGTCATGTTTTATCTGACGAGCCTCACTGACATTCTGATCCAATCAGTCCAACGAAAGAGGTATGCCTTTCTGTTTTATCCCCCAATTGCACCCGTTCATTGCAGTGGCCAGATATACTTCACCGGTAAGAATCTTCTTTTCTTTCTTTCTTTTTGAGATCAAAAGCCCTAATATATCGCAACAACAAGAATGCGCCGGAACCATCGGCAGCGACTGGGTAAAGTTGATATTAACATGTATCAGTCAAGCACTAACTGTCAGTTATTATTACGCTGCAGTGGAGTGACATCAAGGTAGAACTTGAAGTCCTTTACCATATCCCTACGTTGATTCTGACAACCTGTATAGTGGTATATGGACAATCTATTCATCGGTTCCATCACGCACAATTCGCACGCGGCTTTGATGTGGAATATTGCGCTCAACAACGGGGCCCCGAAGTTACCGGGCACTGCTAGTTGCGGAGGAGCCGGTTGTCGCTCGATCGCGCAGGTCAACAGTGATGGGACGTATAGTTTGAATCAAGAGTTCTACGCCATGGCCCAAGCGTCCAAGGCTATCATTCCGAGGGACAAGGGTGGAGCATTTGGGAAGCGAATCGGCGTCAGCGTCGGCGGCTCTCTCAACTGGGCGCTAAGAGTAGGTGCCTACATGACTGCTCGTGTTAGCTCAACCGACTGGCTGCGTTATTCTCTGGTGGTTATGAACTGTGAGTTTGTTTGTCTGTTTTTTCGATGTATTCGAGCTAACGACATCAGGGAACGATAACTCCGGTGGATCGTGGGATCCGACACCAGTTCAGACAACTATCGAGTTCCGTGGAATGCAGGCAAGCGTTTCTCACCTGATTGCCTGCGCGTCGTACTCACCAATTTAACTCAGGCTAAGTACACATTTCCCGTAGGAGTCACGACGCTGTACGTGCATCATTTTTATAAACCCTCCAATTTTTTCTGACCCAAGATTTAGGTGGTATGCCCGAGTTTGAACTTTGCGCGCAATTTTCTGATTCAAGCTGCAGGTGGTACGCGCCCCCGACCTCCCATATGAATTCAACAGTCGGAGATGGTCCCACCGAGATATATGCGGAGACAGATGGGAAGCAAGCGCCGCTTGGCGTATTTGCGTGAAGTCGAATCATGACAGGGATATATGTATTATTTCACGAACTTTTATGATCTTTTCTTATCTGTGGTTCATTTACGACCATCATGAGATATCTAGTTCCTGTATAGCTACTGTAGTTGAACTTCATATACCACGAATTGGTGAATTTGAGCTAATTTATACCGTCCAATCACATAGTAATGGACTGTCATGAAAATTTCTGGTATCTGATTGAAACAAGATGGGTTGGGCATATATTGTTGCCTTGCTTCGAAGCACTATGTTCCCTCTCAATTTTGACTGCAATTCATTTTCTCTAGTCGTGCACATGGCCGTCAAAATTATATACTTCAAACCTTCCATTCCACAGCTAAGTTGAGCCGATCTGGCGACAATATACGTTTTTCAACATAGAGCACGTGACCTGTGGTTGAAAACCAGCAACGGGAAGAAAGCAAAGAAAAAACGATCGCCTTTGTTTAAAACTGACATCTGCGATGCCTTTATTATTAAGAAGACTTGGCACTCTTATTGAACCTCGTCCTGTTCCTCCACCGACTTGATGATTTAAATTGAGATAACGTTACTGTGTTTATTTGGTGTTTATTACATGTGCGTAATCTATGTAAAACCTTCAGGTTGAAGTTCAGCGGATCTCGTACGGAAAGACAGGCACACTAAAAGTCAAATGCCGTGCGGTGAGTGAGTTCACCGTCTGCATTGTCTGAGCGGCAAAGAGACTATACATGACAAATGCGGCGCTCTGACGGAGGGTCTGCGAACTTCACCCGCACCAGATCTTTTCCCGGCGATGGCACCGGGAATGTTTCTGCATAATCCCCCAGACGCGACATGTCGCACAACGCTGATGCATGAATCCTGCATGACCAGTGGAGGATTCAGGGTCCGACGTACTGGTATCAACCAGCGCGGCTCGAGTTTGATCTTATCCCGTAACCTGTTCCCAGGCCGTAGATGGGCACCGTCTTGTTGAGATCCGCTGGATGAATGCCATCAGGGCCGAATGCCATCAGGGCCGAATGCCATCTATCACTGTTTGCCTCCGATAGTCGTTCTAGGCACCGAGACCAAATCGAAACCGAAGCTTAGAGCTCAGCTGGACAATTTTTCGAAGTTATGACTGGAAGGTCGTAACATTTTTTGCCGGTTCTAACGCTGCTGGCAGCCCGGGAATGCCCGTCTGATTTTATCAAGCTGCCACAACCTGTCGTGGGACATCGAAAGAGCGTGCGTAAAGAGAGGAAGCCCACTCAGACAAGGTAAAATGGTTCCGACCAAGTTCCAACGGTTGAAAGCACGTCATGATATCCAGCCAAGGCTTGTGAACCTTCGATATTCGGGCCGGCAGAACCACTGGTCACCTACACCGAATTGAATCCTCTCGTTTGCCATAAGTCTATGCGAAAGAGTAGAAACATTTTGTAGCGGTCCTTCGCGACTCGCTGTTCACTCTAAATATGTCCGGGAACGCCACGAGAAAGGCAGCCTCGCCCAATTACCGACGAGTGATACGAACTGGGACATCCCCAACACCAAGCGTCATCGATGCACTACCCTTCATTACTCGCTGCCGCCACTGTGCCTTTGTCTCGCCAGGATTGAGCACGATGTGCACCTTCCAGTCGCGCAAAAAGTGGCTCAGGAAAGCCGTGCCTTCCGACACCGCAAAACGGCGACCGATGCCTTTTCAAATTTGAATGAATCAGCATCCATTTTCTCCTTGCTCGTAGTTAAACTCACAGACACGCGGCCCGACCGAGAACATAGTCATATCAGCCTCCGCCGCGCCATACCACCTCGAGGGGCGGAACTCTTCGGGCTCGGGGAAGTATTTGGGGTTATAATCTGTGGTGGTTGAGCCACTGTATCTATAGAGAAGAAAGGAAGTAATAATGAAATAGCGCTTACGAATACCCACGACGTCCACAACGATCCTTGTACCAGGGTCGAGGATTATCTGCCCGCCATGGCCATCCTCTTCATCCGTTTTGAGCACAACAGTTTCGGCTGCATCTCGAATCATGACGTAGGCGGCCGCTGAGTTAATTCAGTCCATGGTTGAAAAAAAAACGGAGGTGGGCAAATTACTTACGGAAAAGACGGGCGCCTTCCAAGAAAGAACCTTGCACTTTTTGCAGGCGGGAAGAATCGTTGAAATGCTGAGTTGAATGAGTGACATGCATGAACTGTTGATGACCACTGACCAGTTTACCGTCCGCGGCCATGACCTGTTTAATCTCCTCGTATACCTCTTCCTGTATATCTTCATACAATGCCAAGAATCCTATCGCAGCATCGAGGGCCCTTGCCGTAGTGTCTAGTATAAAATCCACCATAAGAAAAGAAGCCATGGATAAATGACAACCGACCATGACCAGCAAAAAGCATCAGAAATGTATTGCCCGTCTGGGTGTACTGTCAGCAACATATATTCTTAGGAGGGTTTAACGGACCAATTCATCGTCAGACATCCGTAATTTTCCCTCACCCTCGCTGGCGCGTACCAAAAGCCTAAAAACGTCTTTACCGATTTTTGATTTCTCAGAAACCAACTCTTCACGCCGAGTCGCTATGATATTTTGCATCAGTGCAGCCAGGGTGATGTAGGCGGTTTCCATGTCGCGAAGTCTATCCGCCGGCTTCAGTACGAAGGGTTTGAGAAAGACAGTATCGACCTTTGAATCGGAAGCCGATACATCCATCGTGGGATAATCAAACGAGCAATGCTGGAGCTGGAAACCCAGGCAAGCGCCTCACCGAGCGGCATAGACGAGCCCTCGGGTGTGGACCACGCAAGTGGTTGTCCAAAACCACATCGAGATATAATGATCAACGCTATCTGTGAAGGTTAAACGTTAAACCCCTCTTCAAGTTGAATGTTGAAAACGATACCTTGGTAGTGATGGTGTTAATCGCACCGACGGTCAGCTCACATTTTTCAACCCATCTTTCTCCCTGCATCATTTCGTCGTACAAGCTGGAAGTCTCATCCCAAACGCGGGAGTAACTGAGAGGCGGTCAGATTCGTGACAGTTTCAAGAGATAGCACAGACATTTCGGGATTGAAAGCCGGGCTCATGATGCGGCGGTGGCGGCTCCACTCGGCTCCACTCTCGGTGAACAAGTTTCGGCCCCAGAGTCTGTGAACGGTCTTGTTATGCAAGATTTTTCAACTGGAAATCAGGAAGCTTACAACATCCCCTGAATAGCTTCTGGGGCTTTCACAAATTGACCTTTAGTTGCAACAACTTGACGAGCAACATCCAGGGAGCGTGTGTAGAAGGTGGGTGTCCCACTGAGATACGGCAATGAAGACATAGTGTGTACACCATACTTTGAGTAAACTTCCGGAGCGTTCAAGTTATAATTAGCGTCAACCACTGAGAAGGACCTAAATAAAGTATCACGTTGGTTGCGCCACTTCCATTGCCAATTAAGGCCAGGATTCAACGAAAATGTCGGAAGCAGAGCTCCAAAGGCCGACAAGGGGGCAAAAGCGGAGCGGAATCCAGGAATATTAGACATTTTCTGTTCTAGAGTTAGCTTGCATTATTTCAGTTCATAGGCTAGGTTTTACTTGGGCATTTGCTCGAAGCTCGAAGACTTTGCGGGTGATGTAGAGAATGAGAAAAGCACCGCAGTATTTCCACCAAGACATGGGGGTGTAGAATGAAAAAGCAAGTACAATAGAGACATCCCAAAGGTGGACAACAATTCCGATCAAACGCATCAAACGCGCACGTCCATCCCCGGCCCGGGATTGTCACGGACCGAATGGGCTTTGACTACACCGTGGATAACAAACAAACTACCTAGTTTCCTCCCAGTTTCTTTCCGCCAATGTCAAGGCAATGTCCTCTCGAGATTGCTTTGTTCTTTCCTCCTGTGTACGCAGGGGCTAGACCCTTTCAATGTATCGTATCCTCTTCAAGTGATTAATATGACACGGTGCACGGTACCGACATGTCGCTGCAGTGTAGATATAAAGGAGCTTGCTGAATCCTTCTCATCAAGCAACTGCCATGTCACCCCCGATCTACGGTCTATACTACTACGTCGAACACCGCCGAGTCTCTCTGCCGCTGCTCAATGTCAATGCGGAAGCCAGCATCAAGGAGCTCGCCGCTCAGGTTAAGCTCACCCAGACCTACGGCAACGATGCGACATTCCCGATTGAAGCCTCCTACTTGTTTCCAATTCCTGCACGGGCCTCAGTTTGCTCGTTTACGATGATCAAGCAGGATGGGACTAGGGTGGTTGGATCGGTTCAGGAGAAGCAGGAAGCGAGAGAGACATACAATACGGCGGTGTCCCAGGGACAGCAGGCGTCGTTGATGGAACAACAGACCCCAGACGGTGCGTTGATTGTGTTCGGGTATTGTCCGAAATACTGACCCAGTTGCAGCGTTCCAGGTTGCGGTGGGGAATATACCTCCTAAGCAGCAGGTTAAAATCGAACTGGTGTATGCCACAGAACTAACCGAGGACGAAGAAAACGATTCTGTGCGGTTCCATCTTCCTGCGCACATCGGTTCCCGCTATGGATCGCCCCCCACGACATCTATCAGCAATCTATTCTCCTTCTTTGCAAAGACCTCGAAAACTCCTTTCCTCCACCTTGCTATGAGCATTGAAAGCCTCGCCCCTATCGCCAAGATCGGATGCCCTTCGCATGCAATATCCACTGAGCTGGGACCCGACCCGAAGCTTCCCAATTTCAAGGACCTGCCCTTCTCTAATTACGCCCGAGTCTCCCTTTCGTCGGAATCGGCACTTGACAAGGACTTTGTGCTCACAATCAAATCAGCGGGCCTTGATGCCCCGCGGTGCGTCGCGGAACAACACCCCAGCCACGACACCATCGCGCTGGCACTCACTCTCGTCCCGCGCTTCAAGCTCCCCGATCTCACGCGGCAGGAGTTCGTATTCCTCGTCGACCGCAGCGGCTCGATGGAGGGTGCGCGCATCGCCGCGGCACGCAAGGCGCTTGTCGTCATGCTGCGTTCCCTCCCGCACAAAGACTCGCTCTTCCAGATCCGGTCCTTCGGTAACGATTGCACCGCGCTTTGGGAGCAGGGCAGCAAGCCGTACAATCAGGAAAGCCTGGAGCAGGCGACGCGTCATGTGGACGGGATGGATGCGGACTATGGTGGGACGGAGATCCGAGGCGCCTTGAAGCAGACTTTTACGGCGCGCAAGCTCGATCGGCCGACCAGCGTGTTTGTGCTGACGGATGGTGAGGCGTGGGATTTGGATGCGGTCTTCGACGAGGTGAAGACGGCCGTAGCGGCTGCGCCGGGGAGCGCGCCGCTGCGGGTGTCTGTTTTGGGGATCGGCGATTCCGTGTCGACGGCGATGTGCGAGGGTATCGCCCGTGTCGGAAATGGGACCTGCCTGTTCGTTGGCGAGCAGGAGACAAGCTTCACCGGCAAGGTCGCGCGCATGCTGAAGGCTGCGAAGACCCCGGTCATCTCTAACATATCCGTTGACTGGGGACGTTCTTTTGAGATCGCCAAGGTCCCGGAACCTGAAAATGATTTCGAGATGGTGGAAGAGACCTCGACTGAGACGGCGCAGAAGAAGAAGACTTTAAATGTATTTGACGAAAGTGTTGATCCCATGCAGGTTGACGAAACTCCGGCTCCCCCTGCGCCTCCCGTTACCCTCTCTTCTCCTTCCGCGGTGCAACAGTCGCCATTCAAGATCCGCAATCTCTTCCCAGGCATTCGTCTGAAAGTATACGCAATTCTGCAGGGTACGTCCCTTTACTCTTTCTACATACTTTTGATAATCTAACGTTTCCAACAGGTCGTAACATCCCGAAAACCGTTATCCTCAAAGGCTCCACGGGGGAAGGCGCAGAGATCGAGCTCCCCATCCCTGTCACGCTGAGCCACCTCCCAAACGACCCGGAAGCCTCGCCTGCTGTTCACGCACTAGCTGCGCGCAAGATCATCCAAGACCTCGAAGACGGGCAGCATGGCCTTACCGCGTCCCTCGCGAACCCCGACGACACTGACCTGCTGGCGCGCACAGTGAAAGCGAGCATCGTCCGTCTGGGGAAAACCTACTTCATCTCATCCACGCACACATCCTTCGTCGCTGTCGATGAGACGAAGCCGAAGCCAGTGTCTCCGCTTGTGGTTATCTACCAGCCACCGCCGCCGCCGCCGCGAGTGCAGGTTCCTCATCTGGCGCGCCCGATGATGAGGATGAGAGCAATAGCTCCCATGAGTATGGATGCGGCTCCACCTCCACCTCCAGTCTCGGCTCCTGGCGGGCCTCCGCCCCCTTCCCCACCTTCTAGCGGGACGCCGCCTGCAGCCCTTTCCCGAAAAATGTCTGCCAGTCCGGACCTCAGCTCGTACAATTACGGCGCCATTTCCTCTCTGGTCATGACCGCAGAGCGAAGCAGCTTGCCGGCAAGTGCAAGCAGCCCCGCTCGAGAAAGCATCGTCGTTGATGAAGAAGAGGCGGGAATAGACTGTGATTGTGAGGATGAAGACGGAGAACAAGACCAAGAACAAGAAGCGGCTATAGCAGACAAATTGGATCCACTCGAAACCCTCGCCCGTCTCCAATCGTTCGACGGCTGCTTTTCTTCCGCGGTCTTCACCTTCGTGACGCTGAGGACGGACATTCAAGCACTGCGCGCGCTGTTCCCCGCGGAGGTTTCTGACGGGGTCGTAGCCACTGTTTTAGCCATGGTATTCCTTTCCACGAAACTGGGGAATGGTGTCGATCGGGACTCGTGGGAGGGTATGTACGAGAAAGGGAAGGAATATGTCGAGGAGGCTCTGGTTGGCATGGGTGTGAACGATGTGACTGTGGAGGCGCTCGAGACAGAGGTGGGCAAGATGCTTGCATGAAGCATCTACTATTTTCAGTAGTGTATGCACAATTTTTTTTTTTTTTTGGCTGCATATTGAGTGGATTTTGTTCCATGACTAATTTTAAATTATTAATCGCAACTGTTTTGAACTTTCACGAACAGATTCGGAATCCTGATATTGAACATTCCCTTCGAGTTCGGGTCCCATGAATCGTCGGAGCCATAGTGAATTTGTGTTTTTGTACAATTTGGTTCATCTGGTTCAATGGTACACATCTCAGTTCACCAACGAATGCTTCAGCGAGTAAAAAAAGTGGCATTTGCCTCGAACGTTCCCCGAGGCCGCATAGTCAGGCCTGTCGTTCGTCTGTACATACACCGCAGGTTGACGACGGTGCTTGACTCCATGCGTCACCGTACCGTTTCGCCGCTATATCAGTCTGATTGATTCTGTTGATAAATGTGACAATCTGTCTCATTTTTTCCGATGAAGTACCATACACGTTCATACACGTTCAAGTCCGTTCGAAATACAGTCTAATGGAACACAACCTGGACTAGCACAACGTAACTTTCGAGTATGGGTCTTTCACTTGCTGGTTGGAATTTCATTTCAGCAAGTATGTTGGGGCGCGAGAGACATTTATTTCAACCATACCTCATCTGTTGTGGTGCCAGCTGCCGCAGTCGCGTCGGCGACCTCTCGGTTTCCGATTTCTCGTCGGTTTCCAACGGCCCCTCGTTTTCGTCGTCCTGCAGTAAAGCCACCATCTGCTTCCGTCTCATGATTGAAGTTGATGGAGCTCAGATCGAATCGCTCGTTCGCAGCCCGGGCGCGGCGGCGACCGCGGCCGTTTAGTGCCGCGAGAAGAACGTTGCAGTACAATCTCCCTAGAACGAATTCGCTGGAGTGGATACTTAGGTTATCCTCCGTCAAGAGATCATTGGGAGACGTACATCGCGATGTGTAGGTAGATTCGTGGAAAGAGTTGGTATAAGATCAGTTGGGCAAGAGCGAGCACCGCGGTGATTGCGCCGGTTTCGAGAGTGTTGACGATGAGGTTGTTGAGCATCGACGACGTGCTAGCAGAATGTGTCTCCAATCGCGCTTTGAGCAACTAATGTAGGGTAAGGAGATGTGCAGTTCGAACAAAGTGGTCACCCACAATGATGACCATCGCGATTGCGATGATCAGATCGCACACGAAACTTCCCGCCAGCCAGACCTAGCTGCGTCAGTTGGAAAAGTGCGAAGAGGTAAACTTGACATACCTGAGCCGCACGGGTGAGACGTGCTAGGTTGGTTATGTCTCTCGATATCAAGGTGAACTAGTATACGTCTTAGTTTGCTGGCGCTGTTTGATGAAATGAAACCATACTATGACAGACACCGCGATTGAGGCGGATAATTGCATGAACGCAATCTAAATACCATAAGGTTGAGTTGGATCTTCGAACAGAAACGAACGTACCATGACAATTATGACAGCGATAACCCGACCAATATACTTGGTTTCGAACAACCAGATTCTCCTGGTCGGCACTGATGAGGAAAAGAAATCGGAGTGAAATCGAACTGACCATGCGAAGAAGCCCTGGACGCATGCCGATACTGTCCAGTTAAATTAGTGAAAGTCGACTTCAAAAAAAGACGAACAAATTACCGATGCCGTTGAGAATAGGTGTCGTGGCTGCGGACCACGGAGAAGACCTGAGCGCGGCTGGATCCCTTGTTGCTACCAGTTGCTCCCAAACTGTGTGCGTGATGAAAGCGGTCTGCAGAAATTCGACGGTTGAAACGAAATAAACTTCGCCGTTCAAAAGAAATAAGAAACACCGGCGTTTTCAAGTTTGAATAGCTCTCACCAAGGAATTTGACAGCTGGTCGGTCGCTGTTTTTAAAATAAGTGTGGTAATCGTCTAGAAACCATCAGTACAACGCCTGTGCATATATGTGCGGGATAATTTACACAGCTGAGTAACAAGGGCCCCCAGCAAAGCCCAGTTCAGGAGGACACCGATGAACTACCATGGGAGGTCAGGAATAGATACAATACAGAAGTGATCGCGTCAACCAATGGTCCTGAACTGAGGCGATATATGTATGAGGAAAGAAAGTCTCTCAAGAAATCGACATGCAGACTTACAGCAGAATCTCGGCGGGCGGTTCTGAGGCCATAGCATGGGCAGGGGTTTGTTCTCAATTTTTTGAAGAGGAGGGAAGCAACATCATAAGGGGAAAGCGGCGACCCCACGTCTCTCGCTGATTTGACCTGTCACTGCGGCCGTGCTGTGCGACAATGTCTAAGATGCATAGAAGCACCTAGAAGCACCTGTAACTACCTGTAAGCGCGGCCAGACATTAGGCGAACCTTAAAAGCCGCCACATGATGCATTTTAGCGGGCTTTCCAAGTGATATTCAGGCGGCGGTTTGCCTGAGGTTTTATTTCGAAATTTACCGTTGGCTTGCGCACACTCGCAGTTTCTGGCAGGATCCTATGGCGTTAACCTTGTGGTTCAAACACAAAAGGGAGAAAGTTGAAAGAGTGCCAGCACGCCAAACAAGGTGCGGAGTTTGAAACAGTTTGATCCCATCATATCAACCCATCAAGTTATTGGTTGCTACAGCTTTACTACAGAACTTTTCGTGGATGCGCCGTGCGGTATTCCCTTTCTTCGATGCTCTTCTTTCTTGTGGCTTTTCCAGCCGGCCTTGTTCTGACCACAGTCACCTCAGCCACTCAGTCTTTGCTCGGTCACTCGGTTCTTCTGACTTCCTCGGTAACACGACAACGGCTGCGAGGATGCGACCCTGAATGTACATGTGAATCAGGTACGCAGAGAATCTCACGGCGGTGCCTTGGAATTCCTGGGAACTTCATCCCGACGCAATTGTCCTAACGGCGGTATGTTTTGTCCGGATGGTGCCGGTAGAGGTCGGTAGGTTCCGTATTAACATAGTGTGCGCCCGCCGCCACGGCCAAGTGAACTGGTCCAATGGGGTATGATTGTTAGAAGGGCTGACCAGTGACCTGTCCTAAGCCGTACTACTAGGTACTACTACTACTACTAGTCCTGGGCAGTCCTGGGCTAACTTAGATATTTGCCGAGCAATCTTACGCATCGACTATCCTCGACTATCCACCTGAGTCCACCAACCGAGCGACTACCGAGCAGTTCATCAGAACCACCCCGATTCTCCGCAAATTGCGCTGATGGTGTTGAAAGTTGTTCCTGGTTACGACAGCCTTTAAACTCACCCACCAAGCACAGTACACCGACGACCCCTCAACATGGTGAACGTTCTGTGTCTTGCTCTGGCATTTCAATTACCACTGGTCTCTCTTGCCAAGCTCTACCACGACGTAGCCGAGTTACCAGCCACGTCTTTTGATTTCATCGTGATTGGAGGTAGACTTCGATTCTCGTCATTTGGGTCTCCGTTGACCTGTCTTCTCAGGTGGTACAGCTGGGAATGTTGTTGCCAACAGGTTGACTGAAAACGCCAAACATTCTGTTCTCGTTTTGGAAGCAGGTCCATCGTACGCATTTTCTCCCACTCGCTTAGCTTCATTTACAATTCCACATGTAGAAATGAGGGTGTGCTCCCAGTCATTGTTCCGTTTCGTGCGTCGGCGGCGATACGATCTCCTTATGATTGGAACTATAGCACAACACCTCAAACCGCATTGAATGGCCGGTCCATCGTCTATCCGAGGTAAGCGTACCCCTGTTTACGAATTCGAAGGTGCATCACTGGAACCTGAGAAAGAGGCCATGTCCTGGGAGGAAGCTCTTCAATCAATTTTATGGTGTACAGCCGCGGTAGTGCGGAAGACTTCAATGCCTATGCAAAGGTTACGGGTGACCTTGGCTGGTCTTGGGATAGTGTACAGAAATATTTTCGAAAGGTCTGGGCAAAACCTCGGGTTTCATGCGGTATTTGATCAGCTTGACAGAATGAACGCTGGAGTTCACCGGCTGACAATCACTCCACCGTTGGGCAATACAATCCGGCGGTCCATAGCAAAACGGGGATCAATTCGGTCACCTTGTCAGGTCATCCTCAATCAATCGACGGTCGCCTCATACAAACCACCAAGGAACTTGCATCAGATTTTCCGTTCCTCCTAGACCAGAACGATGGGAAATCTCTAGGTACTTCTCACACTTGCTGTCCAAGCGCTTCTTATTGACAGTTTTATATCACAGGCCTTGGTAAAGGCAGATCTCTGTTTCACCTTCTAGCGCTTCTCACGACATTGTGTTTTCTACAGGTTGGGCACAGTCGACTATTGACAGTCATGGTCAGCGGAGTAGCTCCGCGACATCGTATCTTGGCCCAGAATTTATTGACCGGCCCAACCTCCATGTTCTTATTTCCGCGAAAGTATCCCGCCTAGTTCAAACCAGCTCTCGACCCGCGACATTCAAGGCGGTAGAATTTATCCAGGGCGATTCAAGTATGTGCCCGTTCCCGAAGCCGCTTCTCCATACCAAAACCACCACAGCGCAACTGCATGTTCTCTCCGCTGGCAAGGAAATCATCCTCTCTGCAGGGGCAATTGGCTCGCCGCACATATTGATGAATTCTGGTGTGGGGGACAAGACTGCTCTGGCTGCTTTTGGAATCAAGTCTATCGTCCACCTTCCTGACGTTGGCCGGAATTTATCCGACCAGGCAACGATCGCCTCAGTCTGGCGGGTAAATTCAACTGAAACCCTCGACACCATTAATCGCAACGCTACCCTCGCGGCCGAAATCATGGCGGAGTGGGAGGAACACCGGAGCGGGCGCTTTGTGAGCTCCGTCTTGGGAAACATTTTAGGTTGGATTCGTCTACCGCTCAGCAATCCCGTCCTCGCCGGTCGCGCTGATCCAGCTCCGGGTCCGAAGAGCCCACACTACGAGATACTTCCAGTGGTGAGCATTTCAGCCTCGTAGAATCAATAACAAACTCGAACAACCGTGCACAGAACGGGATCGGCTCGCTTCCCCTCCCGGAGACGGGTAATTTCTTGTCCCTCACACTCGCTCTGTTATCTCCACTCTCTCGTGCGTCTGTCTACTCACATCGCCGCTGAGCATCCCCACCTGACGTCTCTCCAGGCGGCTCCGTCACGCTCAACAGTACCGACCCCTTTGAGGCGCCGCTGATCGACCCCGGCTTCCTGCAGAACGCCCTCGACCTCGCCATGATGCGCGAGGGTGTGAAGATCGTCCAGAAGCTCGTGACCGCACCGACATGGAGCGAGTACATTCTTGGCCCGTACGTACCAGCCGCGAACGAAACATCCGACGCGAACCTCGATGAATTCATCCGCGCACGCACGTCAACGATCTTCCACCCTCTCGGCACGGCGAGCATGTCTCGCAAGAACGCGTCGTATGGCGTCGTGGATCCCGACCTGCGCGTGAAAGGCATCCCTTTCCTTCGTGTTGTGGATGGGTCCGTCATCGTGAGTTACTTCGCCATCATTTTTTTCCATGTCTGAGGACTCATTTAGCCTCGACCCCCGAGCGCGAACCCGCAGGCGGCAGTGTACGTCGTGGCGGAGCGCGCCGCCGACCTGATCAAAGCGGCGTGGCCCTAATCTATTGGAATTAAATTTTATATCTGTGCAGTGGACAAGGAGGAATATAACTTATTGCGAACAACTAACCTATTAGATGGGGATTTTGTCCTACGTTTAAGTGAGCTGGATGTATAGCGCCGACGTCTCCGTCACCTAGGCAACTTGTCGTACCATTTTCGTTGGAGCTTGCCCCATCCACTGTGGATTCATACCGCAAGCGTGGGTGGCATCTAGCACCGCAATAGCCACGGCTGGAGCGGGAGCGAAGAGTGTCATCTGCAGGGGCTTAACCGACCTGATTAATACCAACACTCAAGTCGAAAATACCCTTGGTGGCTATGTCTCCCTCGTTATTATTCGGGTGCATTCCGTCTGCTGTAAGTAACTCCCTACGCTCAGTACTAGTAGCTCCTTAACTTGAACAGTGTCACCATGTGGACAGTGGTTGTATTTTTGTTGTGGTTGTTTTTTCTATTTTTGAATGCGCTGCTGACACAAAATGTATTAGTTTTAGCCTTCTAAATTCGTTGAGAATGACCAAACCATGTGTATTTCAATTGCAGATCCCATGGCTCTGGCGGACGATTGACTGTCAAACAGATCGCAGCCCAACGGATCGCGGAGGATGCAATGAAATTTTCAAGGTGTAGTTGATCGATCGAAACCCGTAGTGTCGAGCCCCTCGGCGCGTTGGGTCCGAGATCTTGAGTATTATACAAACCTGAAGCCGCTAGGATCGCACACATTTCACCAGACAGCGCATCAGACGGGCAGTCGGAGTCCGCGAAGGTGGTGCACGAGATCCATCCATGCAATATTTTGATTGTACCACGAAGACGACGAGTATCATCTTGTTGTAACGCCGGTTAAGGACCCACTGGCTTGCACGACGGTCGCGTCCACCAACGTGGACCTGGTGGAACAAAACGGCCACGGGGAGTCAAGTCATTGCGCGGATGTTCCAGTCAACTCGAGACTTCCGAGTCGATGGTCGAAGTCTCGAACTGATGGTCACTGGACGACTTGTATCCAATTCGGTTGAGGTTCCGGAAATGTACAACTTCAAGCTCGATATCCGCTCCGCCACGACGACCATGGAACTGGGTAAAAAGACTGATGTAATTTGATTTCAGTCGCAGGCTCGTCGTGGTGGGGTGCAAAGAGCACTGCTGTTGCGGAGTAATTCACATAATTTTGGCGGTGCGGCTCGCTCATTTGGACCCAGGGCGTCAAGTTTAGCTCAGCATACCTCCGTGTCCATTGTCTGTTCCATATCCGCATAATGCCGCCCGGCGCCAAAAGACGTACTTGTAGAACAACACCGTTCGTAACGGATCGTCGTTGTCGCGCGGATCGTAGACACCCGGTCAGTTCCCGTGATGCGCCATAGGTCGCCATTGCCAAGCTGGTCCCACCCGGGTTTACATCCCAGAAGGTAGTTCATCAGTGGGGCCGAGCCGTCCGAATGCGGGGTTTGCACCAAGGATAGCAGGTCACAGCTATCCGAAGCGTATTCTTATAGCAATCCGCCGTGTTGTTTATAGAAGCCCGCCGCAGCCCCAACCTGTTCAGTCGTTCGTTCCTCAGACACCGGTCGTCAAGGTATTGCCCACCGCTCTTCGGGAATAGCAGAGCCGGATTCCCCTGATACAGGGCATTCGCTTCAGGTTCCTCTACGCAGGGGTAGCGGCAGATGTGAGAGGTCAAGGCGTAACGTATCATGGCCAGGACGACATCGTGTCTTCGAAGGATCAAGTCACCGCCAAAGTCCTAAAATGGGAATTCGCATTTCGCACCGCCTTGATCACTGACGGCCTCCAGCGATGCGATGCAATTTATTCGGGGACAGGTAGCACCTTACAAGCATCAGCGTTACGTGGCGCTGGCCCGACAGCGGCTAAACTAAAGGCATTACAATGCCCTTCACACAGACCCTGGTTCTCCGTCTCCCATATATCAATAGCAGGCTGGTCCTGCTATTCGAATTTCCACGCACCCTCGTTCAAGCTCTCTACCGCTGGGTCAATCGCTGGATCGATGGCAGGAAAACGCACAACCTCTATATCTCACCGCCAACGCTTCGCCCTCAACGCGCCGCGGGACGCTCCAATCGCTGTACACCTGTATGGAACAACACCTTCGACGCCTGCCAGCGCGCTCGCAGACCGTATCTTCAATGACCCTGAGTCGTGGGGCCCCGAGACGCGGGTCGGACTGACGAAGGAAGACGTCGCGGCATGGGACGTTATCGACCAATTTCCCGCCGTCCCGTCCGGGCCCGACTCCGCCCAGTTCTCGGCCGATTTTATGCTTAAACCCTTCACGAACAAGTTTCGGCTCGTCAGACCAGACATCATGTCTCCCGAGTCTGAGCTGGAGTCGTCTTCGTCCGAGTCGGAGCATGCGGCGTATCCTTCAAGGTGGGAAGGCGTTAAGGAGAAGGAGGGGGAGCGCGCGGACGACGTGGTGCCGTTCATAACCTTGAATCTTGAGTCGCTGCAGCCGGCGAAAGTGCGGGATAAGGTGACTCCGCTGGATCGAATGTCGATCCTATGGGCTCACGGGAACCTCTTCCGCGCGTTCCCCTCCCCGTCAACGATTGAGGGTTGTGCATCGGCGCCGACGTCGCCCGCAAGCGCGGAATCTCCCCTCGGAGCCGGACTATTCCAGCGGCCGCTGTCTGCCTCGGTGCATCCCTCCCCTCCGATGTCGTCACCAAGGTCTGCGTTTACACCCCACTTCTCGCCCTCGCCCTTGCGCACGGCCTCCACGGCCAACGCCACCTCCGCGACATGGAGCATGCTCGAGTACTATGGTCTCTCCCTCCCCGAGACGCCGCGCACAGCGCGCGATGCCTCTACACGGCGGCGGTCGCGTTCGGCCTCGCACTTCCTGCGCGTCCCCTCCCACCCTGATGCACCTCCTCCTCCACCGGTGCCGAGCCTGCCCTCAGACGTGACTCCGCTGAAATCCGCGCCTGCGCCCGCCCCAAAGGCTACTCTTGCGCCCGCGACCATCACCAAGGCAGCCACCCAATGTCGGATCCCTCCAACCCGACGTGAGGGCGCCTCTCTACCCGTGGCCCGTGGACGCCCTGCCAAAATGGTGCGCCCACTCCCAGCCATTCCGCCGGTGCCCCCTTTGGACCCGCCCGCATCGTGGCGCCGGCCACGCACCGATCCCTCCTCCATGCGCAGTTCATATACAAAAGCGAGCTCCTCCTCCCACATCCGCAGCCTTCCCATGCCGCCCACGCCGCCGCCGAAAGACGCGCCCGTTGTCCCGCAGAAAGACTTCCCCCTGCTCCAACCCACGCGCCCGTTGACGATCCCGCAGCGCGCGCCACCAGGCCTCCCCGCGACGGCCTCGCGGCACCACGCCGCACTGTCGCTGAGTTAAAAGTCGAAGGCCCGCGCTTGTAACTTATAGATATTAATGTCGCATATATTTTAGACTCGCACCGTATTTTAGACACATTCTACGTGTCCACTCTCCTTGCGTATTTTGTTTCGTTTATCGCGTCCTGCCCGGAGTCGCCGTCTCGCATCGTGTACATTGTTTTCGGTCTTGTAGGCTTCAGTTGGCTGGTAACAAGTACAATGCGGTGCACAACTTTGGTTTGATGACGAGTACAGTGGTAAGTTATATGAGCGTGAATGTCCCAGGTGATGATAAATAGTGAATGTGGGGAAAGCAGAGCGTAGGCGTAAATGAATGGATGCGATGCAAGCCGTGTCGGTGCGGTCCGGCCTACCACTGGCACGGCGGGCTGTAGATGCATGCAAAGCGACGAATGGACGGGCTAAACGATGACACACCGCCGCTGCTTCACGATCTTGCCCCACCGCCCCCGCATGCTCTCCTTGAGCGCAAGATTAAACACGTCGTGCACGCCGTTCCCCGTCTTGGCGCTGCACTCGATGTATTTTGCGCCGATCTGTAAAACACTTGAACAACTGGTTTATTCCTCGCCGGCGGGAGCGCAGCGGAGACGAATTAACGCGCACCTCCTTCGCGACGCTGCCGCCCTGCTCGGACGAGACAGGTGCGAGGCCCTGAGCGCCGAGCATACGGCGTGTCTGCTCGTCGCGGCGGAGGTCGGTCTTGGTGGCGACGAGGATGAGCGGCGTGCCCTCGCAGAAGTGCGCGACTTCAGGATACCACTGGTACGTCGTAAATCGTAAGGCGACAAAAGAAGAGAATAAATCGGCACGCGTATACGAGCAAAAGTACACGAACGCACCTTGTCCTGCACGTTCGCGAGACTCGTCGGAAAATCGATGGAGAAGACGATGAGGATGATATCGCTCTCTGGGTAGCTCAGCGGCCGCAGCCTATCGTACTCCTCCTGCCCAGCTGTATCCCATAGCGCGAGCTCAATCTCCTTGCCATCGAATTGCACCTGCGTAACGTAGTTCTCGAACACGGTCGGAATGTACGCCTGCAATGCAAAAGCAAAACAAGAACGCCGTTAGCGGTTCGGCATAAAAAATGGAAACGCGCGCGCGCCGCACCTCCGGAAAGCGGTTTTCCGCGTAAACTATGAGGAGACATGTCTTTCCGCAGCCACCTGGGGTGTAAATTTTAATAAGCAGCATGAACGCAGACCAACTAGTATTAAGTAGTGGCTAGCGTACCATCGCCTACAACGACCAGTTTGCGCTTGAGATCTGGTCGGCGCGCAGCCGAGGTCGACTGTCCCTGGAACGAGTTGTCCATCGGCGGATGCGCAGGAGAAAGGGAGAGTAAGAGGAGAGCGGGAGATGGCTTGTCGTCGTTGGGAGTAAGTACGTCACGTGGTCGTCACCAAACTTGAAAGCTGCCACCACACTGGCCAACGTTCCTCCCACCTTCTCTCTGCAGTGCACTTTCCCAAATACCAAACCAAGGTGGGAATTAGGCAGGGAAAGAGCATCGCAATAGCAATAGAGGGGATTTCTGGCGGCAGTGTGCATGCATGCAATCCAGAGGGTCAGATGGGGGAACGTTTGCAGGTGCGACTTGGTTTTGAGACGTGTTCTTGTGACCAGACTCTATCATTCACGATCAGCATGTCTTACTCTATGGCAACTTCAAGCTTGCGGCCGTGCATACCCTCTTCGCCGGAATTGACAATGGCAGATCCTTCCCTCGTGTATTCGGGCGGCATCGCGGTCTCGATTTCGAGTCTCGACGGAATCACAGTGCGCACAGTAAAGAACGGTGGTCAAGCATGAGTAGGCACTAGTGAACATCGAATCGATGCTGGCGAGTCACCTTTACTTTCCTTTGCGACTGGCTACACGACCAATCTCATGGTTTCGATGGACAAAACCTCTCCTCATAAATCGCTCAATATGTGCAACATACTGACTTGGGACCGCATCATTCAATGCGGAAATCCACGGTCAAAGAAGATTCGTCTTAGGTCCCTTATTTTTTTTTCTCTTTTCGATGGGTCAGCGACATATCTACTCGGTACAGGATCAAATCCCGGATGTAGGCACGCTCGTTTCTGACGTTGCAGGGACTGCTGGTAGTGTCGCGTTTCCCCCCATGATTAACCGTTCGTAGATGATGCCAACCCATATACGCTGCTGTTATTACAATTGTTATATATGGACTGGACCTCGGGGTAAAGAATCCGGGAAGGAGCTCCGGACCTGCACGGCGCGATCCCAGATGGACATGCCTCCGTCGACCTCGGAGCGCCACCCTGCAGCAGAGTGTGCCGGACGGAAACATAGATACATACGGGCGTCATGGGTGCGGAACATGGAGACTGACACCGCGTCGGGTTGGGACGGCATTGTGAGTACAAGCATCTTCAGCCCTGCGCAGCGCTGCAAAAAACCGTCGAACTCGGCTGGTGTCGTGTTGTCACTCGTGGTGAGCGGGAGCGCGAGATGTGAGAGACGTGGCATGCCCTCGAATGGGAGCGGGTTGGTCGGAAGGTCGAGGAAGTGAAGGTGCGTGAGGCATGCGTACGGTTGCACACGCGTGAGGTTCGCCCAAAGCGCTTCGGAGACGCTGCTCGGCCCGGACGTGAGGACGATGAGGGTGCGGAGGCGGGAAAAGAGGTGCGGGGTGGATGTGGAAAAGGCGATGAGGCGTGCGGCGGGGATGGCGAGTGTCTCGAGATAAGGACAAAGCATGTACATGGGGTGCATGTCCGCACCATTGCTGTCGACGAGCAAATTACGCACATGGTGACCCAAAGGGATGGTGACGGCCTCGGCGGAGCCATATGAGGCCTGGGGGTTTGCGAGACGGCGGTTCTGGAGGAAAGCGATGTGTTTTGAGTACGAATCAAGAACGACAGTCTGCAGGAGTTGTGGGATTGCGATGTTGCGGACCCACGACGCGACGAGGCACAGTGTTAGAGCAGCAGAGGGACTTGAAGCGGCCGTCTGCGTCAGGATGTGTTCGATAACGTCGTAGGGTAAATCGGGGAACGACATGGGAGTAGGGGCAAGGTGAGACGGCGCGTAAACACATTCAAACAGAGCTCTCATTCAAGTCGAAATGGAGTTCGAAATGGAGTTGGAGGTTGGTGCCAGACTCGACTTGCGAAAGTAAGAAGCAGAACAAGATAAGACTTCAAGTTGGATAAGACTCAATGAATTGATTGTGGGCACTGCTGAGCAATGGAAAGCCCAAAGTTACGCTCCTCCGACATTTTACCGACATTTGTCTGCATCGTCCACAGAAAAGCGGATGCTTATAAGACACATTTGGCTTGCTCGGTATCATGCTGGCCATGAGAAACGAAGAGGCAAATGTGTGGCGTTGTTAGCGATCACGCATAATTGATGTCGCCGTTGATTTGGCTCATGCTGGCAGGTGATACAGCCTGAGTCCAGTTTCCGTTTGGTTTCCGTACATACCTTTCCTCCAAACTCATCAGCATTTGTGATCTCGTAGGTCGTTTTTTCACCCAGCAGTCAGCATTGTCGAACGCACCTCTGGGAGGTGCACGTCCGTCCAATGGTTCAAGTCAGCGTGAGTCAACCTCAAAAAGTACTTGAAGAGGCAGTCTGGGCGCAGAAAGAGAATCATTCCTTGGGCAAAATACGGCCAAAATTAGAGCGGCGGGGTTGTTGCGACAATATGGGGTTTCCAATTGTTCTTCAACGCTTTTTCAACTTGGGCATGAAGGCTGATTAGGGCTTCATCCCGTCCGATTTTTATTTGTGGCATAATAACTGTCGAACATAGAAATCGCCATCCGTTGACGGGATTAAACTGCAGTTCGGAAGCAGCGAGTGAAAATCTATCATTCTGCTCGGCTGTTTGATGTCACTAACAGCTCGGGCATCTCGGTCTTGTTCAACCGGGCGGATAAGATGGTTAGTAGAGTTCAACCATTGCTTCTAAAATTATTACTTTAGTAGATACTTCAGGCTTAGAATGCTTTGCAAATGATCACAGCACGGACGGGTCGAAGCCAAGTCATTACTTGACTTTCAACCAAACCTCTCGTTTATCAGATTTTGTTGGGCAGGTACTCAGACATTGAAGCACCTTACGGAAGACACAACAGCTTTTTTACTCTGCGAGGCCTGGCAGTCCACCCACCTTCTCTTGGGTGGATCGGACGTGAGCTGCGACGGTTGGTCTGTGTTCTGTTACACAGACCCATTTTGGACCATAGTTCTAGACAGCATTGTGATGGGACAAGTAGAGCCTATTTTTTTTTGGCCAAATCCGGCGCCATTGGGATCGCACCTTTATTATCATATGCTAGTCTCCTCTTATCCCCATGCACGAGGATCTAATGTGGAGCTTCGTAATATCACAATATTTCCGCTCACATTGAACGGGTCCAGGCCATGATCGACGATTGTTGCGAATTTACGCAACGGCGTGCCTCTTTGAGATCACACTGACGTTTGACCTGCTCGATGCCGACGCTGCTCGGGTTATGAATCAGCACCAATACCGATATTGGTATTCCCGATGGACATCGTACGTCTTTCTTCCAGAGAAAAATGCAATCATCTTCCTGCTGGTCTAGATGCCTGCGATCCCCACGTCAACCTCGCTCGTCTGAGAATAAACAGCAACAGTCTTTACCTACCGGCAGCAACTACCAGCGATTATGCGATGCAGACTTGGAAGTTGGGATGCAGGTTGAAACTAAAGTTTCGTAATTTGTGATGACCGTCGGGTACTTGTGTCAAATACACATGTCATACCGTGCGTGGGAAACGGCGACTCGTTATAAAGCACCCAAAAAGTACGCCCACTCCCGCATCATGTCTTGGTGGAAATACTGTGGTGCTCTTCTCATTGTCTATGTCACCCGCAAAGTCTTCGAGTTTCGAGCCAATGCTCAAGTACGTAAAGCCTATCCTATGAACTGAAATGCAAAAACTGACTACTGAGTGGCCTAACAGAAACTGTCAAATATTCCTGGGTTCCGCTCTGTTTTTGCACCCTTGTCGCCCTTTGGGGCTATGCTTCCAACCTTCTCCTTGAATCCAGGCCTCAACTGGCAATGGCAGTGGCGCAACCAACGTGATACTTTATTCAGGTGTTTCTTGCTTGGTGCTGACCTGGTCGCCTTGGAAGTTTACTCGAAATATGGCGTACACACAATGTCTGCGTTGCCATATCTGAATGGAACCCCCTCCTTCTACACACGTTCTCTCGATGTTGCTCGCCAAGTTGTGGCCACCAAAGGTCAATTTGCGAAAGCCGACGACACTACGCAGGGTATGCTGTAAGTTCACTGATTTTGGATTGAAAAAATTGGCGTACAACTATTTTCAGGCTCTGGGGCCGAAACTTGTTGACCGAGAATGGAGCCGAGTGGAGCCGCCACCGCCGCATCATGAGCCCAGCTTTCAATCCCGAGATGTATGTGCTCTCTATGAATTATACCTTCAGACCTGACGGCCTCTTCAGTTACTCCCGCGTTTGGGACGAGACCGCGAGCTTGTACACCGAAATGATGCAAGGAGAAGGATGGGTTGAAAAACGTGAGCTGACTATTGATGCCATTAATAATATCACCACCAAGGTATTTCCATTTTTAATCCTGGAGATGGGACTCATAATGTCAACCTTCACAGGTCGCGTTAATCATTATATCTCGATGTGGCTTTGGACAGCCAGTCGCATGGAACACGCCCGACGGTTCGGGCATGCCCTTCGCCGAGGCGCTCGCTTGGGTTTCCAGTTCCAGCATTGCTCGTTTAATTATCCCGCGATGGATGTATCGGCTTCCGATTCAAAGGTGGTTACCACCATCTCCGTATGGGAAAATTTTGCATACTGAAACGGCCATAGCCTTCGCGATATGGAAACCGCCTACACCACCGTAGCCGCAGTGATGCAAAACCTCATCGCGACTCGGCGAGAAGAGCTGGCATCTGAGCAAACAGAAAGTGGTAAAGACGTTTTTAGGCTTTTGATACGCGCCAGCGAGGGTGAAGGAAATTTGCGGATGTCTGACGTTGAATTGGTCCGTTAAACCTTCTGGAGAATATATGCTGCTGACAGTAAGACCAGACGGGCAATACATTTTTGATGCTTTTCGCTGGTCATGGTCGGTTGTCATTTTTGCATGGCTTCTTTTCTTATGGTGGATTTTATATTAGATACTACTGCAAAGGCCCTCGATGCCGCAATAGGATTCCTGGCGTTGCATGAAGATATACAAGAAGAAGTTTATCAGGAGATCAAACAGGTAATGACCGCGGACGGGAAACTGGTAAGTGACCACTAACGGTCCACACATGTCACTCATTCAATACAGCATTTCAACGACTCTTCCCGCTTGCAAAAAGTTCAAGGTTCCTTCTTAGAAGGGGCTCGTCTTTTCCGTCCGTATTTTCCCCATGCCTATATTTTAAAACGTGGTCTGAAACAACCCAGCTGCCGCATACGTCATGATCAGAGATGCAACCGAAACCGTTGTGCTCAAAACGGATGAAGAAGATGGTCATGGTGGGCAGATAGTTCTCGAGCCTGGCACGAGGATCACTGTTGATGTCGTGGGTCTTCGTAAGCGCTGTTTCATTATTCCGATTCCTTTTTTCTGTCTAGATATAGCAGCTCAACCACCACAGATTATAACCCAAAGTACTTTCCCGAGCCCGAAGAATTCCGCCCATCGAGGTGGTATGGCGCTACTGAGGCTGACATGACCATGTTCTCGGTCGGACCCCGTGTCTGTGAGTTATTCCAGATTACGAGGAGAATTTAAAATTTGATCCTTCGTTGGAAAGGCTTGGGCAGACGATTTGCTGTCTCCGAGGGCACGGCTTTCCTGAGCCACTTTTTGCGCGACTGGAAAGTACACATCGTGCTCAATCCGGGCGAGACAAAGGAGCAGTGGCGGCAACGTGTAATGAAAGGTCATGCAGCAATGACGCTTGGTGTTGGGGATGTCCCGGTTCGTATCACTCGTCGGTGATTGTGCGTTTTCCAGAATAAATTCCTTTGGAGGGCCATGTGGGACGTCGATTCGCGAATGGCTGCCATAAATCCATCCTTGTTTCATTCAGTACTTGTGGTAAGAAACACGGAGATCAAACTTCCACTTACTGAAGGTTACGCTCCTCCGATACCTTCCGGACATCTGTCGACATCGTCAGCAGTAAATCTCGTGTTCATCAAAACAAAAAAGCTATAGGCACGCGCGTTTGCACAGGTTTACACTCAATGACAGATGTTGTTCAGCATGCCGAGAAGGACGATGTGTGGTGGTGTTAGCGATCTCGTATTGTTGATGTGGCTATGCCATTCATTTCGGGCAAATCCGGGGCCATCCTACTCAATATCCTATTCCAGCCTACTCGCATTTGTGCCATATTAACGTTTTTTCCGTGCAAGAGAGATGAGTCTCAGAGCTATGGCGCGATAATTGAGGCACTACACTCTATCTACAAATTTTGGCGAGCTGTACTCAGTCACTAGCGGGCCGCGGCTGGCCCAGCGGGCGGCGCTGGGCGGTGATCAACGGCCACCGTGACGTCGTTTGGCGAACATGTAAGTTACCGTATGCAAGCAGGGTCGTTTGACACCTCGGCTGCCTTTCTTTTTCCAAATTGAACAATGAAAGCCATCTAAGTGCCTGATTGGCGTCATGCATAGATATGGTTCTTCACTCGAGCTGTTTCCTCTTCCGCGCCGTAAAACACTCGCAGATGAGCTTGTACAAATTCGGAGTTCTGCACCTTGTCCGTGATTCAAATTGAATATTGCTGCTGCTCAGTAGCTCTACCGTCTACGGCCCCGACAATAGACCAAGACGAGAAAAAACATGCTCATCTCTGAGAAGCCGGGGGAAAAATCAGCGAGCATCATCCATGCGTCCCCCATGTGGAACGGGTGCATCCGCCGCTTAGGAGCACTCAGGAAGATGGGAATTAATCCTTACTGGGAAGATCCACCGGTAGCCGGGCGCGGGAACAAAACATCAGCGCATCAAGATCGACGCCTGTCAGGTCGGAATCAAATCCAAACAGGAAGTGCGCTGAAAACGGCCCAAATAACTCGAAGTATGCAAAGCGTTTGTAGCATTGAGTCAAGATTGGAGGATGTAGTACATATACATTATTTAAATGCATCTAGATGAGGTATAATGCTGGGGATTGGTGGAGACATAATGTACAAGGTCCAATTGTTAAATGACGATGAGGGAGTGGTGGTAATGCGTATATGAGTCTATTGTGGGACAAGAGTGAGTGAGGGAAGATCATGGGCCACGGAATCTGTATGCTGAGCTGTTCTCTCGACTCTTTTTTAGCATGGGACAATTGGAACGGCTGCATTCAGCCTCCGCCACCGTAGTCAAGATCCAAAATCCTGACGGGGTCACCGGACGGTCCGATGTCTCGTTTGATTCTGTGGTCGTATGTCGGCCTGCCTTGGAGTTGGATAAGAGGTGAACATTTGTTTTCGTGAGAAGGGGACGCGTAGGCGGTAGAGGTGAAGGGGATGCCCATGAGCGGGCAGTGCAATGAGAGATCGGGGACGTTGGCGCAGTGGAGCTAGTGCTTGGGATCAGGGACTCGACTGCATCACTTGTCGAGACTGGGGATGAGATGTAGGAGGAAGGCATGTCGGAAGTCACCCAGGAGGTGGGGTGCTTCTTGCGAAGGTGGAGCTTTCTGCGTGATGGAGAAGGAAATATGCACGGAGAGCTGGCAGGTACGAGTGTGGCCTTGTAGCAGTCCACTGCCCAAGCAGAAACACGCGAAGTGTTTTGCTGGCTCCATGGCGTATAATTGCGCTCAACATGAGGCTCTGACTCTGCGTCCGGTTCTACATTCGGTTCGCACTGGGGGGAGCAATAGATGGATGTGCCGTTCTGAAAAAAATCGCGTCAAGGGTGGAGGTGGATGATGGTAGGATTTGGTACACACCACAACAGTGGCGCAGGTAGGGCATTCGTCGAGACACCACTGGTCGTCCATTGGGGAAAGGCGTGCGCCGTGAAAGCTGAGAACAAACAAGATTCTCTACTTTTGAGCATTTGGCATCAATTTGGCGTGCCCTGGAATCTTCCTAGGTGTTCTGATTAAAAGTGATTGCGATCGAGGCTAGGTCTGATGGAGTTCACGGTCTCTTCTTCGAGCCCGGTAAGCGAGGGTAAGCGATGTCGCCGTGAACTGCCGCGCGGCCAATCACCAATCGTTGGAGGCTACCATTGTGAGGAATCCAGAGGGAGTCAGAGCTGCAAAGAAAGGGCTCGGCGAATTGAATTCTAATTTTTGTCACGGAAGCAAGATGGATTTCATGTTCCCATGGTTTTATATTAATGAGGCGCTTGGCACGTACATATGTCGTCGTGTCTCCAGAAGATCATGTCCTAATCTTAAATCCTTATCCAAAAGAAGGTTCAGAGATGTGGAGGGAAGATAGCTGGATACAGTTTAGGAAATCCTCTCATGCATGCAACGTGTAGTTATCATTGGCTGAACGGACTCAGACAGTGGACCCAAGGACTGGCCTGGAATTCGAAGGCTAGACCGCATTATTGTACCTCGCTTTTTTGTTTTTGTTTTGAAATATCCACTTTTCTTTTGTTTGAGAACCACTAAAGACGTCAGTTGAGGGAACCCGTTGTTCACGGCAATACAACGCCTGATTTGGCTTTATTTACGAGGCACGTGCACGCGATTCAGGTACCACGTTGATCTTGACCACCACTCGAGTTTGTGTCTTCAAGTTGGCCGACACTCGTTCCGCACATGGTATCTCCACTCGCCAACATTTTCAGTTGAATTTGAACTCAATGTACCCTCTAGTCTGCACTATTCAACTTCCAGTCTCTGTTGCTTGTGATTATTCTACTCATATGCACCTGCACTTACGTGCGAGCCCTGTTCCCAAGCCTCGTAGATCGCAATAAAACTGGGTTCTTGTCTCCTTGTCTTGACACTGATATTGCCTAGTGAAGCTGATTCTTATTGTCTTAGGTTTCTCGGCATCTTTTTCATGTCTGCACGAGTTGGTATGTGGTTTCCTTCGTTTCGCTCTATAGCTTATGTGTTTTTAAACATTCGTGTGCAACAGGCGAGCGACTTTCGCCCTACGTATCCCTTGCGTGCCTAGCTATGGCGGCGACGACTTTAATCAGATAAAGTACAATCATATAGCTCGGGATCGATGTCTATAACTGGAAGTGGCGGGATGGTGTCTACCAGTGTCTTGCTTCGATAGAATGTCGCGAGATGACACTTGCCTTTCATGTTGAACCTCACAAGCTGTTCGCCGTGTCGGCTATCCATTTGTACGACATCATACTGCTCGTTCTTGCTTGTGCACAATAAACCTATGCTGATTACAACTGCGCCAGTATCGAGGCAGATAGCCTGAGAGATCTGTGGCCGTAGTCGGAGAGTTGCGGCCTGTTTGCGGCCAACTTTCGACAGTATTCAACATCGAAATCCAGAAAAATAGTTTGATAAATCTGATACTGCTAACCAGAACTATACTATACAGATGTTTGATCCGTCAACGATATCGACTGACGCCCATCGAAAACTGTTCAAATAAACCCAAAGGGAAGGCTGAGGCCATAGCTTCGTATCCAGCTACGCTCGGGTGCAAAAAGTCGCCCGAATCGAACATCGGGTTCAATTGCGAGGGGATGGCGGGATCAGCAACCAACCACCTTGTCGAAATCGATGACTGCATCGAACATCCCGCTCGTTCGGATCCAGACATTCACTGTCTGTCTCGTCACCTCGCGGATGGGGCTTGAATAGGGTTGTATGCTGCTGTCGTTTGCAGGCGCGCCAAACAGTGTGATTGTAGCAGCGAAAATGGGAATACCAGCTGCATGCACGCGCGTAATAATTTGTTGGAAGGCTGCGATGAGCCGTTTGCCGATATCAACCTGAACTGCAGTTGTCGCATCCGCCTCACCAATATCGTTGACGCCCTCGAATATCATCGCGTATTTAACTCCGGACTGCGACAGGACATCCCGGTCAATTCGACCGAGAGCATTGGGACCAAGGATATCAGCGAGGATGCGGTTTCCTACAGCCGCCTGATTGTTAACAGAAACCAGCGACATTTCCTGCATTCTGGCGAGGAGAAGGTCGGGCCACCTGACACACTATAAAGTAAGGCACGGAGAGAAAGTTGCGCAACGAACCGGTTATTTTTATCTGTATCACTCCCTCGGCCGTCTGTTATACTGTCGCCAACGATGACGAACGCCGACGCAGAAACCGAAAAAAATTCTACAGCGCTGATGAAATACCTGTGACGTTCTCTATCTTCAAAAGGACCACTTGTCAACAGCTGAAAAGATACCAATGAGCAAGAGAAGTCGTTGACTTGTCGATCATATTTGCAGCCTCGACACGATTTCCAGACGAAATCCAGGTTGTTGCACGGCTGCCAGGATGCGACGTTATATGTTGTCCCTGAGACAAGTAGAGCATTACGGTAATTGTCGACTGGAGTTTGATAGGGAATACTATTGGGTCTGACACAACCAGAGCACCGTTCGGAATAATAAAGCCGGGACTTCCGCTGAAAGTGAGATGTTTGAGCGTGTTGGTAAGTATCGCGCTAGCTCCAGAAACTCCATCCAAAGGCAGAGCAACGGTGGCTGCAGTAATTTGCAGGTCAAACGCGTTGGAAAAGCGAAGTCGAATCTCGTCGCCACCGATGGACATATGCAGGGTCTGCCGGATGGTTGAATTGAAGAAGACAGAAGTTGATGCATCCTGACCGGACGCATGCAGGTGGTTAGAAGACACAAAGAAAAGAAATAAAGACCATGCTTTGACTGGCGAATGGGGATGGAGGCAGGTTTTCTGGCTCTGTGAGTTGGGGCATGGAGGTCCAGGGGTTGACCCATCGACCCTGGAAGGGCCCGAGGGCCCGTGTATTTTGGCTAATGACTGAGGGGATACCCGTGAACAGTGCCGCAATCCATAGGTGTCATTTTGAGTGACAGGCCCGGGTATCGCAGGTCAGCTTTATCAAGGGGAAACTTTGGGGATCGGGTTCGATAAAAAAAATCTTAAAAATGGTATCGCCTCTGGCCGACGTTGAGCCGCGTGATTTGATTTGGAGGAAGTAGAAGATCTGTCTGCTGAGCTCGGATACGGCCCGGAGCGTAGATTTCAGGGAGAGAGAGAAATTGGACGTGTTCTTTTTGCTTCGTAGAAAGATATGGATTTCGACGCATAGCAGCGTCGGCCTTTCGAGCCTGAATTTTTTGAACTTTGGGAAGCCTCGCTTTGTGGCGGCATCAAGGAGATTAAGAAAGTCAGATACTGTAACGTCGCATGGAGCGTACTATCCAGGATGCTTCAAATGGGGTCCAAACAGAAGACGAGAGAAGGCAGCAGGAAGAGGACCACCTTGGGACCACCGGCACGGGATCTCAGATTGATCCGGATTACATACGCAGTTTCAAACTCGTCTTGAACGCTCTCCGTGAGAGAGAAAGAATAACAGGGATCAAAGTTTGATGGTGGACTCCATGGACTCCAGAGCTGCAGCTTGACCACTGCAGATAAGAGGCTGGAGATGTACCGCTGCGGCGCTTTTACTGGGCACGTATGAATACGGATGTAATACCTTAGTGATATATTCGGATACATAACCCCACGTCGATATGACCTCGCACAAGCCTCTCCAATCACGCAGCCACAGCAATGTATATTCAACCACAACCCTCCAGCCCTATCCCTAAATACTATTGGGTGCAGGCCTCCAACTGGAGCATAACTACTTTGGATTTTCTAGTCCAGTAATTCCTCCACATCAAACTCAATTCAATCAAGTCACTCTGGTCATTCATTTTGGAGATGCTTCTTCCCTGTCTCTCCATATATTCTGCTCCAGCCAAAACCCTCCAGGAATGTTCGTCAGCAACTGCGTAGTATTTATAAGCTGCAAATCTCTGACGTCTCTTTCTCTTTCTCTGACGTCTCTTTTTCCTGGCACTGCTGCCTGGTGCTGCCGACGGATGAGTGAAAGGCAGCCCTGTTATGCATGCAAGGATGGACACATCCATTCTCCCAGGCCGTCCAAGGGACATTTCACTCCTCAAAACTGGGGGAAATTCTTTCAAGCTGTACGTTCCTCAGCCAGGGCATTATATCACATTCTAATAAAATTAGTGCACTCGCAACACTTTCAACACGGAGACACCTTGCCCAGTTTTTTTTTGGAGACCAGACATTCCTAGTCTCATACCTCCCTGGCTGCAGAGCCCAAGCACCCCCACGCCCTCATCCTCTTCTACCCATGTTCCATCCCCGATCCAAGCACCACACACAAATCTTCAGATATATCCGTCACCGCATTCTCAACCTCATGCTACCCCGCGCAAGAAAAAGCAGCCATGCACCAACGCGGCTTGCCTCCAGGGAGGTCGGAGCGGGCATCTGCATAGCCAGTGCATATCACACTTGTGCAAGGTTTGTTGTCAATTGACCGGCATCCATTGTCCTGCACCCCGACACAACGAGCCGGTCACAAGTGCGCTCAATTCCTTTACTGTTGTTCCTCGATTGCCATCAACTCAAGTAACCCTTCTGTCTTCCACTCCTTCCACTCCTTCTATTCCTTCTATTCCCTCCACCTCTTATTCGACCCAAATCCCATTTACCTATGAACGACCTTTGGCAAAGGCCATCGACCCTTCGTATGCTGCTAAAACTCTCCGCGGTGACCATGATCCAACTTTTCATGATCCCACTCTACGGGATACATACCGCCGGGATACCCCTCTCACTATTTACTGGTGGATACAAGTAAGTCATGGATACTTTTTACATACTGCTGAGCTCACCAAACACGATAGGATGATACTGAGGCAGTAACCTTGAAAGTCTCAGCGCCAGCCTATCCCTGGTTTGATCCCAAGCTTTGTGAGACTCTACGCGACCTCATTGGCATAGACAACTGCCTGCGGTATGTTTATTGGGATGGCCACCACTGGGTGTACACCGATGTTGCAGTCAAAATCAAAGGTGGTAAACATGAGCTTTATGCACGCTCCCAGGATGTTACTAGGTGCATCGGTGGTCCTGAACCTACCAGTAAACGCCGCCTGTCAGATGATCCACTTGACACTCCCACACCCGCTCGGACTCGTCTTAGTACCAGGTTTGTCAGCTTCTACCTTCTCTTGTAATGCAGCTTCTAACATTGTTGGCCACTTTAGCAAACGGCCGACCATTTCTCCAATCAAATATCCTGCCAATTCACTAGATTCCAGTTCTGTGATGTAAGTCGAGCGGTAGTGACACTTTCTATGTTCTCAACACTCTTGCAGTTCTTTATCTAGTGACGAAAGTGACATTCAGGACTTTCCAGAGATCACATCTGCGCCTTCCTTGTATGTATTTATATTATTCTACGTCAAACTTTTTTCATCTCATATCCTTACCACAGGAGTACCTCTTCTGAAACCCGTATTTGGAAAGGCCGCTTTCCAATGAAGTACACTATTGACATGGACAATGGATTTCGGGCTATGGAGCTATTGAGTGGTGGGATACCCAAAAAATTTGAAGATACCTTTGATACACGGTTCGTTCGGGGTACTTATTATGCTCATCACAAACCATGGGAAGCTATGAGGGAGCATAAAGTACTGAAGAACGCCATTGAATGTGGTAAATCTTCGGGCGGAGATTGGACTTCGTTGTGCCGGAGATTTGACAAGGCTAAATCGACATAGATACATCCCTTTATATAATAAACTAGTCAACTACACCGTATATTTTGGAAGACGTCTCGGATCATTTGGACCTCTTGTTTACCAGTTGTTTGGCAGGAGCACCAACTTTTTATTGATTCAGCCGGAGAGGCGTTGTCTTTTCTTCGCACAAGTATGGCACCAGTTCTGTCAAAACTCACTCGACAATATCTGTCCGTCGTCATTCTCATCCATGCTACAATTTTTATTCAACTCAAAAATACAGTGAAGAACAGGAGTATAAACCTCCACAAAAACCCAATAAAGGACGTGTTGGCAGCATAGTGAGCACAGGCAAACTTGAGCTCAGACATCTTAAGGTCTGCAACTATCAGAAACTGTGCGCATTCCAATTAATAATCATCCAGGAAATTTTGCGCGCTCCGACTGGCACCCGGAAGCTCAACCCAAGCCCAGCATATTATTGTGAGGCGGTGGACAGCATCATTCTTCAAGAGCTGGCCGTGGACTGGGAATGGGTGGCTACACCTGTTGGCCCATGCGACCCAGTCACAAACGTAGTCAGAGATCTTCTTGATAGAGAACGCCTAGAGCTCCCTGTGCGTCACCATATAGTCAATTTTTTTGCCCTGACATACCTTTTCTTCCTTCGTGATATTCAGTCTGATATGAGTCATCTGGTTGTGCAGCCGTGCATTGCTCCACCTCCTCTCCCTACAGAGTCTAAAACTCCTTATAGCATTTGGCAAGGCCTTAGTGAGGAGTTCAACCCGCAGGAAGCTCATCTGTTATGGCAAATGGTCAAACATGGTGAGACGGTTGACCTTTTCTGTATACCACCTTGTTCTAACATTTTGCGCCAGACCCTGATTGCGACTTTAGGGATTATGATCCCAAGCTCATTGTCGTGAATGTTTTGGGCGATGAGCTTTATGATCGGGTGCTCAAAAGATTTCACCGTTTGGACCTGTCTGAAGCAATCCATTACTATGGGCGTCGTAAGCTCACCGAGACAGAGGCTGAAGACGATGTAGACCCTGGGGAGCTAATGACCGAGGACTTAGAGCCTAAGGACCTGGAGGAGGCTCAGATAAGTGTTAGGATCAACACACAGCGATTGGTCCAGATGGCTGTACTCCCCATGATGCAGGAGGGTCAGTTTTCACCCAGTTCTCTTTATCGATTTTGTCTTGACCCAATTTTCAAGATTACGATTTTGAAGTTTGGTGGATGCTACCGCTCTTTTATAAGGATATGCTGGGTACAAATGGCATGTTCGGTCCTATTTTCTCCAGAACAGAAGAAACTTCTCTGTACGGTGACTGGGGTGTTAGTATTGACACCAATCACTCCATACCTGCTATCGGTGCTCCCAATGCTCTCCGTGTTCTATTGTTTGTCAAGGCGCCAGCTTCTGTGAGTCGTTGGTCCCACTGAGCACTGCAATGACTAACTTACTCCAGCCAACTACTTTGACCACCAAACAACTCACCAACAACCTCATCATTGCATATCTTATTCGCACTTACAGTAGAGACGACACCATTTCGGAGATTCGCCAGATCTTCACTAGTGGTGAGAAAGGACAAACCAATGTGGGACGGACACCAGCGCAGTGGGTTGTGTGGACTGCAAAAGTTCAGGAAATTATGGATACCGTGCGGGTGCCCCCCAGTCATACAGACGAGAGAATTGCGAAGCAAAAGCTTTTCAAGCTTCATATTGCTGGTCTTTTGGGATGCGCTCCGGCTTGGGCATCGAGCTGCCTAGAAGCTTGGAGCAACATCAAGCTGCATCGCCAAAGGGACGACGTAAAAAAGTATCTTGCGCAGAGCACAAACCCCGTCGGGGTTGATGCATTCATACGCCATATTCAAAAACTTGTTAAACACAAGAAGACGCAATAGTTTTACAATGATACCTACCACAGTCTTTACAGGTCGTCTGTCTTTACGCTTGAATCTTTGTTGTTTGTGATACATGCATTGGGAGGAGGTGGATCTCGTCAACGAACATGGGTGATCATTTTAATTCACCGAGATCCGCGTGAGTACAGCCACAGCACAGCCAACAGCCGACAGCGGTCATGTGATCATCAACGCGACGCGCTTGTATAAAGGCTGCGCGCCGTGTTTGGTCACTCTTTGGCGAGACTTGGTGCTTAACCCCCACCTTCTCGTTCCCCTGGATTAACAGCACTTCTACAATGTTGTGCTGTTGCATGCTTCAGTCTAGCTTTGGCCAAGACGTTGCTAGCCAGTGTACCCAGGTTTTGCAGAGGTGTTTGAGATTAACCCACGTCATGTCCCCCGCTGGCTCAACGGCACGCTTACAATGTTGCCCTGCCGCGTGCTTCAGTCTAGCCTCGGCCAAGACGTCGCGAGCCACGGTTTACGCCGGGGTATCTCTTCACTCTCAATTCCTCGTTTTGATGCGAAAGCGACGCGACGCGTCCCGTTTCGAGTTGAATTCCCACGTGTTGTCGACATCACACCCTCCAAGTTGCAGGATCACCCCAGCGGCGAACCCCGACGCGTTTCTGTGGCGGAACACGTCGGTCGGCGATATTCGGGCCTCCAACCCAAAGTGGCCGACATCGTGACATCACGGTGTCACCGCTTTTCTTCTTGCACTACGACGACGACATAACGACGACGGCGAGACATCCCATTCGCTCAAGTCCCTGTCTACCATCCATCTGCCGACGCCGAAGACCGGCTCGCTCACCTGCTCCCGTCTGGTGAGTTTTTTTTCCCTTCTATCATTTTTCGCTTGCTTACCTCTCTCTCAGAGAAACTAACGAACTTAGATTCGTTAGCTTCTGTGTCCCGGGACCATAGCGGTGCGTCCCCCGTTTGTCTTGTCCCCCCAGCCTGGCCACTCATTCACCAACGGCACTCAGTCCGCCTGCGCCAAACCCCGGTTAACTGCCGCGAAAAAGCTGCCGCGGGGGGATTCATGCGTGCGAGCGATGCCTCGGGACGTCTTTCCGTTGCACAGCCGCCGGAGCGGAGACCTTGCGGCACGTGCAAGGTCTCCGCTCTCCTGCAGTCTTTCTCCCACCACCACCATTTACACTCCCGCTGTCGCCGGCTCCAACACGACCAGCCACGCCCCCATGCCACACCGACACACAACGACAGCACCCGTGGTCCCGCCGTCCACCCGCGAGTTCAACACCTCTGCGCGAATCGGAATCGCGCAGATTCAGGTGCGTCCTTTTCCAGTCTCTTTTCTGTTTTCAATTCACCCTGATCCGTTCTCACAGATGTATTAGCCTCGCACCCAACCTCTCCCTCGACCCAGTCCCGCGGCCCGTTCTCCGTCTCGCGTCTCGCCGGTGCCCAGTCGCCGCGTTCAATTGCGCCGTCGCCTGCTGCAGTCCCCCGCATACCATCACGCCCGTGGCCATCTCGCCGTGGTACCGTCTCGGCCGCACCCAGTCCACGCGCACAACCACCCGTCCCATCTGCGCCGCCCGCAGTCTCGCGCGCCCCGTCTCGCCACACGAAGCCGCTGCCGAAGTCACCCGCACCCAGTCCTGCAGCGATGTGTGCCCGCCCGCATCGCTGCAGAGATATCTCTGCACGCCACATGCTGCAGGCCAATTCCTGCAGCGGGGCGCCTGTGGATGAAGCCCCGCGGGTCAATCCCCGGGGTGCTTCGTGTGCGGTCGCGTCTCTGCGGGATGCCTGCCGCGGTGGGGTTGCCGCGAAACTACCGGCGCAGACGAATCACTGCGGGCCCATCCTCGCCGTGATTCGTCTGCAGGTCTCCGCCTGCCTCCCTTCTCACCACCACACCACCACGCCACCACACCCCTCGACGCCAACGCCGTCCCGCTCGAACTCTCGCGCACATAGACCGGCGTCGCCCACACCGCCGCCTGCGTGCTCCCACAAACCTCGACATCCCCGCCGACGCAAAAAAAACCCGACCCTCAACCTCGCCGACGCGCGCAAACCCCGACGTTCACCCGCTCACATCTCAGGTGCACACCAGCCCGGTGTCTGCGTCTCCGTCTTGCCTACCCCGCCGCCCGCACGCCGTCTCGATTCCCCGCTCTGTCTTGCTCGTGCGGCCCGTCTCGCTGCGCCATCTTGCCCGCGACCACCACCATTTCCACGAGCGCGGGGTCCAAAACGACCAGCTATGCCCCCGCGTCACACCCCCACATAAACAACAAGGCCGTTGAGGTGCGTCCCCTTTCCCTTTTTCCCCTCCCCTCTCACTCACCTCATGATAGGGCGGAATTATTGTGGCATCGATTCGCAGGCACACGACGCTCGCACCATCGCGAGCCGGTTGGTTCCACACCCATCCAGATGCCGCGCTCAATCCCCGCACCGTCACCGTGTCACCCGCGCCGTCTCGCCAGCGCGCAGTCAGTCCCGTACCGTCGCCCACCGTTCAGGTGCGTCTTCTTTCTTTTTTCTTCTTCTCCCACCCACTCACATCAGGCCTTGAAGTCCCACGGCCGTCGATTTTTGCCTGCCGTACCAGCTCGGCCGCAAGTACCAGTTCGCTGCAGGGAGATCCCCGAACGCGAGACGCTGAAGGCCAATCCCTGCGCCGGTGAGCGCGTGGACAAATCACCTCGGGTCGATCCCCGAGGTGCTTCCAGTGCAGTCTCACCGCCGCAGCGATTCGTCCGCGAGCACCCGCTGCAGGCCCATCCCTGCCGTGGTATGCGCGCAAACAATGCACCGCGGGTCGATCCCCGAGGTGCTTCCCGTCTGGTCGTCTCTCTTCTGGATTCCCGGCGCGGGGTGCGTCCTGTTTCCTCTCCGTTCTGTTTTCATCAAACTCGCGCTGAGCCGTTTTCCCAGACATCTGCCTATCTCCCTCGTACCGTCCCGTTTCGCCCACACGCCGACGCCCTCCGCTGCACCGTCCCTGCAGGGCATTCCCTGGACGCAAACACCGCAGACAAAACCCTGCAGCGCTACGCCCAGGGACACTCAACCACGGGTTGAATCCTGTGGTGCTTGATGCGCGACCAATCCGCTGCAGGTCAAAGCCTGCAGCGCTGCTGGCGTACTGGCATCGCTGCAGGGTTTCGCACGCGGCCCAACCACCGCGGGTCAATCCCCGTGGTCCTCCCTCTGCTGGTTTCCCGCCGCAGTTGGATCGCTGCAGTCCCATGCGCGCGGGCCGTGGGTGTATCCCTGCGACGACTCATCTGCGAGGACTGCGTTGCGAGTCTATGCCTGCAGCGGTATGCTTTCAGAGCCACCACTGCGGATCTGTCCCCGCGGTGGTCCCTGCGCAGCTTTATTGGTGTGGGGATGTCGCTCCGCACATCCCGCTCCAAGTCCATCCCTGCAGCTACATGGGCGTTGGCGAACCCCCGCGGGTCAATCGCTGCGGGTGCACGTTCGCAGAGTCACCACCGCGGGCCGATCCCTGCACCAATGTCTGCGCGGCCCTTGCTTTGCGTGGGTTATACTGGGCACGAACCAGCGTGGGTCGATCCCTGCGTTGCTGCATCTGTGGCTTAAGCACTGTAGCGGTTCTTTCGTGGGCGACTCGCTGCAGTTGAATATGCGTAGTGATTCATGTGTGGAGGGATCAGTGCAGGCCACGCTGCCACCGGAAGCCGCGCACGTACCAGGGGCGCGAATTCGCGCCTGCTGCTTCGTGCGCGGCTACGGTGGGAGACAGACTTGAGCGTCGAGTTCTTGTTATCTTGTTAGATAGACGATAACTTTCGTAAAATATGTTCTCAGTAGAGAGTTAGATTGTATGAATACTTCTCTTTTCTCATTGTGACCTGACTAGCTCTGGTCGTCCTTGCTTCAGTGAGACTCGGAGACAACATGCTGGAACCTGAATGTTGGTTTGGTCCGTGTTTGGTCGGTCGCCTTTCTTCCTTTCTTCGTTCACTTGTCTCGCTGGTGCACCGGGTCCTTACAAGTTGCTTTCTTCCTCTGCTGGCTATTCCCATGCCTGCCCGTCGCCAAACACCCATAAGATACTGGACCCCGCAACTGCAACTGTACGAAGATGATGTGCGCGTGTTCGAACACCCCACTATCTGGGCTGCATTCCAGATCTGTGAAGGCACCACGGGTACTAGACAAACTACAGGCAAGGATTACTGGCGCAAACTGGATTCTGTATTGGGTCATCCGCGCTGGGTATGTGGCACAGCGCAGGAAATAGTATGCACTAATCCAAAAGCAGATTCAGCAGCTGGACGACTGGGTTTCTTTTTGCCTGGGAGGTGTTCTAGTTGCCAGTGCCCAATACCGACAGGATCTCTTTCTCAATGTCCTCTGGACCAGATATTCTGCCCGGGGAGCCGAGGCTGGAGAAGTCATTGCGCGCAAACTGCTTCTAGATGCTCAAATGTCTGAGTACTATGTGGCACATGTGAGTAGTTAGACAGTATCTTACTGCTGGATTCTCATGTAATTGTAGGACCTCGTTCCAGCAGACTTCTGCTGGATGGATGATATCGCTCGTCGCGATGATCTCACGCGTCGTCATACTCTGGCCGACGACTCAATCGACGAATCTGAATCCGAATCTGAATCTGAATCCGAATACAACGACGATTCAGACATGGACTGGGAGGATTGTTCTTCCTCAGATGATAGTATGGACGATGACTATAAGCCCGACGACGTCGTCAAAGGAACCCCAGACCTGCCGAATTTTGTGCAAGACTCTCATCTTCCTCGTGTAGTGGCCATACCGACAAAACCCTCTCCACTACATGTTCCTAAATTGCATGAAACACCAGAGAGCGCACTCCCTTTCAAATGGACTTCTAATATGTGGTCATTTTTTCCCACTGAAGGGCCTATAAATGCGGTACGTACATATACCTTCACGACGTGGTGAGAGCCTGAGCTGACAGCACTTGATAGGATCAACCCCGGGATAAGAAATTGGTTGTTGAGGATCTCGTTGAGATGCGTAGACTTGGTCCATCGTGGTACAACTCCCCGCATTTCCAACAGGCTCTGGAGGTTAGTGAATCTGACAAGTGTGTGAGTGAAACTAACCTTGATTTCAGACATCTGGCTTCCTCGACCTAGTTTACCGTATCTGTCAGAGGGGAAACCTGATTGAGACGTCACATCCAGACGTGCAGGACAGCTTCCGCTGGCACAACTGGAAAACTTCTTACACTGAGATGGTATGTCGCTGGACTGAACCAACAATTACCCAAGAAGAGTATGATGCTGTACGTCCCAGCTGCGAATTACCCACACGTTTGCTGAAATAGGCTTATGTTCACAGAGTCTACCGGCGGTGGACCCCGACTTCGCATTTTCAATGCCTGAAGCTGAGGGCCTGCTGCAGTTTATCAGTGCACATCCTCGAATGCAGCCGTGGTCTTATGATCCAATGGCAGTATTCCTATTTTTGTCGCTGGAATGCTTCAAAGCAAATTGCGACACATGGCTGGTACCATCTCTCCGCAAACTTGAATATCCAGTACGTGGTCTTGTTTCTCGAACACGTCAACAACATTAATCTTTCTGCCAGCGTGTTACTGGCTGGAATGCTGAGATAGTATATCGACGTATCATGGCCTTGGGGGTGATGAACACACCACTTGAACACCAGCCCTTCCTTAGCAGTCTGGACCCACGTCTCACCGTTATAATAGAAGAGACCAGCAGGCATCGCACCCTTCTGAATCGGGTGGAGCAAGAAGCTCATCGACCACCACTTCCTTTACTCCATCAGCTACCCCAAGTGGAACCAGAAAGCAGTGGCGATGACTCAGACTCAGAATATCTCCCGCCTCTTTCGGGATCGCAAAAAAGACGACAAAATCGCCAAGCTAGTCTTAAAGCCAAAAAACTGAAGGCGACAAAGAATAAGGGAACTGGAGCCCAAGTCAAGTCAAAAATCATTGGGAAGGCGACTTCATCATCATCATCCCTTGCTAGCTCTTCACGACTGGGTGGCGCCACCCAGATACATCACAAGTGCCCACGCTGCGTCGGAAAACCAATGAAAGATCAATGCGTGCAAATAATCTATGTCCAGGAGCACAAACGCAAGGATCTCATTGGAGCCGCGTTAACTTGTGCAGATTCAAACAACCGCTTGAAGCCAAAGCCCCCGGTGAGTAGTATCTGAACTGTTTTTGGCATAATAACTCACAAGTACTCTTTACAGCCCAAGCGCCGAAAAGCATCCAAGGTGCCAACCCGTCGGAAGCCACCTGCCCCTCTCCGGTACCTGCACCCTTACAAAGACCTCCATATGACTGAAGTCAAACATCGCCGACGAGTATATGAACGTTGCGGTAAAGATATAGTTCGTTTTGTATGGCGGCGGCCACATAAACCCGATATGTTGGTGAGCACTCACCCTCTTTTGTGATGTCTTTCTAACGATATCAAAGGTGGGTGGAGTGCGTTTTGAAGCCATGTCGCGCCCAACATTGTGTGAACTCATACTCAATCATCGACAAGTAAAAGTGAGAACTATTCGGCGGCGAGCTGAGATGCAGCGATGGGCCTATGGTAAGATGACTGGCGGCGGCAACAGGCAGCCTAATGGTGGCTCTCGAGACGATGGCTATGGACCCTATGCATGTCACAATGGCGACACCCCTGATGATATCAGGGCATTGTTCCGAGGAGCTGTGGTAAGATTTCTAGTCAACCTTAGGTTACCTGTCTAATTTTCGTTTTGTTTTGTTTGATAGGACACAGATGTGCTCGCTGAAGTTGGATCATGAATTTACCCAGAAATGAAGACCCAACTTCGGGGCATTGCAAATAATTCTGGCGCTAACCGATTTGGACGTTTTACAATGTCCACATATGAATGTGATAACTATATCAGCTGCATCCACGATGACCACGACATGGGCAAGGAGGATCTCGAAGAGGGGAAGGGCCGGAGCGATGCTCTGGGTGGGTATTTTCCTTGCGCTCAGATTACGAAGGAGAATTGTGGGAAACATGACTACAACTTTGCATATGTGCGTTGGGGTACCGTCATCCGAACACAAGCCAATACTGTCTGGTTTGTAATTCTGTTATTTCACTGTAAGGCTGGCTAAAATTTTGTAGGGTCTTTAATGGACGACACAAGCATGGTACGGTAATGCCTAGCCAAAGTGCTATGGACAACAATGCAGCCTCTAAAGGCAAACATTCAACCAAGCGGGGGAAGGATGCAATACGTGCTGATGATCTTAGACGTGTACGGTGTGGATATAATCTTAGGCCTCGCAGTGTATAGTTGTATAGAAGAGAGAATTTATTGTGTTTCTACATTGATTACATCGGATTTCAGGAATGGAAAGCCACCGCGCAACAACGACTCAGATTGTAGGTGAGGAGCTTGGCCCTCTGTCCTGAGCTGGGTAGCAAGTTGCTCATTGTGGATGGCAATCATCTCGTCAAGGTAAAAGTTGTATCTGGTAAGGAATAATTTATTAGTCTGATTGGTATCTATGGATGCAGTGGATGCAGGACACACTTGAGAACGGCCATGTCCTGGACGATGTTCTGGTACTTACCAAACCAGACGTTGGCTTGTTCAGCAGCAGATGAGTTGAATACCCATTTACCGTCTGCACCGATCAGCTCGCGAAACCTGGCTGGATTGCAATGGGTTTGACAGAAAACATCGCCTTCTGAATGCTTGCACTTGAAATGAAAGACATCAACTGGCAGACCGACATCATCGAAATAATGATCTCCACTGCTCCTAAGGTGCTTCAATAGCGAGCAGTTGTTGTCGTAAAAAACATAGCTGGGCTTGGAGCCTGGATACTCGGGTGGAAAAGTAGCCTTTAAAAACACCTGATGAGGTGGATGAGGATAAATGTTAACATACGGGCATAGGCAGACCTTTGTACCCGTAACACTCTCTGAACCAAAAAGAGTGGCTCGGGATATGATGATTCCACAGCAACGAACAAACAGTTGTTCATTATGTGTCCAACTTCGGGTGAGTTTGGCCTTGAGCTTGGTAGTAGAAGCAGAGGTGGAAGAAGGATTGGCATTTGTGGAAGTCGATGTAGAGGGAGGTACAATGAAAGGATCAGCATCTGCACTTGTGTTGGGAGTGGTTGCTGGAGCAGATGCATCTATTCCGGCGGTAAGGCTAGATGCATCTACTCCAGCGGATGCATGTACCGCCGGAGTAGATGCATCTGCTCCAGCAAGGGGAACGGTGGGGATGCCCGCCCTACGAAGTCGGCTCCGCAATTGGAACATGGCCGTATTCTTCTCATCTGCATCTTTTTGAAGGGCACGGTGAGATTCAGTGGTGCATGTTCGGAAACCTGGTTCTGCTGCAAGGTTACACCCTTGAACACCACAGATTTGAGCCAGATGGCTGTGTGTTTGGCAAAAATGGGCATGTTGGGAAGGAAGCGCTTCAAAACAGTCATGTACCCCACAGCAGAGATGTCTCACATTCACCCCATCGTGAACGCCCGCAGTGAGCCTGTCTGAAAGATGGCCAACATGAGTTTAAAAATCGAAATTTAGGATGAGAGAGTCTTACACCAGCGCCCATCCTCCCCTTGATATATTTTCATACAGCGGTGACATGTATGTGCCCACATATCTTGACCTGTACCAGCCATTCTGTAATTTCTCGCCGCAAGTTCTTCATCAAATCTGTGGTTTTGGTATCCGGCATGCGGAAGGGACAAGGGTTCATGACACTTATGTTTGTCATGTAATATGGCGTGAAGGAGAAAGGCGTCGAGAACAAGATCACCATTGAGTGCAAGGTGAAGGCGAGACTGCTCAGGTAGATGGGACAGTCCTAGAGCTGCATTGTATACACGGGAAATTCCCTGACAAGTACCGCTGGAAGGAGCATCAGAAAAAACATCCACAGTTAGTTGAAACATAACTTGCTGGGCTATGGCCATTTGAACACGGATATAGGCGCACAGCTCAGGATCCACAAATGAGGTTTCGGTTACGTGGATGAACTTGGGGATCTCGTCGGAGTAGTACTGACGCTTGGCTGTAGGTTCTTTGGCATCTCGCACAAAATAGTTGTTGTAATATCTAGTGTGACAAACTAACCAGAGGATGAGTTGTTTGGTCTTAAGGAAAGAAAGAAACTTACAGCGACAATATCGGGATTTAGAGAATACGGGTAGTACGCCTCGGCGTAAGGTGTACAAACGGGCTTCAACCTGATTTTCCTCTCCGATGAGGGCAAGCGGGGGTGCCTTGCACGTGGGATTGGTACAGGAGGAAATTGGAGGCCCTAAGAATTCCGCTCCTGCCTTTATTTTAGAACACAGTTCATGATGACAGAGAGGGCAACAGATCGATACTATGGGAATGCCCGTGGACCTGAAAATCATCATCCAGAGATGGAGGTGGGCCAGTCTTGTGTCCAATCTCAGCTAGGTCGCCAAATGCTTGCCAGGTAAGTTGGATTAAATCCTTGTCAAGATTCAAGACAGCAGCCAGGAAGTTGGCAATAGGAGCTGGAAGCCAAACAGGGCGAGGTTCATTGGCAGGAGTAATTTCTGGCCAGATACGGTTGGTGAATTCAAAGAACCTTTGAATGTGGAAGAACTGAAGGTTGTCACGAAGTGAGGTATGAGCCAGCAAGCGTTCTAGAATCTGCGCGGCAAGAATTGTGGACATGAGTAACGAACAGAGAAGTGACTCACAGTGAGAAATATCCCCAAAGATAATTTATTTGGAGGGATTTTCATGAAGTCATTGAACTACAGGTATTTCCATGAAGACATTACCCTGGACATATATCGGTGCAGTGAGTTCCATGCAGTTGCCTTGCTGAGGGCATACAGGTGCAGCTGTACGACCGAAGAGAAATTGGTGCAAATATATCGGTGGACAGAGATAGGGGCAGACCACCATTTAGCCTCAGAGTTTCAATTGTGTATGGTAGAAGTATTCACAAGCTAGGACGTGTAAAAAGCATAAAGTAATCAAGTCATACCTGAGCGCGATTTGGTGCAGAGTAACAGCTAGAGGGTTGCGCCTACAGCTACAAAGGTGGAGAGGTTCTACCATAGCATAGTCGCCGTGGCGATGGACTCCGGTGGAGTCCAGACTCCGCCATCAATCCCATAGTTTCAATCACCTGCTCTCCGTTGATCTGTACCATGGAGCTCTCTGGTCCGCTGCCAAAAGATTCGACAGACATGGCAAAGTATCCGACCATGTTCGACCCCTCGAGTCTTGTCAGAAAAGGATTCTGCCCAGTCCACTCTGGGACGCCACGTGTTGAAACTCATTCACTCTATTATTGAGTATGGGCAATCCCGGTTCGGAAATCATGCGCTTAGTCAGCCATCAAAACTCGATCTTGCGGCGAATCTTATGGTTTCTTAATATACATTGTATTCAGAGAATCTATTGTACTTCTGAGGGCTCAAATATGTACTGTTATATACTTTGAATGTTAATTATGGCCCCACCATTCTTCTTCGCTATCATACCCGCCGTCGTCAACATCCGGTCCAATCGGGTCGACTTCTGGTGGTGAAATTGGGACGATGGTGTTGGTCCCGACGCGTTCTAAAATATCTGAGCGACGTATTATCGCTGCCTTGAGGAATTCGAAGCGTGAATCACGATTTCCCCTGCCTTTGGCGCCAGATTTGGCCTTTGGTATGCCGGAAGCTGAGGATTCAGTGCATGTTGGAGATTCCTTGACTGCATTAGCTATCTGCCAGTCGAGCTGTAGGTCAAGGGCGGCAACGTTGAGGTACCCTTCGTTTCTAGGAGCAATGCTATACCGTGCTTCAAGCTCCTGCACTGTTAAAATTGCCGTTGTTCCTGCAATTGCCTGTTGGGTAGCAAGCACCCGCTCAGCACGTACTTTATCCTGTGCGGCTTTCCTATCAGCAACAGCCTTCATGTGCAGGATCTGATTCTTCTTCATCTCCCGGTTATGCCCCGATGCGTCCTCCTTTCGAACCTGCGCCCGAATGAGTTGTCGATCATTAACAGACATTGATTTGAGGAAGTCCGATGTGTTGTTAGCCTTGTACATCCGAAGGGCGCTGTAGTATGGCAGGGACATGTTCGGTGCGGGACGTGATCCCTGCCGTAGCCCACCAAGCTCACTTTCGTTGCCATCGTTGGTGGCTTCTATCCATGCGCGCTCAATGTTCTCCGGAGTGAGCTTGGCAATTGCTCCATCCGGCCGCCATTCCGTATCGAAGCGAGCCCAAGCGTCTAATTCCCCCTGGCACAGTTGGACGATCAGGCCGTCAATGTGTGTGAGCTCCCAACGGGATATCGCTGCAAGTGCAGCATACACAACTTCGGGTTTGAGCCAAGCTTTCCCACCAAGTGTTGCCGACTCGGGAGTGCAATCAGGAGCGGTGATTAATTTTGGGTTGGCGATGATGCGCCGGAGGTGAGCTTTAACGTCATCATGAAGTTTCCCCAGCTTCAAAAAATTATCTTCTGCACGGAGGTGGCCCCGGATCTCCAGCAAATAGTGGGAATCGTGATTTTGGTTCATCAGTGCAATGGCGACGCATTCATGCCTCGTGTACCAGCACAGAAGACCTTTCTGAACATTCAGTTCCATGTGGTTGAGCGAGCGGCTCATTTTGTTCTCTTTGACGTAGTTGAGAAACTCGAGGAGAAGGTCCATATGCAGGACAATGATTTCACAGGCAACGGCATGTGACTGGAAACGGGTATTGCTTGTGTCCGGGAAGCATAAGTTGAGCCCGGTTTCGACGTCCCAGAAATATCGCAGTGTGTCCTGCTGTCCGCGCTTACGATCTTTGTGTCGAAAGACTGCTCCAGCAAGGCTTGCAAGCTTGATAGCGCCACCATTACTGCGATCCTCGGCACGCGTTGCAGCAGCAGTGCCGTCTCCAAGATTGACGGCTGCAGCATTATCACGGTTGTATAATTTAACCGGCCCCGGCAAGTTGTTGTCGACCCAGAATTGCTGCATGGACAGAACACCGGCTGTCAAAAGATGAATTTACCTCCGGCAATGATTATAATTTGAATGTACCTTTGAACACGTTCAGGTTTTTGTGCATGCAGCACCCACCCCAAATGAACAAATCCACATTCTGCTTGTCTGCCTCACTCAGCTTCGCAAATTCCGCTTCCCCCATGGCCTGCACAAACTCCGTGAAAGCATTGTCGTGTACCACCTTCCGTTCCTCATTTGTCAGCTCTTCCCATGCTGTAATCCCTCCCGCGTCTGCTACGGCATTCTGTGAGATTGTGAAAATCATCTCCGCCAATTCCTCGGGAAGCATTTGGTGTATGGCGCGCTCTCCCCGACGCTCACGTTCGAGCCGAATTTTCATTGCCGCCACCAAACGATATAATTTTTTCTGATCTTCGGCATGATCAGAGTGCCAGCCAGTAACCTTGAGCCAGAAGTCGCGTGCATCGTCGGCAGTGAATGAGCGCCCGGAGGTCTTGTACAGCTCGTACATTGTTTCAATCAACTCCTCCCACCCCTCAAATTGTGTCTCGCTTGTATGGTTCACTGCCATCTGGATACCAAGAAAAAAGGTTTTTTTCTCGTTGTCTGGCCCAATAACTGTGGCGCGCCGCGATTCAAGATTTATATTTTTGTGTGTTGTGCCGTCACTGCTGAGAGTTACCCCTTTTAAATCAAATTCAGAGATAAGTTTCAAGTCGGATTTGATTCTCATACCTTTTGATGTTCCTACTGCCTCAATAAATTGCAGTTTCGACGCAACACCACCTTCATGCACCACTCTGCGAACACTCCGAGTTGATACATCTCCTTGAACTCTGATCCCCAGAGCGCCAGCCATACGTTTGAGAACACCGACAACACGGTGCGGTCGCACGCCGTCATTTGCAACAAGATCGTTGATGAAATCGCGTGTGCTGTCGGGTATGACACCGTTCTCCTTCAGGTTGAGATACGGCGCATGGGAGAGGTCATCGGCTGCGTGAGATTTCGTTCTAGAAACTGCCGTCCCAATGCGAGCTGGGATCCTCCGGACTTTCTCGGACAGATTATGAATTTTGTGGCTCATTTCACTGCGGATGGACTTCAGGGACCCAACCTGTGTCCGCAGCGATGACGACTCCGCTTCTAGACCTGTGACTCGGGCTCCTAGGTCGGTGACTAGGGTGTGAAGTTCCCCATTCTCGGTCCGAAGCTCTTCCATCGAAGCGGCCTGATCATCGATTACTTTGTGAGCTAACTTCAGTTTCTTGTTGCCGTTATAGAACTGCTTCTGGTATTTCTCCGCCCGCTCCTTCCCCTTCCGAAGTGCATCCCCGGAGGCGTTCTCCTTGTTGGCTTCAGCCTCGGCAAGATAAGATGTCGAAGCGTGGCCGTGAGCACGCGCCTGAGCATCTAGAAGCTGAAACTGCTGGGAATCGGTCCGCTTTCGCTTGGTTCCAAAGCGGAGGGACTTTGGCATGCGCCCCATTGTAGTTCGACGCGTGCGACGCGTTAAAACGCGTTGGATGGGCCTGGGGATGCAATGCGCGAGCGTGTCGCAGTTGCTTGTTGATGTTTGCAGAGCCATCATCAGCGTGATGATGATGCACCGCGCCGGGACCAAATAGCATCCAATTTGGGCCGGGAAACCTGGGAAAAGTGGGTTTTGAACGATTTGGCGTGTATTCTCCAGAAAAGAATTTAAAATTTATGCTGGATTTCTTGTCATCATCCGGCGATTTCTGGCTACGGGAGGGGAAGGAAAATTCGGTTTTGGAGAATACACGTAGACTGATTAACAATGATTTATGAGCCATAGAGCTTGCTACCAGAGACTGTGGTTAATTTTCTACAAGGTGCATTCGGTTACGGCCAGAATTTGGCTGCTGTCCAAATGCGGACGTGCACGGTGATGCGATCAAAGCTGCCTGCCATTGCCCATACTCACTATTATGAGCAACATGGGACTGGCGAGGAAGTCAGTGTCATATTGTGGTTCTCTCACCTCTGTATGCTTACTCGGATTGAAAAGCACGTCCTGTTGATAAACGGCCTCAACACCAACTCCTTTGGTTGGGATTTTCAAGTACGGAGCCTATCTCCGAGGTATTCCATGCTGGTTTTCGACAACCGCGGTTGTGGATACTCGGGATATCCAACAGGCCGGTACACGTGCGACCCGTTTTATTATCCATCCTCAGGATAATAAGAAAACATTACAGAACATCTGGAATGGCAGAGGATATCATAGTTCTTCTTGATCATCTCGGCTGGACATCAGTGGGCCAAATCCACGTTGTCGGAGCGAGTCTCGGTGGAATGATAGCACAGGGTAATATTTGCTTTAACCAGGGTTTTCATTCACGGAATTTACGCCTCTCCCAAGAGTTGGCGGCGCGCATACCGGCCCGTATCGCCTCCTTGGTACTCTGCGTTACGACACCGGGAGGAATGCCATGGCAGAACCTTCCACCTGTGAGTACTCTTGGAAACATCCAACATTCTGAAAATCATTCGCTCTTAGTGGGAAGGTATTCAGTGTCTTACCACGTAAGTCGATTTACAATTTGTTTGATCTTTTAAATTTTATCTGGTCAATAGTCTGTTGATGACAAAAGATCCCGAGAAGAAGGTGCCGACCGTCATGAAGATGCTATACCCTCGGGCCACCTGGCTTGATTCACCAGCAGCTAACGATCCACAAAGGCGGACCAATCGTCAAGTCCAAACCGAGGTCACTTCCGTTATTATATTTTTATTTTTTGGCAAAACACTGACGGAACCCAGTCGTATCTTCGACGCGTCATCTTCAGCCCTAAACAAAAGTTTATAGGTCATGTTTCTCAACTGGCGGCGGCGCTCACGCATCGAGTCTCCCCCGACCAACTCCGTCAGATTTCCAAGACGATTCCAAAAGTCGTCATTCTGTGTGGGGATCAAGATTTGTTGATGGATCTGCAGCACTCCAGGGACCTCAAGGCATGTATGCCTGAAGCGCATCTCGTGCAGTGGGAAGACACCGGCCACGGAATACACTCACAACGCCCGGCAGAATTCCGTGATCTTCTTATTCGGGTTTTCAGTGGGTCCGACACGATCTAGTTTGCTTTGTGCGATCAACGAAGCCAGGGTGACCTCCCCGGAATCGCTCACCCTAGTTCAACAGTATCAGTCGAGAGTGTACTAACCAGTCACTCTTCTGACACGAGTGAGGACTTGTCGTTCCGCGTCTCCCTGTATCCCAGCCCGCCTTTTCCGCGAGCGTTTCCTCACTGCGCGGCTCTCTATTCAATGTCCTTGCCGTGGTTGAAAAATTCGGACGTTTGTCCGAATTCGGAAGCTGAAAGCTGGGGCCGTAGCCACACGCAGACAAGCAATATACAACAGACTTGTGAAATTGACAGTCTGACACCTCCTACAACGACGCGTCGAACTGGTTTTGGGAGCATCTCTACGGCCCGGAACGTCTTTAGACGGCCTTCCTCTTATAACCACTCGCGCTGTCTAAATCGCGGTCACGCGTCTGTGGTGTCGACCCGCGACTCGCGTAAGGGGTAATGCCACCTCGAGCCAAGAATCGCTTCAACGTCCAGTACGTTCAGTGGTTGAAGGACCCAAGGAACGAATACGATCCCGGTAATTTCCTGAAAACACCTATGGACCACTAAAATTTACATTTTTTGATTGACAGAAGACAACAGGTATAAAACCTATACTAAAGCCATAAACGGCCTCGGGGCAGCAACTCAAGAGTATTCCACCCCCGGCGACCTCATAGCCGTCAAAGGAATTGGCCCGATGATTGTCGGCGCGTTAAAGAAGCGATATGCTCAAGAGAACGGGGTCCCTTCAAGTTCTCAGCCAGGGCCGTCATCTCCGGCACCAAAACCTCGCGGACGTCCACCGAAGCGATCTGCAACAGAAGTCGACATTGGCCCTCCACCGGCGGCCAAGCGACGCACGGTTAGCGCTGCAGCGCTGCCGGCCCAAGCGCCGATAGCTACCCAAACGGCCGCTGAATTCCAATTCTGGTATTTGGGTAAATATGTTCGTTGTTTTAATCTGGCTCTGCTGACATCCTCCGCCCCAGATGGTGACGAGAAACACGTCCGTAGGCAAGCAGATGCCCTGACATCGATCACTGAAGACCACATGCTGAAATTCAAGATTGCGTACCCTGATTCGCAAGCTAACTGCTTTCTGGTTGCACAATTCTTGGGACGGCAACGGCGCGGCGACATTTGGGTAGCGGAAATGCGGGAAGACATCGCTCAGGCTTTCCCGGAGTGCCCAGGTTTTGAATCAGCTCCGAAGTTGGCTCCCGCAAACTCGAATCTATCGGCGGCCCTCCGAGTCGAGGAGGAGGAAAGAGCGTCACAGAAACGGTCTACCAACGACCCTTCACGGCAGCTGCCTCAATATTTGCGGAACGGGTTCAATGCCACCGCCAGCAGTAGCCGCAGTAGCTCCAGCGTATGTATCTCCAATCTGAATTCGCAACTCATCTAATATTTCTCGGCAGTCCGATATGCGCCAGGCAGCAGCGGCGCGCTCATATACAGGCACTCTATCTCAAGCAAGCCGGGCTTCCTCCCCGCCTCCTATTGCCTCGACTTCATTTCGACCCCTTGTTCGCGCGGTTACGACCACTGCAGTGCCCTCCGCCTCCTCGGCATCCACCTTCCACCGAACCGCCTCCGCCCCCAATCCGCTCCCCGCACGACCACGTCTTTCGCATGCTGTACGCGCCCCGGCCCCCGTGGAGCACCCGTCGCTCTATATGCCCCAAACGTCCTTCCCCGACTTCGCCCCGCGCATCTTCAGGGCCGGTACATACAGCATCACCTTGCTGCTCGACCACCGCGAAACCGGCGGGAGAAAGCACCAGGATATTGGGACGACGCTGCGTCAGAAGGGCGTATCCGTCGAGGAACGGGCGCTATCTTTGGGCGACGTAGCGTGGGCCGCCACAAACGGGGTGGAGGAGTGCCTCCTGGACGTCGTGCTGGAGCGCAAACGCCTCGATGATCTCGTGATATCCATCAAGGACGGACGGTTCCACGAGCAAAAGGTTAGTGTGCCTCCCTCGTCCCCAATGTTTTTTTCGCTGGCTAACGCGCGTCAACGGCGGTAGTTCCGGCTAAAGCAAACGGGCATTTCGTGCGTGTTTTATCTGGTGGAGTCGTACGACGCTGCCCGGCAGAAGGCGGAATGGGGGCCGCAGATCAGCACGGCGCTGTCGTCCACACAAGCCGTCGACGAATTCATGGTGAAGGAGACGAAGAACATCAACGACACGATCGCATGGCTCACTGGCCTCACTGAGCAGCTCAACCGTGACCACCAGGTATACCACATCCTTCTTCTCCAATAATTGCGTTTCATACTCACATCAACGCTCACAGACCAAAGACCTCTATGTCATCCCCAACCACATGATCAAGCGCCACTCGTACGTCGACCTGCAAAAGTTCCTGCGCCGAAAGTACCCGGATCGGTGCTACGTGACGTCGTTCGCGGACTTCCAGACGTTGAACCACAAGTCGGGGTTCACGACAGTGCGCGACACGTGGACGAAGATGCTGCTGCGTGTCAAGGGCATGAGCGCGGAGAAGGTCGGTGCGGTTGTGGCCAAGTGGGACACGCCGCGCGCGCTGTGGGAGGCGTTCCAAGTCGCGGAGCTGGAGGAGCACAAGGCGCGCGTGCGGGAGGAGCAGGAGGAGGAGGAGGCCGCGGGCCCGTCGAAGGGCAAGGGACGGAAGAAGAAGAGCAACGTGCCAGAGGCGAAGCTGATGTTGCAGGGGGTTGGCGGGGCGGAGGGCGGGGTACGCGCCATTGGACCTGCGCTGAGCACTACGCTCTATGAGCTATTTATGGCGGACAACTACGATTAGAGGTATCTTGGCGAATTTTTTGGTTTATCTCGTCAAAGCGGCCGATTTATCGTTATATCTTGCATTCTCGTTTTTTATTTCTTTTTTATTTCCTAATTATTTCGTAGTGTTACAGTAGAGTCTGGTTAGTTAGCTGATTCCTGTATACAGCTTGTTAACAGTTTGTGTAGTGCGAACATGAATCACGATCTTAGTTTTACTCGCCAGTTCTTGCACATCGCACGAAAAACGGAGAACTCGCAGGCGCACCTTCAACCTTGCGGTTCAAGCAGGATACAGTAAATGAGCCACTCAAGGACTGCTATCTTTTAAATTGCCTTAACAGCTAAGTACAGTCTTTCCAGGTCTTTCCACTCCAACCGCTTTTTGTGCTACTCGCCGCTTCGTTTCCCTTTCGTTTCCCTTTCCTCCCTTTTCCTTTCGTATACTATACAATCACATCTAGGCTCGAATCCAGCCTGTCGTAACAAAATTTAAACTGATCGACACTGGGTTTCCTCCATAGACAGACAAGGTCGCTGGTCTAAATCACATCCTCCATTGCCTTTCATACGCATATATTATTGTATACCATCCTGATACCCAATAGATAGATAGATATTCCCCGTCCCCTTCCCCCCTTTTCCATCCTCCTCCGTACTCATACACTAACGCTACATGCAATGTAATGTACCACCCAATCTAAGAATGTCCATGTGTAGTCTGTTTTGTTCTGTTCTGTCCGTCCGTCCGTGTGTGTTTGTATAGCGTCTGAGTGTAGAAGAGGAAGAGAGGAGGAAGAGGTGTATAGCGTGTGAGAAAGAGGAAGAGATTTATATGGCATGAGAGAGACGAATAGATATAGTAGTAACAGTAGGAGTGGAATCGAGATGTAGCTGGTATGGAACAGATAGCGATGTAGCGGAGAGAGAAAGATGTATGAAAGAGAAGCAAGGAGGGTGGGTGCGTCTGCGTCTTGTGGGCGACGAGTGAGAGAAGTAAAGGAGCGTGTGTGCACAATGCAATGCGCCGCGATGCGTGCGGGGAGGCGAACGCGTCATAGTATGTAGTAGGATCCGAGGGCGCCATGAGTGAATTAAGAGGAGCCGAGGGCGAGCGTATGGAGAGGATACGGAATCCGAGGGCGAGCGAACGAACGAACGAACGATGAATGGGTCGAGTTCGAGGCACATAGATAGGGGTGGGGTGGAGCTCGAAGTCGAGGAAGGCGAAGGGAAGGCGCGTGCGGACCGAAGTCTTCTCTAGGTGGACGAGCCAAACGCGCGGAACGCCACGGCGGAGGCGAACGCACGAAGCCCATGCTCCGCAGATAAAGTCGAGCTCGACGATCCTCGTCTGCCCGCCCGCTCCCTGCCTGCCGCAAATCCATTCTGGCTGTCTGCAAGTCCATCAGCAGACCATTCGTTCTTTCCTTCCCTTGCCTAATTCTAGACAAGGACAAGAAAAAGACTCACCTCCCGCTCCCTTCCCATCTACAGCACCACACCAGCCCCAACCCACCTACCCCCAAAACACCCACCACCGCCTCCTCCTCCCCTCCTCCCTCTCCCTCTCCCTCTCCTTCAAGTTCCTCCCTTTCCCCTCACCCGTCGCTCCCGCACCCATATCGCGCAAATCCGGCGAACTCCGCCCTCTCGCGTCCTTCTCCCGCAACGTCGCCGCCTTGTCCTTCGCCTTGACGTTTGCGTTTGCTTTGGCGTTTGCTTTCGACGCGTCTTTCCCCCCCGCGCCCGCCGCCGATGCCGATGTAGGTGATGTAGGTGACGCCTCAGACGGTAGCGCAGGAGCAAGCTTGAAATCCCCGGGCCCTTGCCCCCAAAGAACCGGCTCCCCCGACTCCACGTCTTGCGCCTCGCGTTCGGCGGGCGCAGCTTCGTCGGGCTCGTCCCACCTGTTTCTTCTTTCCCGGCTTCTTGTTTCCCTGCGTCCTTCCCACCACCCCTCGCGTCGGCTTTCCCTGCCGGTCCATTCGCGTTTCCACTAGGACTTCTCCCGGTGGAAGAAGCGTCGCTTGCACCCACGGCGTCTCCTTTCCCAGCGACACCGTTGACAGCGCCAGGGCCAGCTGTGATCAAAGACGCGGGCAACGGCGCGCTCTCCACTCTCCTTCTCCCACCACTTGCACTCCCATTCACACCACTCGCACTCGGCGTCCTTGCATGTGTCTGCCCACTCGCGCTCGGCGTCCTTCCATGCCCATGCCCGTTCACACTCTGCGTGGGGGTGTGATTCTGCGAACTCGACGCCTTGCGTGCGTGCATCTGCCCCTGCTCCGCCCTCACCGTCATTCCCGACCCCTCCTCACCGCGCCCCCGCACGCCCTCCGCCCATCCTTCTTGTCGTTTTACTCCCTCCGCAGAAGTCGAATAGGATTGTGAATGTGTCTGCGAGCTGCCATGATGTTGCGACGAGGACGTATGTGACGAAGGACTCGCATGCGACGCCCCCGTCCCCGTCCCCGACTCATCCGACCTCGTCTGCTGCTTCACGAGCCCCATCCCCAGCACCTCCTCCCCCTCCCCCTCCCCCTCCGCCTCCCCGCTCCCCTCCCCGCTCCCGCTCCGGCTCGCGGGGGGCGTCGGCAGGCCGTACGGGTGCTGCGGTTGTAGCGTGCGTTCGCGGTCGCGGTCATGCGGCGGGGCGTGGAGAGTGCGGTCCCGCTCGTGCGGAGGTGCGTGTAGTGTCCGTTCACGCTCATGCGGCCCATCATGCGGGTGCAGCGTGCGTTCCGACCCCTCCCGCTGCTTCCCCTTACCCTTCCCCTTCGCATCTTCAGCTCCTTCGACCTGCAGGAATTCGCCTTGCCGGACATCCTCGTGGTCGTGGCCGTGGTCGTGATCATGACGGTCCGCATCCCCACCCTCCTCGCCCTCCTCCTCCTCCGGCGTACTCGGCCCCGACCCCGACCCAGGCGCAGAAGCGGGCACGACGCCCGCCACCCACGCCGTTCTCCCTCCCTGTCCACTCTCGAGCTCCAAGTCGAGCGCGCCGACCAGCACACTCTCGACGTCCCTTAGGGCGCGCTCGGCGAGGACGTACGCGCGCGGGGAGGCGCGGGGGCCTGTGTGGTGCGTTAGTATATATATATACGTATATCAAGGGAAGGGTCTGAGGTGTGATGAAAGGAAGAGGGAAGGAATGTGATGAAATGAAGAGGGAAGGAAGGAAGACAGACGAAGAACATGTAAAAGGTCGCGCCAGCGTGCGCTCATCGACGGGTAAAAAAACAGCCGAGCGCGCACTCGATGTCGCATCGAGAACAGCATCCCCGTGTAGCCGGTCTCATCACAAGGCAGCCAGCCCAGCGACAGATCGTCATCGCTCGAAAGCGGGCATCGTCAGTGGTCGACTCGTCATCGCAGTGAACCCTGTTCGGGAGGAAAGAGAACCCCGTTCGGAAGGAAGGAAAGAGACACCTCGAGAAAAAAGTTCGAAGATGACACCTCGAAAAAAAAGTTCGAAGACGACGACTCGAAAAACAGTTGGAAGAAGAAAGACGAGAACGGGGCCAAGCCGAGGAGAAAATCCGAATAAGAAGAAGGGGAGAAGGTCCGATGAAGAAGAATAGCAGAAACCACGCACCCCCACCCCCCTGTCCCTGCCCCGCACAAAACGCGCCCACCGCGCCCGTCAGCTTCCGGCTGCGGTACGTCGCGGGCAGGACGTGCACGATGTGCGCGCGGGTGTGTCTTCGTGTTCCTATGCCCCCGTTCGCGTGTGTTGATATTCCGTGTCCGTTCAGCTGCGGCTGTCCACCACGGGTTCCTATACAATCCAGACGCTCGTCAGTCCTCCCTCCCACCTCGAGAAAAAGATAGAAGACTCACCACCGTTAAGCTGCCCCACAGACGCCGAATGCGCCAGCCCATGCCCATTCGTATCGTGCGTATCATGCGTAAGGTCCACGCTCCTCGCCGCCTCGTTGCGCGCCCCCGCCGCCCTCCCAAACGAGAAAAACCCGCTCCGCTTCTTGTCCGTCCTACTATCTGCATCCCCGTCCCGCTCTGTATTCGTGCCTGGAATCTCTTCAGGAGACGGCGACCCCGCCCTCGACCCCGCCCGGCTCGTCTCCCCACTCGACGGGTAGCCGTACGCCGCTGCGCTGAACGCTGAGCTGTGCTGACCCCACGAGGCGGGCGTGGTGGGCTCCGAATACGCGGTGCCCCCGCCGTTTGGATAATTATTATACGCGCCACCGGAATTATTATAAGCAGAACCAGGCCCCTCGCCGACGAACGAATTCGGCCGCGAGTTGGGCCGCGAGCTCGCGCGGGAGGAGGGTGCGGAGGCGGACGGGGAGTGGGAGAAGTCTGTAAAAGAAAAGGAAGGGGTGTTAGTATATAGGATAGGAAAGAGTAGATGGATTGGCAAGCGCGAAATAGAGATGCAATAAGCAAAATAAACGGAGTAAGGGAGATGCGAGGTGAAAAAGGAAGGAGGGGGGGAGGCACACGGGGATGGAGTCGATACCCGGACGGAATGCCCATGCGGGACAAGGAAGAGGGAGTTCCGAATCCGAGCAAAGGCAAGGCGAGGCAAGATGGGAACGGAACGGAGCTTCCAACAGGAAAAGGCAAGGCAAGGCGGGGAAATTCGAGGGACAGGGAAAGGACGGAGGAAGCAATGGAAAGAATGGAGGAGGAGAAAGGAATGAAACGAAATGACAACAACAAAAGAGGATGGAGAAAGAAAAAAACGCACCCATGCCGACACTCCTCGGCCCTGCGCCCGCCAAAAATGCGGCGGCCAACGTTGTGACGAGCACTACTTGCTTCAACACCGCCTTTTCCTGTTGCGCGGGCGGGAGGAAGGAGAGCAGCGCGTCGAAGGGGCGGGTTTGGGCTGTGAGCGTAGATTCTCGGCGGCTGTCCCGCTTCGTTCCGTTCGGCGAGGACTTGGACAAGGTGCTCGAGGATGACTTTGCAGAGAAAGCAGAACTCGCGCTGTCCCGCCTGTTCCGCGTAGGGCGGGACGTCGATGCGTTTGACGCACTCGATGCATCGCTTCCCCGCCTAGAGAAAAACGACCGCGAGGGGGCAGACGCAGTCGACACGAGCGAGAGAGAAGACGGAGGCCGGGTGCGGTTCGCAGGGTACGACGGCGAGGGCCCCAGCAGCGAGCGACGTGGGGCAGGCGGGTGGCGGTGTTCCGAGGTCGGCAGCACTTCACCCGGTGACGAGGGCAGTACCTCGCGGACGACAAACGCGGCACCATCGACCCCCTGCGCCAATTGCACGACGTCGTCGTCGTCGGGTGCAACGCGCCATTCACGCGCTACATTTGCTGCAGCGTCGAGTACAGATACGAGTTCTAACGCAAACGCCGGTGCGGCAGGATCGAGCGGGGTGCGGAGGCGGAGGATGCGGGTCTGCGGGAGCGGGAGCGGGGCGGCGGCGGACCGGAGTGCGCTGAGCGGGGGCGGGGCGTGGGTGACGAGCAGCAGGAGACAGCGCGCGAACGTGTGGGAGCGCAGCAGGGGGGCGAGGAGGTGTGGTGCGGGGGCTGGTGGTGTCGTCAATTAGCGTTAATATTACAATTAAAAGACAACCTACACCCTAACACCAGCACAACATGGGGTGCGCCTGCAAACGCCTGTGCGAGTAGCTGCAAGTCGGTTGTAGGCCAGGGGGCATCGGGGTCCACCAGCACGCGGGCGGTGTCGGGTGCCCTCGGGGACGGAGCGGGGGAGAACGGGTCCAGCGGGAGGCGGGGACGGAATACGTCGGACTGGCCCCGCCGCGACGACTGCGAGGAATCGTGCATGGTGGTGGAGGAGGACAAGAATGCGATCAATTTTTAGTGGGCTACGTCATTTGTTAACTCCATCCAGCATAGGATAGACTACTATAGACTACTTGAGGATTTATTATGGATTTATGATGGTAGGTTTAAGATGGTGGTACTTAGGTGAAGGATTTAAATATTACTGAGTACGCCTTCACGTACGGAGACGGGCTCCCAGAGCGAACATCGTCGTGAAAGAGTCAGTCACGTGGTACAAGCCCGCAAAAAGGGCTTGTACCACGTGATCTATTTTACAGAGAGCGCGTTCGACTATTCGGTCTCCAATACTGCAAACAGTGCCTGTTTGAGTCCTTTCAAACTGACTTTGTGTTTCGCGCTACTGGGTGTCGGATAGGATGGCCCTCCCGCGAGAATTACGCTGCTGAGTTGGTCCTGCCGCACGCAATCTGCGTAATAATCTCCTTGGCCCCGCTTACCATCCGCAGCGGCTCTCACTCCGGCGGCAACTGCCCGGCGCTTTCTTGGCAGGCGTTCACAACCTCATCTCGCTCGCAACATGGACAACACGGCCTTTCCTCGCCCGCAGCCCTCGCAACACCAACGCCGTCTCGCTCTGCTCGGCCTCGGACGCTAGTCCCACCTCAACATCTCATCGCCTCCGAATCTCTCGTACTCACTTCCGTCCACCCTGCCGGCTTCCAAGACTATTGGGATTCTCGACTCGACTGACGGCATCTTTGTAGCGGCGTCCTGCGCCGGCTTCTGGTTAATTCAACGCGTCAAACGCCGTCTGACCTCATTTACTCACCGGCCCCCGGTACATAGCAAGTCGAAGCCCCCACACGCCCGGCATCTCTTTCTCCGTCTCCATGGACCACTGCTCTATGAATCTTCTCCGTCGACCAGCTGCCGCGAATAATCAACCAGCTGGCAAGTGACGGCACCTCCACGAAACGTGCGTGCGTGCCTGCCTATCTATGTTTATATGATAGTATATCCACAAGCAAACAGGGACGCGCGTCCCGGTGTCTAACCATCCAACTCCCTCCAATTCCATCTCTGACATAAGTGGTGCCAAGGCCACGGCGTCCTTCATCGACTTTTGTATACGTACGTCCTTATACTCCACCACCGGCGCCCGTTCACGAAATTCAGGAATATCTAAATATCAACACCACCCACCCTCCGGCGTCTCAATCTCACCTTTCACCTTTCACCTTTTACAATACCGGCACGCCCACGCAAGACAGGCACTTCCAGTTCCCGCATTGACAACCTACAACCGCGACCGAAAGCCAACCCCAACTGCGCACCGAGATGAATCGAACAGCATTAATAAAACACGCGGTGCACGGCGCGTAAGTACTTTCGTACTTCATCCTCCGTCTCTTCGTCTCGCATCTACGCGTTCGTCCCATCCCTCTCGCACTGTCTGCCGTCATCCCATCCCCTGAGCCCTCCCTCCCTCCGTCTATCTGTCTGTTCGTCCCATTCCCCACTCCTCCCCGAATCCCTCCAAACCCTCAACAGCTGTCAGCATCTCAAAGTCCACCGACCCAGCCACACCCCCTCCCACGCCCTACCTATAGCCAGCTACATCACCTCAAATGTCAACGTACCCCGTACTTCAAGTTCTACACATAAACACATAAATAAATAAATCTAATTCAACTTTGATTGACCTCAGCGAACGGAAAAGGAAAGTCGCGGGAAGCGAGAGGACGCACCGAGACTAGAGGTTCAACGTTCAACGCAGACTCGAAGTCGCTTTTTCCGAGTCGCCTGCCTCCCGTACAACACAACACAACGCCGCACTCCAACTTCCAACTTCCCAGGTCTCAGCTCGGGAGTAAGCAAATAAGTCGAAGTAAGTAAGTAAGTATCTGTATGATTGGTTAATAGTTAGTAGCTTCCCGAATCGAACAGAATTGAAAGAAGGAGAGTACATACTGTCTTGATTCCTACTCATTCTGGATTCGTACTCCTACTCGTACTTGAAACTCTTGAAGAAGTCCTGCTCCTACTTGACCGCAACGTCAATCTCACTCCCCAGAAGCGATTAAGTTAATAACACTTACCCTTTTCCTTTACCTCGCATGGCCAAACGCCTGCCCTTACCTCCCAGACCTCCTTCCTCCGCTCGCTGCCAGCCGGTGCGTTCCCAACTTCCCGTTCCGGGGCGTGCGAGCCTGAGGATCCCCGAGAGGCAAGTCAACTGAAACAAGCAAGTCTGAGGGTGTTCAAGCCAGGCTGAAAAAACCGATCAGAATAAGCATGCTGGTGAAAGAAGAAGAATTCACAGAAGACTAGTTACCTCGATCGTGCGAGCTCGGCGCAGGGACGGGACCGGGAGTTGCCAAGTACGACGATTCGGATGTTGCTGCGAAGAAGAGAACTTGAAAATCCCAAGCCCCATCCCGCGGAATTCCGCATGCGCCCGAATTCCACGAGGCAAGCCTGTGGTTTGGCTGAATGGCTGAAATTCTAATCAGCATACATGTAAGTATGTAATGCACAATTCCGGGCGGACGCAGAGACTGAGCGCGAAAACGACGTACGCGGAATCAGAGATGTGTTATTTGAAGGAGAGATGCGTTGTTTGAAGTGTCAGGCTGGTACATATCCGAAGTGCTGGGCTGGAAAAGTTCAAGTCAAAACGGGACCTCGGATTTCAAGCACATTTTGAACTCACCTCCAAAACAGGATTCGGGACGGAACGGGGCTCGGGGTGCGAAGTTTTCCTACGTCAATCTGTAAACGGTAGAACAAGTAGAGGGCGAAATAAGAAGAAAGAGATAATTATTATGGCTTGAGCAAGCCAGCTTATATACTACTCAACATGTATTCTAGAACTATCTACAAGTGTCCGTGAAGTCCTTCGGGCTGAGTGAGCAGCCCGACGTTTGGAGCGGATTGTTCGGGAACCTTCCGTGATGTTCTCACGGGTTCCATATTCGTCGGGGCGCATCACCGAGCGTCGGCTTGTATCTCCAACACAATCCGGAGCGCGGAACTGCGTCCCTTCCGGGGAGGTAAGTCGAATTATGTATCTTGAGACTGAAATCTGGAGATTTTTCTGTCAGGACCGAGCGGTGGGCGGAGTGTACGATGAAAACGTACCGGCGTGCTCGTAGGGATACAATACGGTGCTAGACCGGCAGCAAGAGCCTAGCCTTTGTAGGTAAGTATTTCTGCAAAGCTGCGGGTCAAAACGGGACATCGAGATTTGAAGCACAACTTGAATTCACCTCAACTGTCCATGCGAACTCGGCGCGGCGATGATCGATGATTTGGGAGGTCCCCCCGACGTGTCGCAGCGCAAATAGTTTGGATCCGCACTGAAACCGGGGAGTTAAGTCGAAATTACCGGATCAGGATGAGAATCTGAAATCTTGCAGTCAGTGACGATTCGCACTGGGGTAGGAGCAAAGTAAAAGTACCGGCGTGCTCGTATGGATTCGATACGGCGCCCCCGCGAGTCTCGGAGCGACGGAACAAGTCTTTGCGAGACGATTCCGCAAAGTGGGTCAAAGCGGGACATGGAAATTTGAAGAGTAAGACATACATTAAATCCGGGGAGTCGGAACGTTCATAAGATTGTCCTGAGCTCGAGTCGGCTGGAATCCACTGGGAAGTCGGAGGGGAAAGTCGAGATCATTGCAGAATGGTGGGAGTCTAAATTTCCGAGTGAGTGCCGCGCTAATCGACGCTGAGCGCGAAACAAATGGTTCCACACCTTTGCATCGCACCGAGAAATAAGTGATTCGCGGGAACAAAGCCCAAGCCCAGCGAGAATGAAGTGAGAGACCTAAAGAACAGAAAGGTGAGAGTTCGAAAGAATGCGGAATATCTATTGAATGGCTTACCTTTGCGGCTCGTCGTAGCGCTTGGAAAGATTCCTAGAAACGTCAGGAGGAGGTCAACAAAAGAATTACGAGAAAACATGGAGAACTCACCGAGTTGTATCGAGTCGGCACCTGGGATGACTGGTTTAAAGTAAGTGTATCTCCGAGTTGACTTGAATTTTGATCGCAGATTTGTGCGGGACTGAAGGCCTGTTTAATGCGACGCGATTCAGAACGATTGAAGCCGAGTCTTACCTCCGAGTCGATCCCAATCACACCGTCCGAGGGAACTGCTCCATTCAATCAAGAAAGTGGTCTGCCATGAAATAATGTGTCAGACATACTCAAGTTCAGATAAAAGAGATGTTTACATACCTTCCGAGCGAATGCAGGCCTCGCCGCACCAAGTCATTCCGTGGTTCGAGCTGGTGAGAGTTGAAGACAAAGCCGGATGCCTTCGGCCTCGGAAGATAACAAGGACAAAGAACATGAAGTTCAATGCCGAAATCGAAGTTCGGGGTTGTATGTTGAGGTCCTGAAGGAGAGACGTTGGTATGAATATCGTAACAGGGACTCCAAATCATCCTTACTTGGCAAGAGGTCCAAGGCTTTACAAGATTCCGAGATGGCCGAAAATATTCAACCAGTGACGTTGTAACAAATCATTTATCCTGGGACGTTGTCAGTGGGTGTTTGAGTACCGAAGGAGATAGCGTACTGACATTGAACTTTTCGCCATGGTTGTTGTACAGTCTTGGGTGCACAAAAATTACGAAGTTGAAAGAATAAAAATGAATGGTGGTAGTTATTAGCTGGGGTCCGAGAGTCAAAGCATGAAAGGCGATGCTATGGTATGTTACTTACTTGGTAGTAAGTAGTATGAATCCATCCGACGTTCGGTCAAAGACTGGAACTGTTGTCAAGTTAGCGAGTATTTACTGATAGATTGTTGCAGCAGACATACCTGGACCAGATGAACCTTAGCTGCGGCGTTCTATGACTCAAAATGAGGCAGCATCGAACTATCAAGATGTTCGTAAGTTGTGATAATATAAGGAAGTCAATACATACCGGTCAAGGATTGTGGGGCATAGCTTCGTCATTCAAAATCCTATTGAAACATTGAAGCTAAGATCAGAACGAGTTAGTTATGTAGTTTGCGGTCAACTGAAGTCGATGAAACTCGCCTGCGACAACGATGGATTTCTGATTGGAAATAGTAACGGCGTGCGGCGCCCCCGCAAGTCAATATCCCACCAATCTAAGTGGAGGGGTAAAGATTAGAGTCAATACAAGTACAAGGAGGTTCTGACGGACCTAAGGGTCCTTCAAACGCTTGGATCTAATAAGGTCAGTCAGTCCATAGAAATCGGGGCAGTGTGATAGTTGGCGCACCAAGACGTGAATGTTAAGATCTGAAGACCATGCTGGTCTTCGGAGCGACGAGTCCAACCTACGCAACAAGGACTGAAGTCAGTCAGAGTTAGGATGAAGTAAGGTAGAATACAACGCACCAATATTCCCGCCCATAAACTGAGTCTACTCCCGGATTTCCACCAGCGAAAAAGCTAATAGATAGATCTAATGGACGAAAATTGAAATCAGTATCAAGTCCGAGTCAAGATGGTTAGATATAACTCACCTGAAGTCCTGATATAGATTTGAAGATACTCTCATCCTCCCGGCGCGTAAAATCCCAGTCCTCGACTGGCTGTCGTCAGCAAATTAATCGAGGTAGATTGATTGCAACACACCATAGATGCCTTGTACATCCAGCCTGAGAGTCGAGTTCGGCTTCTGAAGGATAGCGAGTCGCAAAAATTTAGCTGGGTAAAAAAAGGTCAGTATAGCTGAAGCAGATGTAGGTTCGATTCAACGCACCGGGTAAGTCAAACAGAATCCCGGCCTTTCGAGGTGCGAGGAGTGAAAATGATTGAGGTCAGTATCGGTTCAAATGAAATGTATAAGTGAACACACTAGAGATCCAACTACGAATTGAAGATAGTCTGCGTCGTAGACGAGTAAGAACTATTCGAAAACAAGGTCAGTCAAAAAAAAAATTGAATGAAGGAGTTGAGTGTGACGCACCAGAGGGCCAAAAAAGGTGGTCCGATCTTGTAGTAATCAGAAGATAGTCCCGGCATCTTGGCGCGCAAAATCCTAGGATTCGAATGAACGGTGGTCGAGTCAATTCTGATCGAGCACCAAGGTCAGTACGAATAGAAATAGAGTCAATTGAACGCAACTCACCAAAAGCCCATTGTATATCATGGTGAGTCGGAAAAAGCTAATGAAAGACATCGAAGGTCAGTCAAGTTAAATTTAAAGCAGCGAAATGATTATTGTGACGCACCAAGTCAGATTTGAAGATAATTCCGGCCTTCCGTGGCGCAACAAGTCAGATCGAACTGAAAACAATTGAGGTAAGTGTCAGCTGAAGGAAATCATCAAGTCAACGCACTGAGCATTTTACCAATAGTCTCGGTCTGGGGTCAGTCAGATCTAGCATTTCAAGTCAGTCAAGACTTTAATGAAGAGTTCAAAGTGACGCACCGGAGGGTTTGAAGGAGTCTCAAGGTTTGAAGACTTTTCAATAATTGAAGGTCCCGTTGAGTCGAAACCTATAACATTGAAGTCAGCAAAGAGAAAGCGGAAGAAATCTAATGCGTACCTCGTAGTTTGAAGCAAAAATTCAGCACAAAGACCCGAGTAAGGTTGTTGTTGAAATCGAGGCCAGTCTGGAACTAGGTCAGTAACCTGTGTAAGGGAAGGAAAAATCGTACCATTTCAAGTCAAAACATCACATTGAGACCGTTGTGGAGCATTTTGAAGTACTGTTACAAAAATTCAGTGCGGAGGCAAGAAAAATGAAGGGGTGCTCACCGCAGAAGTAAAATCGAGTCTGCCGCCGTTCAATGATTAATAAATAGGAGACTAGAAAATTCAATATTGAGTCAGTAAAATCGTAGTGACTATAAAATAAGAGCACGCACCGGGGATTTCTACCAAGGACTCGTCGGGTGAGCCCGCCGAGGCTAATTCCCACGGGCATCGAAAGCGGCGCCGTGAAAAGTTTTTGAGTGGCGCAGGCGAGGGAGCGCCGGCAGCGTGCTTGGGTGTCGGGACTGAGTCGGGAGCGACCGGGTGGTGCAAAAGTCGAAGAATGTCTTTTAAAATAAAGTCAATAAGGCCAGAAGATAACAGGGGAGTAAAAGCGCACCTGAACGAGTCCCGTCACCCCTGCTTGCCGTTGATGCAAAGCGCGGCGTCTGGTGCAGCGGTGCGTTGATGTACGGGTCGGTCTCTAGAGCGTGAATTTAGCAGGGCCAGGAGGTAAATGGTAGTGCTTACCCAGAAGTGGCGCAAAGTGGTCATTGGCGTGGGAATCGCGTCGGGGCCAGTTCAACCGTGGGAAACGGCGGGCGGGGGGGTGCTAGAAGGTGGTCAATAGGTGCATAAAAAGACAGAGTGAGGTCGGCGCACCCAAATGAGCCCCATATGAGCCTGCGCGCCGTCTGATCTGAAGTGCGCCGTTGCGGCCGGCGAGCGCGTTCTTGATGTGGTGCGGTACACACCGAGGCGGGTCCCTAAAGCATGGTTCAGAGGGTGAAGAGAGAAGGGGTGTGAAAACTCACCAATGAGCCGAGGTGCGCCGCTTGTGCGGGGAGCGCGCCGAGAGCGTCGGCACTGCTGGAGACACCAAGGTCGAGATCCTGGAGGAGGATTAGTGAGGATGAGAAGGCAGAAGAATACCACATACCGAGTCCAAAGACCCCATACTCGGCGCAAATGTCGAGCTCGACGTCGGCGACGACGAGGGCGATGCCGACGGTGTCGGTGCAAGTACTAGGCGGTCGTCTGGAAGCGGGTGTCAGCGAAAGAGGGAAGAAAAGAGCAGAATAATACCTCGAGTGGCACCGACCATTGTCGAGGTCGTTGTCGACGCCGGCGACGAGCGAGGTGGTTGAGGAGGTCGTAGGCATCAAGGAGGAGGTAGTAGAGGTCATATTGGGTGCACAAGAGGCAGTGGGAGCCCGGGAGAGGCCCTTGTTGGAAGTGGGGGGAAGTGGGGTGTTGGAGAAAATTGGCTGGTCGGACGCCCAGCTTTATAGGGACGCGTGTCGTTGCACCTGTTTGGTTCAGTTCAACAAACGGGAACTCACGGGACTCGCACGCGACGCGACACTATATAAAGAGCTCACCTGTGTTCAACATGCCTTTCTTCCCCCACCATCTCGCCCCTCTGTTGAAGTTCAACTTGGCGCCGGCGCTACCATGTTGGGGTTGGCACTGCTGCCCCCGCCACCGCCATCGATGTTGGCGCTCGTAGTCGTCGTCGTCGTCGATGTCGAACCTATTCAAGCACAGGGTGAGTCATCGTTCTGCCCAACGTCTCAACAACGACTCACTGTGAGTGTTGATGCACATGACCTCGGTTCAACATCAGTGTTGAGCTCGTCGCCGTCGACGTCTGACCAACCAACCACCTTCATCCACGCTCTTTCAACGCTTCTTTGGGCTCGCCAAAGACGTCTTGACGCCGTGGGGAAGGTCCTGAGGGTCTCCCTGGTGATCAGAGTGGTTCAGTGTCGTCCTGGCGCCGTCGGCTCGTTGAATTAGATACAGAGCATCGTAGTTTTGTGGCTCGCTGCTGGTAATCGTTAGCGCTTCTGTACGGAATACAAGTCAGATCATAGCACATACCTAGTTTAAGTGTCTCAACGTCGAATCAACTCGGCGGACTCAAAACTATTGAATGAAAGACATTATTGCGAGGAATATTTGTACAACGAAATCCACGTACCTAGTTGAGACTGCAATGCTCAAGAGCTAACGCTTGGCTGTGATCATAATTGCGTAGGAGACGATGGAGAACACTGGCGCAGAGTGCCAGTTGCGAGTGGTTTTGGAAAGAGAAAAAAAATTGCAGAGACTCTGATTAGTCCTAAAGTGGATGCTGTTAATGCCGTGTTTACGGCCCTTGATGCATCAAAGCCTTACGCGAATGAGACACCGTGGAATTTTTACAAAGTGGCAACAAAGTGGCAAGTTTCCGCCAAAGGGGACATGGATACAGATACAGCGATGTGGTAAAGCCACAGAACGAAACACAGGCAGCACAGAGGACTTGTGAGGACATTCATCGCAGTGCGGAGGCGAGGCGGAAACCGGAGATGGAGCCGAAAGTTAAAATCTGTTGTGCTGTTGTGCAGAGATGAGCGGAGGAAGCAAGTCGGACCGATTTGCCCATAGATCAATTTGATGGCATGTCAACCCCGCATTCTTTACTTGTATCTCCCCAATCTCCGAGCTCCTGCGCTATTCTGGCTCACAAACAGTTACTCAAACATTTTGGTGAGTTTCAAAACTCTTCCCCGGCGGGAACTTGCAAAAATTGAACATGTTCAACTTGAAGCATGTACCGAAGTACCGAAACCTCGAACGAGTCGATACACGGTTGAACATCCAGCAAGATCTGCTATGAGTCCAAGCATACCTATTCACCGATAGTATGTTTGTTATTCCATATTCCAACTGCATCCATTCGATTTACAGCGAACCGTAACAGAATCATAAGCAAGATAAATACTAGAAGCTGCGCTGCGCAAACTCGTAGGTTCGAGTCTTGTTTCTGACAGCGTCCATAAACACCATGCTTCACTGAAATTGTGAGTTCAGTCTGGATATCAGGTAAGCTTTTCGAGCATCAACTTTTTGCTTCAAAATTCAATAATGGATTCCGAAACCCAAATGCTCAATATGTCTTCAAGAATCTCAGAACCCTTCAAGAGATTTTTGTGTCCCATCGTTAAGATATTTTAGATATTGCGGTACTGATTGTGCTCGCTAGTTGCGTTCTGGATCATATCGGTATCAAGTTCCAGCTGAGTCGACCGTGCAAGCCAAATTATGTTGAGTCTTCCAACCGCTAACGCTAGGGATTGGTATGTTTTATGTCTGTTTACTGTAATCAGCTTGCAATTCCTGTGTAAATTTCCCGCCCAGGATTCTTTCGGCGTTACCACAAGACTCCGATTCAAATATTGGGATAATGCACAAACCCGAAATGTGCTTCTGAGTTGATTCTCAAGATCTACTCAAAATGCTCAGTGTACTGAAAATTCCAACAACTATGCGGAATCCTCTCGATCTTCAACCACAAGACTCTATGAAGTTTGTGATGATCCAAGCGAATTGAGGTGTAGTTCTGATTAAATTCTCGAAGGCTAACCAAACTGCCTAGCATCTTCAGCAGAAAAAATACAATGTACACCGCAGCATCGTTTTGACCCTCAAATATTTGAAATCTCAACCACTCGGACCCCTCGCGAGGATTTCAACCGCAAGACTCGGTGAGGTTTGTGCTAGTTCGAATGAACGAATTGAGGTGTGGCTTTGAATTAAATTTGCGAGGGCTAACTACACTGCAGAATCTTCAGCATACCAGACACTGCAATGTTATTTTAGACAACCGAATAGCAAGCTCATGGTGCGACATTCATTGATTCTGTTACTGACTCTTTTTTCATTCAGCATTCAATTCAATCTCGGGAACATATGCGCCAACGCAGCAACGAGTGCAAATATATTTCAGCTGCAGTAACTAAACAATTTGAACTCTAGCAACAACACTAAGAAATTTTAAGTATGATCTAAGTAAGGAACTAGTGCAGTGTTAATTTTCTTAAGAATGCGGGCGAGTCGGGGATCAATTCAACTTAAGTTTAAGTATTTGATGAAAGTATGTTGATAACACGCGGTCTGGAGACCAGGGTCGACGGTGATCCTACATGTTACGTGTTGAAAGGAAGGGTTGATGCAGGCGGTGTTAAGGAGTTGTGAGGGTGGTGTTAAGCAGCGGCGACAGAATTGTTGAGGGCAACATGAATGAGCAGCCACAACACTGAGTCTTGCACACAGTCGATGTCGAGCTTGAGGCACAGATGCTGGGGATCGACAGTCGGAAATGGAGTGTGTGCCATGTCAAATACGATGTCGAACTGTGCAAACACACAATGGAGAAGGGAATGCAAACAAAGAGGATATTACGACGCACCAGGTAAAAATCTCCATCAACAATAGTCCTCTGGTCTCGGAGCGAAGTAGTGTGAGGTTGAACTTGAAGGTATCCAATGGAGAATGTTGAACCATAGATGCATAGGACGGGATGAGAGGGAGGAAGCACCAGGCGGAGGTCATATTGCGTAGGAGGATAGTGTGGGCGTAAAAGTGGGTGATGCACAGCATCGGACGGCTGCATTTATAGAGACGCGTGCCGTTGCATATGTTTACGCTGATTCAACAAAGTCACGAGTGCGAATGTTTGTTGAATTGGTCAAACAGCTGCAACCTCACGCGTTACTATAAAGCCTCTTGCTTTCCACAGCCACCATTCCTTTCCCCCCACTATGACCCTCCGCTACACGACATGTGCTTGCTCGCTGCAATGCCTTGTCGCCACTTCCTGCACTCTTCCTCATCCTCCTCGATGTGCTCGCCACTGTTGTTGAGGTCGACGGCGAGCTCAACGATGGCGACGTTGAGCCCGTCCAACACCTCAAGGTAACTGTGTCTTCTCACTATCACTCAGCGTGTCCTCTAACTCTTCTCGTCCAGCTCACGCTCCTCGCCAAGCCTGTGGTTGGAATTGGTCGATGTTGACAACATCTTGTACGCATACCTTATTCCCCTTTTAATCCTCACCATTGACTTCTCCTGTAGTCCACCCTCTCGTCCCACATCCGACTTCAACACATGCAACATCGCCGACATCCCCGACGCGTCGCTACACGTGATCGTGCTCAACCCCCACACGCTTTGAGGTATGTCAAATTATTTCTCTACGGATCTCCACCTCATAACCCTTCTATTAGACACGCATTCCCTCATCATCCCTCGACGCCGCTGCACGCAATTTTTTTTGATTCGATTTTTGCAAGTCCGCCAATCGGGGTTACAGTATGTGGTGTTCGATACACTGTGTTGTGTTGCACTAACATCCATTCTGTGGGCCGCCGCGACTCAATCAAGCACTGGACGCGTGGCGGCGGAAAATTTTTCTTCGATTTTCGGAGTTCCCATGAGCGGGGTCACACACCATTGGTGAGTTATCTCCGTTTCAATTACATCTTGTCTCGATTGTAATATATCATTCTCAGGTTTGATGTCAACGACCACCCTCGACGCCACGACATCACCGCTACCCGCGTCGGCATCGCCCTGTAATCCAATACAATATTCTGCCGTCCCGCAAGCAAGGTTCGTGAGTTCAATAATTATTCAATGCTTCACATCCTCAACATTTCTCAGGTCGGTCTTCAACAACGAGTCATCAATATCCACGCGTCGGCGATGCCTCAAAATTGTAATTCGATATCTGGTGTTCCGGGGAGCGAGGTGCGTGCACGTGTCCAAGGTGCGTACTTGTTGCATTTTCCTCCGGTGTTGTCGCTAACGACTTCTGCACAGGTTTGACGCGTCGGAGACCTTTCAAACGCATGTTCAATAACACGCCGCCACCGTATTCAATTATCGATGCGTAAAGGTGTGTTGCATTCAGTCCTTTCGAAACCCCAACTTATCTTCGATAGGTTCCATTTCCAAGTCTTCACTGTTCAACAACGCGTTAATGGTATGTCGAATGTCGTCTGTCTTATACCCCGATCCCTCTAATTTACCCCAGGACTTGAAGCTTCGGGGATCTCGGGCGAGTTCGGTGAGTTGAACTTTATGATCTTTTTGACTTGCGCTGACTGTTACATTACAGGAATGTAGTTAGTAGTACTTTCTACTAACTTGCAGCTTTTCATGGCAAGTCCCTCACTACATTCTAACACACTCTGTAGGTTCATACGGTAACACCCTTTCGTTTTCTCTCCCATCCACCCGCACCCACTAACTCGTTTTGCCTGCTCCAACGACCTTCGGGACGGGGAGACTATGGTCGTGCGAAACCCGAAACCCTCTGCGCACTTACAAATTTAATTTTTTCTTGGTGATGATATCAACTGTTCTAGTGATAGTCGAGGGCGTGGGACAACAATATATTCATTTTGACTACAACAGAGAGTATCGACGAACGAGGGCAACTCACCTCCCACACTCCTCGACCATTTGCACTCGCACCTCCGTACGCCGCCGCGCTGAACGCTGAGCTGTGCTGACCCCACGAGGCGGGCGTGGTGGGCTCCGAATACGCGTTATACGGAGACCCATCGCCGACGAACGAATTAGGCCGCGAGCTCGCGCGGGAGGAGGGCGCGGAGGTGGATGGGGAGAAGTCTATTAAACGAGGGGGTGTCAGTATGGAGTACAGACTATACGGAATGGCTTGGCCGAATGGCTTGCCCCGCCAAGCGGAGTTTAAATTTGGCTGGGCCGGCTTTGATGGCTTGGGCTTGCACTGGCTTGGGTCGGCGCCGATTTACACCAAGGTATCCCACTGCAAGTAACTTGCTCATAGCGTCGTACGCAAGCATTTTCATTAACCCCTGAGCACACTGTCCTGTTTAGAATACTCTCGACTCGCGTGCCAACGCAGTTCGTGCTGCTTACTTCCATTTTCAACCATAGTAAATTTCGTCATTAACTGACACTTTCTGGTGGATCAAGTCAATGCCTTGATGCTTGTTTGGGGTAAGAAGATTGATTATGTTCAAACCATGCAGGTAGTGAGTATAAATAACAACGCTTTCAATCAATAAGGTACTAGCTCGGTTTAAATAACTCAGACTAGAGTTTCCTGGGTTGTCTCCCAGGTGGTGGAGCGACGGTGCTCTCCTTCTCCCCACGCTTCACTTTCGCCTTCTTCCCCGGCCGTTCATCATCCAGCTGCCCATCCGCCTTATGCTTGGACTTGTCTCTGCTGTTGTCGGCGTCGCTCTTCAATTTCTTGGCGCGTTTTTCAAGACCTTGGGTTGTGTGTTTGCGCTTCAATGCGCGCTGTTCGGCTGTTTTTTCCGCTTGAACTTCGTTCAACGCAACCGGGATGGCCAATGTAGGAGCGGACTGAGGCGGATACTCGCGGCGGAAAGTGGGAGGACAAAATTCCTGGTCAAAGATGGTGTGGGCCTTTTTAAAGCGCAGCATTTTCTTCAACCATGCAGCCAAATTGCTGCTGTTGACTCCCGGTGCAGCCACAAACATCGCCTCAAGGGCCTTGTCGCCATCGGTGGGACACGGAACAACGGTGCGGTCGCGAAGATCCGATATGAGGTCACCATTGAGGTTCAATGGTTCCTCCAGTTCGATCTGCACGGCAAGGAGTTGGAGAAGTGCTGAACCAACTCCAAGTGCCCGTGCATTGCGCTCGTCATCCACAAGCTCCGCCAGTAGTCGGTGCTCCATCAAAGTAGCAAGGGGTGGAGCAAGAACTACCTCCAGCTCGGGTGTTGGAACCAGCGACCGTAGTGTCGACATCCAGTCACCTGCTTTTCGTCGACGTTCAAATTCTGGCTTACGAGCGAAATACATGAACTGGCGATCACTGGATGGGCATTATCCCATGCCGCAAGGATTTCGGCGACTTGGGGAATGGCAGCTTCGAAAATTGCACTGAGCCTTGGATTGGAATGATCAGCTTCCAATCGACCTCAGGTGCGAGGCATTTATCTTTGTTGAAAGACAGGCAAGTGAAAATGGTTCGCTCTTTCAGCGTAAGTACATACAACAGTTTTTCAGGATGCCATGCAGCTGAACAAGCCACCAGGCTTGCATGGTTTTTGACCTACCTGAACCTTGCTGTTCGGATTTTGTGTTCAATTATGGTATTCTGTAGGGAACACACTGAATTAAAACATGTTGAACTCACCAGAACATTGATAGGATATCCTGGCATTGTCCATAATAAAGTTAAATGCCTTCAGGCCCGAATAATACGCACAAGCCACTCAGATTTTTTGAGTGACGCCAAGCCGGCGGAATGGCTTGCCAAGCCGACGGAATGGCTTGCAAGCCAAATAGCCGGGCTTGGGCTTGGCATCACACCCAAATCCAAGCCCAAGCCCGACACAAGCCATTCCGCGCAGGCGCAAGCCACTTTGACAAGCCAAAAATGTCACTCTCGTATGGAGTACAATCAAATAGAGTAAAAGAAAAAAACGCACCCATGCCGACACTCCTCGGCCCAGCACCAGCAAGGAACACCGTCGCCAGCGTTGTGACGAGGACGACCTGCTTGAGGACGGCCTTTTCCGGCTGCGCGGGCGGGAGGAAGGAGAGCAGGGCGTCAAAGGGGCGGGTTTGTGCTGTGAGCGTAGATTCTCGGCGGCTGTCCCGCTTCGGCGAGGACTTGGACAAGGTGCTCGAGGACGACTTTGCAGAGAAAGCAGAACTCGCGCTGTCCCGCCTGTTCCGCGTAGGGCGAGATGTCGATGCGTTTGACGCACTCGATGCATCGCTTCCCCGCCTAGAGAAAAACGACCGTGACGGGGCAGACGCAGTCGACACGAGCGAGAGAGAAGACGGAGGCCGGGTGCGGTTCGCAGGATACGACGGCGGAGATGGCCCCAGCAGCGAGCGACGGGGCGCAGGCGGGTGGCGGTGTTCCGAGGTCGGCAGCACTTCACCCGGTGACGACGGCATTACCTCGCGGACGACAAACGCGGCACCATCGACCCCCTGCGCTAATTGCACGACGTCGTCATCGTCGGGCGCAACTCGCCATTCGCGCGCTACATTTGCTGCAGCGTCGAGTACGGATACGAGTTCTAACGCAAACGCCGGTGCAGCAGGATCGAGCGGGGTGCGGAGGCGGAGGATGCGGGTCTGCGGGAGGGGGAGCGGGGCGGCGGCGGACCGGAGTGCGGTGAGCGGGGGCGGGGCGTGGGTGACGAGCAGCAGGAGACAGCGCGCGAAGGTGTGGGAGCGCAGCAGGGGCGCGAGGAGGTGCGGTGCGGGGGCTGGTGGTTGTCGTCAATTAGTATTCAATAATATTACAACACAACCTACACCCTAACACCAGCACAACGTGGGGTGCGCCTGCAAACGCCTGTGCAAGTAGCTGCAAGTCGGTTGCAGGCCAGGGGGCGTCGGGGTCCACCAGCACGCGGGTGGTATCGGGTGCCCTCGGGGACGGGGCGGGGGAGAACGGGTCCAACGGGAGGCGGGGTCGGAATACGTCGGACTGGCCCCGCCGCGACGACTGCGAGGAATCGTGCATGGTGGTGGAGGAGGACAAGAATGCAATCAAATTTTGTTCTACGTCATTTCTCTAACTCCATCCAGCATAGGAAAGACTACTTGGCAGAAAGTACTACTTGAGTATTTATAATGGTAGGTGAAGGATTTAAATATTACTGAGTACGCCTTCACGTACGGGGACGGGCTTCCAGAGCGAACATCGACGTGAAAGAGTCAGTCACGTGGTACAAGCCCGCAAAAAGGGCTTGTACCACGTGATCTATTTTACAGAGAGCGCGTTCGACTATTCGGTCTCCAATACTGCCAACAGTGCCTGTTTGAGTCCTTTCAAATTCACTTTGTGTTTCGCGCTACTCGATGTCGGATAGGCTGTCTCTCCCGCGAGAATTGCGCTGCTGCGTTGGTCCCGCCGCACGCGATCTGCGTAATAATCTCCTTGGCCCCGCTTACCATCCGCAGCGGCTCTCACTCCGGCGGCAACTGCCCGATGCTTTCTTGGCAGGCGTTCAACCTCGTCTCGCTCGCAACACGGACAACACGGCCTTTCCTCGCCCGCAGCCCTCGCAACACCAACGCCGTCTCGCTCTGCTCGGCCGCGGACGCGCATTCCACCACGACATCTCATCGCCTCCGAATCTCTCGTACACTTCCGTCCACTCTGCCGGCTTCCAAGCCTAATATTTCACCTACTCTCGACTAACGGCATCTATGTAACCGCCTCCGAATTACGTTGCGATTTATTCATTCAGCGGCCTCCGAAGTGCCTTTATCTCCTTCTTCGCCTTCAGTCTCAGAGTTGTGATTCATTACAGGTAGGTAGGTATATACAGTAAACGCCGTTTCGTTTCGCCAGGTTTATTCACCGGCCCAGCGCCCTACATTACAACAAGTCGCCGCCAGAACAAATCAGCGCACCGGGATTCTCGTCGATAGACACAGGGACTCGTGCGTACATACCTAATACCTATCTATATAATCTACCTCCATAGGTAAGTAAGTAAGTATGTACATAGAGATGCGCGTCCCGATGTTTAGCTTCTCTCCATCGACATCTCCGACATAATGAATGATACGAATGGTATGGTGTGGTGTCAGGGCGGTCTCCGTTACAGTACGTATGCGCGCTGTTTCATTTGAAACTTCCACCCCGAGGGCGGCGGGCGGCGGGCGGCGATCACTCTGCATGTACTCAAGGCGAGATGGGGGATAGTAAGAGAACAAGAAACAATTCAAGGCAGTATGCAAAGGGCGAGAGAAAGAAACCTACACGCGCGCGGAGATGAACCAACCGCATTAATAAAACACGCGACGCCCACACGCGCCCACGGCGCGTCCCGTCCTTTCTCAGCATTATCAAGCTCCATCTCTGCCTGCATCTCTCCATCTACGCGGTTTTATCGATTATCCTCCATTCCCTGTTGCCTTACCTTATCGCGACTCTTTGTTTCGCATGCTCTCCCTCAAGCCTCAGCCGTCAGTACTTACTTGGCAGCTCAATTCAAATCAAAATCAACGCACACCACACAACCGCCACCGCCTCTACTCCAATTCGCTAATATCAATACGGAGCATAAAATTTGAACCACGTACGAACGGTATCTCGGTATCCGGCGTTATCTCGGTGAGTGGTAGGATTACGAGTCGTTCGGATCTCGACACGACACGAACAGCGGATTTTGGCGTTCTCAACGACGATGCCGGATCTTACCCTTGGTAGTAGTACCGCACTGGGAGGAAAGTCAAGTTGAAGTGTACGAGAGTATTGCGCTGGAAAGGGAGTTGGGTTGAGGTACTGTTAACGCCATACCTCGAGATAGAACGGCCTGGCTTAGCATCGGCGTGATAAGCCTAGATCCGGGCTGTTGATCAATCATGCTTGAAGGCGCACGCTGCTAGGTAATTACTTGGTGAGGATTATTTTCTGGAGGATTTGGGAACTCGAGAGGCAATCCGTAGATTGAGAACTGCAGTGTACGATGAGGGTGGATAAGTGCAGGAGTAAAGAAGGCGAGATCTCACTTTGACGATGCGCAATCAGTTTGGTTCGAACCGTGGGAATGCGGGTGATCGGCTGCCTCGGCTGCCTACTAGTAGCTGCCTCGGTTGTTTTTCTTCTTTCGTTTTTATTTCGAAGCCCATTTGTCTGACGAGGCGTTCTTCCTGCAATTTTCACTGAGTCGCCGTAACATCATCCGCAAGAAGGCGCCATCAACAGCATTCAGAGTCTTTGCCTTCAATCCTTCGTCATACCTCCGCGGTTTCACTCTGAGGTCTGATACAGACATATTACATCTCACTCGATTGTCACGGCACCCGAGTCCTCTGCGCACGCACCCAGACGTCCAATGCCACAACGCTTTTGACAACCGAGATACCCCGCTGGACGGGGACCACCTTTCGGCAACCAACATATTGCATTCGTTCAACGCGACTGATGATACCTATAGCGATCTCCGAGCATGGCATAAGCATGGCATAGAATTCAATAAGATTCATTAACGTCCGCTATCTGACACTTACTCAACGGCATCCGCTATCTAACCACTCAACTCTCGGCATCGGCATTTCAAAGAATTCTCGCCTCCGTCTCCGTCTCCGACAACGGCATACACCACGTCAACCTCAACGGCATGTATAACGAAAACTTCCAAGAAACGCACGTCACGCCCATATGGACTCTATACATATAAATTCAACCGCGCGTGTCTCTGTATGATCACGGTGTCCAAATTCGCCCCGACTTGAACGCGGTGCCGCTGTACTTAGACTCTGACCTCGCGCTGAAATAATGATAATGGATGGGGGGAAAGAAATTCGCTGCTTATAAAAACGCTAGTACAAAGAAATCAACGTCGGTAACCTCAAGAGAAAGCGTAAGGCGAAAACGCGTGTGGATGTGCGTCCTTTATCAAGCTACACCCACGCCTTTTAATCCTTCGAGGTCCACCCTATTTTACCTTTCCCCTCCACTTTATAATTCAGGTTATATTTACTGTTCAACCCGCACCGGTACCAATATGCCGACGACATTGAGACTTAGCTGGCCTCCGCCATTGACGAACCACAGACAGCTGCACCCTCGACGCCCTGCAAACTTATTTCGCAGTTTGGAGTATGTCTTGGAATGCCGCCCCTAAATAAACGCCTGAGTCTAACATAAGCTATTCTATGTAAACACGTTTGCTTCTAAACTATTTCTGACCTGTTCGCCTCTTGTTCTGGGCTTGTCCTCTTGAAATTAGTTTCTTTATTTTCCTAAACTTAACGTTTTGTGACTGGGGTCCGTGGGGATCTCGCGATAATATCGAAGGCGAAAGTGTTCTGGCCATATGGAGTCTGGACGGATTAGAATACTGCAGTGTGTCTTCCGATACTCTTACACTCCCAGTTGTTGAGCCAGATTTCATATGCGGATATACTTACTACAATCCTCTAGGCTACGCGAGCTACGAAGCGCCAACGAAGCGCTCACTAACAGGTGCATCACTGCCAAAAGTAGCCTGACCTCCAATCGCCGAAAAAGGGAATACCGCAAATCCACCCATTGTTGAACGAGCCACACCCATCATTGTCTACTCTTTGTCGCGCCAGATCCCCGGCATTTCCTTCCGCGGGTACCCACATGGCCCGGACTATATAAGGCCTGTGCTCTTCCGTGGTGGCCACTTTTTGCCCTTTGCCTCTGCTCTGCTGCCTTAGACCGGAGCATCGACGCGTCATTTACCTCAGGCATCTCTACCCCTTCGCATCGACGCGTCATCCGAGCATATACACGCCGCCAAGCCGCGTCTAAGTTTCCCCTAACAAAATGAGGGTGCGTAGGCGCAAGTGCGGGTCGAACCATTGAATCAACATCGCTCACCTTCGATTGTAGAACGTCAATACCCCACCGCGACGCAAGTCGGTCATCAACGTCTTTTCCACGCCGCCCCTGCGTCGATCCCTATTCACCCGCAGCACTCGGAAGGGCATGCCACCTCCAGAACCGTCCTCATTTCCAGATCAGGCACGGCACAACGTTGCCACCGACTTCGACGATGACTCGGATGACGACGAGAACACATTGACCGCGACGGGCGACATCTCAATGTCCTATCCGTACTACGTCCCCGGCGTGGCAGGCGCGCTCTCACCCAAGCCTAAGTCGCGGCATGGGACGCCGAACTTGAGGGGGCACCCGCAGCGGCCTCGCCCGCCCGTGAGGCGCCTCGTCTCTGTCGGTGCAGAGACGTACAAGTTCAAGAACCTCACGATTAAAGGGGGACCTACCACTCCCAGCAGCACCCTTACGCCCAGCAAGGTGCCACTCCCCTGCACCCCGTCGGTATTCCGCGCGCCGGCCGCGCACCCCGGCGACGTGTCAGTGGCGTCCACCGTTTCCTCCTGCGACTCGAGCTTCAGTATTGGATCCATCCCGGACGAGGTTCGTCTCGCTCACGATTGGCCCCTGTAAATTCCGAACTTACAATCAATCCATTTAGGACATCGCGCTGTCGACGCCGCAGTCGCGCTTCGCCGAATTTATGAAGAGCCGCGACCTGACCCGCTCGCCGAAGAAACGCGCGCAGGACTCGGTGGCGGACCGCAATCGCAAGCTCGATGTGCTCGCGCAGGCTGCGTCGGGAGTTGTCACCCGTGAGGTTGTACGTCCGCCGAGTAGACCGCTCCGTGGGTACGCAAACCTTCCTCCGCGTCTGCCCATTCCGGACTGGGGCAAGATGGATGTGGATGAGTTGTAGATTTACCTTTTTGTAATTTTCTTATGGGTGTTTTCTGCAGCAGAGTCTTGGCGGAGTCTGAATCGGGGTATAGATAATTGATCCGATGTTTCCTCTTTGACTCGACCACGCAACGACCACGTTCCGCCTTCAAGTCAATACTATGGGCGATATACTGTGCAAAAACTCCTTGAATTTTACAGGGTTTTTGCAGACAACTCACATCCAAATTTGAACTCCTGCCTGACAACCGTGTAGATCTACTTACATCTCCCGAGGTTGCTTGCATCTACTTTTGCTTACATCTCTGAATTGGCGCACAACTTCAGTAATGATTGCCGCGGGTGTTCCCATCAGTTCCGAATTGGGTGAAGCAGAGCAATTCAGGAATTACTGGATTTCTGGTCTGCCAAAGGGTTTCGAATGGAAGTAGCTGGATTAACATGCGTAAATCACGCTCTTTGGTAGCCATTTCAGCATTCTGAAAACACCTTCAACCTAAAAGAGCCAATTTCAACCAATAATTCCAAATGGTCCTGTACTATCGACGTCGCAGAAGAGCCGGATAAGGCCACATTGCGTGTGGTGTACAAGGCTCCTCAATGCGATGCGGGAACATCAAATACGAGTATAAGAATCGTCATTGGTCGTTTTTTTTCGTCATTTCGCAATACGGAATGAAATCAACAGAAGCATCACGTAGGTCGAAAGTTGACGAGGATGTTTAAGCAGCATGTACCACGGTGTACATGCCTGAGAGATGGTTGATAGCGTTAATGCAGCATGAAAGGCTGATAAAATGGAATCCCGTTGGAATCTGACACCGTTGAGGCAGTTTATTTAGCAGTGGCCCGGGGAAAACAATGTTGCTTGAGGAAAATAAATCAGACCAGCGGTACAGTAGACCATTAGAATGTCTGTTCAAAACTGTGTAAATTTGAGGAGGAACGTGTTGACGCAATAATTGTTGGGAATTTTTGAATTCGAATACGAAGGTCAATGTGGGAATCAAACCGGTTGAAATTCAATAAAATCCGATTTTCTGTCGGTACGAACGGGAATCCAACCCAGGGAGTAGGAGTCTAAATTCCTCTGGCCGTGTTGAAGGAATACCTGCTGGAATTGCGAGCATGAAGGGGATATAGACGCTGAAATACCGGTGGGAATAGAACCGTTGAATATGAATAAGAATGCGAATTTTCTGTAGTCGTGAACGCGCATACAGCCCGGTGAGCATGAGCGTGAAGATTGTTCTGACCGTGTTGAATGAATACTTTTTGGAATTCAAAAGTGGGAATGTGGGCGTGAAATTCAATGTGAATGCCCAAATACGGGTAACGATTTCGATACAAATAAAGATGCGAATTCCCGTTGGGTTGACCAGGGACCTAACCCAGTGAGTATCTGGGTATATGCCCAGAAGAACTCAGTTGGTGCAGGCTGGAGTATGACCGGTCGAATGTGAAGTAGGCATCGAAACCCATTGAAGGAATATAAAGTTAACGTTAGAAGTCGACCGATGGAATACTGTTTGCACGCATCGGTTCGGACTGTGAATTCCTTATTGTGCAATCCCTCGAATGGATATGAAGATGAATTTCGAGGTCGACAGATTGTACACTGTTAGCGTGTATCACAGCGGTTAGGGATGGCCTACCACTTGCGAAGCGCGGGCGGAAGCCTTTGAATAAATATGAAGTCTGAATGAGGGAATCGGAATCGTAAAATTCTGTTAGTGCAGTAGGTAACTGACTGAATGTGATGGAAGCCGTCAAATACCGTTGCGGTGTATTGCTGTGGTCCAGGGATGTCCGGCTCAATGTAATGGATGGAGAGCAGTGAATGAATATGAAGGTGAATTTTGAGAATCGAACACATTGAATGCCAAGCACACTGGAGAAAACTCGTTGGCGCGTAGCCGATGGAATAAGCAATCGGGATAGACCGCGTTGAATTATTTAGGTGATTACCTGGAATAGGCACGATTGAAGATGAGGGTAATATACGATGTCCTTCAAAAACCTGAATAAATTTTATGCTCTGAACGGCCGACAGAATTGAATGGTGAAGGCTCTAATCCGTACTATGAGGTTCACAGACGGAATCAAGAAGATCCGGCTAAGGTAGGTTACTTTCCGAATGGCCCAACAATGCCAATGAACAATGCTCGAATGAGGTCTTGGAATGAGTTTGTATACTGCAAATGGAACCAAAATACGAATGATGGAGGCCCAGATGAGTCTGATACTCTAACGAAGCGAATGAACAATGCACGAACAAGTTCCTGCACTCGGAATACATTGGAAATGAATGATGAGGGTCTGAATGAGTTTGACACTACAACGAAGCGAGCACATAATGCCCGAATGAGTTCCTGTCCTCGGAAATAGAACAAAGATGAGCATATGTATTCGAATGGAGTTAATGAGGAGTAGCGGTATCAGTTTCGATCCCAAAAATGCCTGAACGAACGGAATGAAGGTGCAAATGAGTTTTGTGACTCTGAATGGCGGAAGGAATGGAATAAATAAAGGCTTGATGTTCCAGCAAAAGGAATCGCCCGAACGAGTTCTGGGACTCTGGATGGTTGAATGAGCAGAATAAAGAAGCCCGAATGAGTTTCGAGACTCTGGATAGCTGAATGAACAGCCGAATGAACAGAATAAAGGCCTAAATGGTTTTTGAGACTCTGAATGGCCGAATGAGGGGGATAAAGAAGGCCCGAACGAGTTTTGATACTCGGAATGGCCGAACGAAGGGAATAAAGAAAGGTTTGAATGAGTTTTGAGAACCTGAATGGCCGAATGACGGGAATGGAGAAGGCCGAATGAATGGAATAAAGAAAGCCAAATGAGGTTTGAATTCTGAATGGCCTAATGAAGGGAATAAAGAAGGCTCGAATGAGTTTTCTGAATGGCCGAATGGAATAAAGAAGGCCCGAATGAGTTTTGATACTCCGAATGGCCGAATGAGGGGAATAAAGAAAGGCTCGAATGAGTTTTGATACTCTGAATGGCCGAATGAAAGGACCCGAATGAGTTGTGAAACTCTGAATGGCCGAATGGGAAACAAAAACCGTGAGTGGGAATAGAGGAACAAGTAAAGTGAAGGAGGAAGCTGGGGACTCAGCAGGGTACTTTATGCATAATCTGATTACCGTGTAACGAGGCGACGGATGCATGCGACCGACCCAGGATGGAGAAGACGAGTCAGACCAGCAGGAGAAGCAGAGCGATCCAGTAGTACCACCAGTCTCGGGCAAGATTCCGTGAGGTATCAGTGGCAGGTTGTGATATATGGTTAGCGTGTTCCGTGGGTGATTACCTGCACATAGGTTTGACCGACGTGGACAGGGGTTAGTCGGGGGACCGGGGCTCCTGCGATGCTGAAATGAGCCAGAGAAGCGTCGATGGTCTCCGCGAAGTTTGAATGCTCCAAGAATAGATGGAAGAAGTCAAACGATGGCTGGTGTTTGGGACACACAGCGAGAGTGGGGATGGAGCGATGTGGTTGAGGAAGAGGAGAGCTCGATCACACGTCACTCCACAGTCACAAGACATTGCACTGCTCTCCACAGGCTACGATCAGTGCACCCACATTTCATTTTATCCGAGGTCATCTCAGATTCTCAATGGACTGACTGGATAATCTGCCGAACTGCGAACCGATGTCTCCGTCAGCCTCCTCTTCTTCTGGCGCCTCAGGTGTGGGTTCCTTCGAAGTACTAGCATCGACTACTATCAAACTTAAGGCAGAAAACCTTGCTTACTCTTCTTCATCATCGCGATATCTCGGGGGTAACCACATGTGCTCACTTATCTTTCCGGCCGATATATCGAGGTCGATTCCCCGCGCTGGCCTCGCCCTGACAAACTGAACCTCGGGTTTTCTCGCCCGGACCGGTCGCCAGCACTACAAATAGACCTATTCGTCCAACACGCTCTGAGCTTCGGAAAATCCGATTGCGAGTGTGATCATCGCCATCTGCGCAAAGCATGCGGATCCGAATGGTTATTATAGAGGCCCCGGTCCTGTCGTTCTCACCCCGGACCCTCTCTTTCGCTATGAGGCTCTTGGTAAACCGTTTTGCACTGCTCGCCCTCATCGAGTATGTTTCCGCTCAGACGTGGTGAGTTTTCTTTTTCGGTTGACGCAGGCATGTGTGGTCATTAAATTTGCATGCGCGTTATTAAGGTACTTCCTGACCTTCACCACACCCGCCGGGTCCTACATCTCGTCGTATACGGGCAGCTTCGTCGCCCCTCCCCTCCCGAAAGCGGCAACGTACTACCTTTGGCCTGGCCTCCGTGCGTTACCCGATTGAATACTCATGCGTGCCTCAATTGAACTGACTTCCGCCGCACAGAACCCCCCGGCAATGCCGGCGTGCTGCAGCCCGTGCTCGATGGACGCAGTGGAACATGGTGGATCGGCGACGGTTGGTGCTGCTCAAACCCATCGCTTGCGTGGGGCAGTGGCTTTAATGGTGCGCTGTCTCGTACCAACGGATGTTGTTAGTAACGCTAATATACACACAAATACAGTCGCGAATGGTCAGACGGTCAACTTCGGCATGAAGGTTAACAGCATTTCGAGCGGGACGTGGGCGACGACGCTCTCGAGCAGTGGTGGAGGTTCCGCGACCGGATCGTTCCCCCTCCGTGCGTATCTATATTTTCTGTCCGAATCTAATTCTTACTCGTTTGCAGCAACGCACTCGATGAACCAGGCGATCATGGCAATCGAGCTGTACGACGTCGCGTGGACATTCGGCCAGTTCGCGTTCAGTAACGTCGTCATTGTGGCGAACACGACCTCCACCGCGTGGTGCACGAACGGGCCGTCGAACTATCGGAACGCAGCAGTCGTTACAAAGTCGACGCCCGTGGCGACCGTCAGCGGAGGGCAGACGACGTGCAAGATTGCATCCATAGTGCTTGTTCGGCCTGCTTGATTTCGTGTCTCCTGCATTGTGGGGTTTATAAACTTTGGATAAGTGGGTTCAGATTGAATTGTTTTTTTCCCCGTTCCATGGCGCAAGGGATGATACAGGTCGGGAGGATGCAGTAAATTAGATATCAAAAACTATCGATGCGATTGGCCTACGGTTTACGATGCATATGGCCGTGGCAGTCTAGTTTATAACGCCCTTTCGTTTCAGACAGAATTAACTTCACCGGCGTAGCAGATCGGGGATCATCGCCATTTTCGCACGGTTGTATTCTGACAAAGAATTGCTCAAACGGTTGGAGGTTCACGAAATTCTCTTCCCGTATCAGATGACACTAGGAACTACTGTGTGTCGGACGCGCCAATCAGGAAACGATCCGGTCCAGCCAGTTACATGTCCACTTCGCTGCTCACTCGCTTTGTGTTAACCAGCTAATCCTTAGTATAAATTTGCTATATGATGGGATACAGGATTAAGGCGTTCCTTTACACGAAGTTACTCTGAGTCCTTCTTAAAATATGACCCCATGTCGCGAATATCCTCGATCAGCGCAGGAGGATTGTCGAGGCCGGCAAAATGCCCTCCGAAATTGTGGACTGGCCATACATCGAAAGTTGATTCCCAGTAATCGAGAGCACATTTCACGCACCTTTGTACGAAACCAGGTTTCCGATTTTGGCGATATACTCAGACGGCCACATAGCGACATTGTACTCGTACTGACTGAACAGCAGCGGTGCATCGGTCGGCGGTTGGGTGTACTCGGTGTGGAATGCGGCCCCGTTCTGGGCGTATATCCAGACGGAGGAAAGGAATGTGCCGGTAAGATAGTACAATGAGATGGAAGTCAGGATGGCCGTGTTGTCTAGCACAGACGGTGGGGTGCCTGCGCGGGGGTCGGACCCTGTGTGTCTAATGCATGAGTGCGCTGATTGAATACCAGTAGATAATACAGTACGAACAGAGCTTGAAGTCTCCGGCCAGCCATGCGAGTTGCCCGACAGGATTGTCGTTGAGAGCCAGCCCGATGTCGTTCGGCTGAAAAATCATAAGCCAGGTACAGGTACTGCAGTAGGGACTGCCACACACCTTTCCGGCTTGGACTACGAAGTATCCGGTACCAGAGGTCGCCCAGTCAACCGCCCTCCCTTGCGCGACCTTCTGTTCATCAGACAATGTGATATTATTGTCGGCGATGTCTTGGGGAGTAGGCGTATTGAATGGAATAAATGTCAAGTGAGCGGCGCGCACGGTAGCATTGAAGGAGCTATAAAGAGAATACCCCACGACGGAGCCCTGAGGGCGATTAGCATAGTTCCGCCTACCCGATGGATTGACATACCCAATCTGTACCGTGCAGCGTATACGTCGGGTACCCGAGAACCTCAGTCATGAGGGTGTTGAATATCCTTGCAGTGTCGTCCACGGTCCAGTTTGCCGGTGGAGGAGAGGAAAACACGAAGCCAGGGAGGGATGGGACAACAACATGGAAGGAGATCTTATCTCCTGTCGCGTTCGTCGAGGTCTCCGTCAATGGGTTGATTACTGGAACAAACTCGTGGAACGAGCCTGTAAGAGATGCCGTCAGATTTTTGCCACAACATTCAGGATGATAGTAACCTGGCCACCCATGCAACAGAATAACCGGTATCGCATCCGGGTTCGGCGATTTTTGATGTACGAAATGCACCGTTTGCCCTTCAATAACTGCCGTGTACTGATTGAATCTACGACGACGATGAGCACAGTACAAAACTCCACATCGATACCAACTCACTGGTTCAATTCTGCTTGTTGTGCTTCCCAGTCGTACGTGTCGAGCCATTCGGTCCGCAACTCGCGAAGAAAATTGAGTTCTGTTCCCTTGACGGGGCCAGCGTCGGGATACAAAGCTTCCTTCGGAAGCCGGGTGTTCCTCAAGAGCGTTTTCAGGTGTGGAATTTCGCCGCTGAGGTCGATCTTGAAAGGCTTCAAATCGAAAGTATTCTTGACAGCCCCTGCTAGAGTCGACGTAAGGAGAGCAAAAAGAACAACCCTGAAGTTCAGAGAACGAAACATTGTGAAGACTGAGGTAATTTGAGGTTTAGGGGGCTCACTTTTTAACTCCTCGCCATGGCCAGATGTTACGGAGCCTTGGCTGGGATCTGTAAGCCCTGTCAGCACTCTAAGCAGCATGTAAGCCAACGGTAACCGTTGAGCAAGCACAAACCTCTCGGTCGAACACACAGGGTTTGCCCGCTGACTAAACCATTTTACATGTCCAAGTCACAAGTACAAGGAACTGCCTCGGAGTTTGAAAATAATGATGGTCATTCCTTTGCCTCTGCGAAAACATGCGGCGAAGCAATTTTCTTGCAGGTCATCTCAGAGCCTTATGTGCGAATTTACCACAGACTTTGGAGGAGCTTGCTGTGGACACAATGATTAAATCTTGTTTCACAAGTGAAGGAATGAGGCTCGGCTTGTTCGGATCTTTTTTTTCTTCAAAATCCGAGTCAGCCTTGCGAGACCACGCGACTGGGAGAGAGTCGGAGTGGCCCTCGGAGTGGCCGGGCCCGAGACAATCGGGAAGCGGACCGATTCCCGAATATTTGCCAATTGCCGCAGTGAATTGCGTACTCTCTCCCTCTCCACTGTCCGACAGCCGATTCCCTCACCCAACAGCTCCCAGGACCTCCTACCAAATTCATAAAACTCGGACCGGGTCAAAGCGCTCATGTGTATATAACCCTCATGTTTCCGCTGCCAGCCAAGCTCTGGGCTCGTGCCACGTTCTCGCGACGTAAGCCTACAGCTTTCGCCGTGCACACAACGTGTACAAACCGTCTGTTGCATAGCGTCAACACCGTTCAAATCCACCCGAAGGTCCGCTCATTGGGTCAAGATGTGTTCTCCGATCTCGATGCGTTCAACAATCACGGACCGCGCTGATCAGAGAGTAGATGCAGGCATCGATGATGCTCTCTCAAGTCATCTTGAAATTCCGAACTTGGAGCATAGGTACGGTGTGTTCACGGCTCCAACAATCAGGACGTGGGTCAAACGGTTAAGAACAAGCTCTCACATCGACAATCGGGATCAAGAGTGGTATATATTAGTACCACACGATTACTATGCTAAGTGTCAACTAAATTTCTGCCAGCGACTTGTACCAGACTACCCAGACTTGGGTGGATCCCTTGGACCAGGCTTCGGCTTCTTGACAGCCGATATGGGCTGCGAGACGTAGCCTCGAGGTGTGTCGCTGGAATCAATTTTAGTTAGTTCTACACCGGTCGCGGGGAAGGGGATGTACCCACCCGGGAGGCTTAGGAGGCTCGAAGGAGCCAAGGTCGTCGAAGTTCCACCCCTCCGTCTTGGTCGATTCAAACGCCTTCGGCGCCCAGTCCTTGTACGCCCTAGCTTCATCGAACTTATCGGCGGCTCGATGATGAGCATTCTCCATCTGGGTGTCGTTGTCGACGGTGCGCTCGTCCGTAATGGCGGCGGCATTGGCACCGTCTGCCTCCTTTGGGGTAGAATACGGAGTCTGCAGGTTTCTGAACAGTGTGCGTGTCAGGAATTCGTTGACTCTGGCTGGGAAGAAATTCGCACGTGTCTGAGTCAGAAGACATAAACTTAAAGGTGTGTGTGATTTTGTGAGTCGTCTTCACATCCCGCGTCTTATATACATCTGGGGCTGGGGCAAAGCTGTAACTCGGCCACATAGCACTTAGACTACTATATCTGATAGCGAAGAATCGGAAGATGAGCGCGGGATTGACAGCAACGGTCAACAGCATCTACAGCAACTATTTTTTTTCCCTTCTCAAATCTGATCAGGGCGTCGACCATCTAAATTTCTGATGGGAGTAAATGGCAAACAGGACGGAAGCAGTTCATTATGCAGTGCTATGGGTGCTTGAAAGTAAAAATGTGATGCATGCTAATACATGTTACGAAATTCGACGTAAAATTTGAACGTATGGGCTGCAGCAAGATTATCTTGGAGCAGGACGAGGCTTTCCTCCACTGGGCTTCCCGGAAATGGAGGGGTTGACTTTTCCGCGTGGCGTATCACTGAAGTTACGAGTCAGTCTAATCCTGAAGGATTACATTAGGATTAGAATACTGACCGGGGAGGCTGGGGAGGCTCCATCCAATCGAGATCATCGATCGTGTCCTTGATTTTGGTGGATTCCTCTTTGAAGACCGATGATGAGGTTGGATCGGTGACAGCTGCCTCAGCCTGAGCCTCAGGTACATTGCTTTCGGCAGCATTCTTCTCATCGACCTTTCCTTCTTCCACCTTTGGGTTTCTGATAAGGTACTCATGAGAATTAAAACCGAGAATGGACAGAGGAGAATCGTACAAATCAGACGACATAGTCCTGAGTGAGTGATACTGAGCGACTGTGGCTCTTTTGAGGGTTTTCTAGGCTGAAAAATGTCCAGGGAGAAGCAAGATGGCGCTTAGATACACCCTTCAGTAAAGCTGTCCATATCTTCGATCAGTCTTGAGGTCAGGGAGTTTGAATGCTGGTACCGGAAACCTGACAGAGAATACGATGGTGCTAGATGAACAGAACGAGTAACAGCAACGACTTTTGTTGGGCGCTCCTTCAGCGCTTGGGAGAAAGAGCCGTCGACCAAATCGGGAAGAGAGATATCGGCTCTATTCGGCACGGAGTTCCGGGTCTACAGTCTAGACGTCATCCTCTGCACAAAAGCGTCGTCCCATCCTTGGTCCCGTCCAGAGCGCGGTCAGTGAGCCTCAGCTGAGGCTAGGACTCTTTCGTCTGCCCCGCCAGATCCTTGTACAGGTCGAAGAATTCAGTCTTCTAGTGGCTATGATTCCAATATCACCTTCGGAGACCACGGTGCACCGCTGACTGGCCCTGGCAGGGTTGGCACTGGTGGCAGTATTATTGCTGCGGGTCCTCAACGGGTCCTAGCAGACAACCGCTGGATTCTCGAAACCAATTTGTCGGTGATAATTACCACCGTGACCGTAGTCTCGTGAACAAACTTTATATACTTTTTGTGAAGACAGTCGTTCACACGTATACCGTGACCGCATCAACGTCAACATTTGCCAGCGAGCATGATTTTGGACCGCACATCCGCTTGAATTCGAGTTCGAGCGCAGTCGCCGAGACATGGACTCGAGCTGCGCATCCGATCTCACGCAGGCCGTGTCCACCTTTGCCGTGCGCAGTTATGAGCTGAACTTTGGATTTGTGTCCGAGGTACAATATGACGTTCATTTTGTACATTTAATATCGCGCGACATTTTTTGATTCGCGCGACACTTTTGTGACTGCGCGACACTTTTTCGAGCGCGCGACACTTTTGAATTGCCTTATTGGGTCATCGGCTGATGTCGGAGTAACCTTCCGACAAAGTTCCGGCGCACGTGGCACGATCAAACGCGTACACATGACCAAGCATCATCTGAAATTACCCCTTTCCGCCTTGACGGTGGCCTTGAATTTTTGTTCGACATTATTCCATGGAGTTCTGCCCTAAGTAACCCTCGTTCCCGTTGTTGGGAATTAACAGAGCAGGGCTACAAGGGTCAAGAAGTCTGCAGAATGAGTAATAAGTTGATCCCAGGAAGGGGGAGCAGCAAGTGAATGAGAGAAGAAATGACTACACACCAATGTATGGGGACCAAACTAGCCCGGAACAAGAGCTCTTCACATGCGGGACTCATTACAGAGCAATGCCTTGATGCACCCACTGAATGAGCTTTAGATGCGTACACCCTAGTCCCTATGGGAAAAAGCCCATGGACTAGTCAGACAGAGACTTATAGGGTAGGTGAATTCGATTGCACCACATCTACTAATTGCTCTACCTAAGCGGAATGTAAGTGCAGAGGTAGTTTCTGGCCAATTTCTGGCCGTGGGTATGTGTTTGATCTTGGTTTGCTTGCGCCAAGTCCCAGTACGTGAGCCGGAACTTTGTCGGAAGGCTGCTCCGGCATCAGCCGATGACCCAATAAGGAAACTCAAAAATGTCGCGTGCTCGAAAAAGTGTCGCGCAGTCACAAAAGTGTCGCGCGAATCAAAAAATGTCGCGCGATATTAAATGTACAAAATGAACGTCATAGTACAAGACTAGCTTGTTGAGCGCGCGGATTTGGGTGTGGGAGTATTATTGCATCAGTCGGCGTCCGCTTTTTTTCTTCATTCCACCTGGACTTTTCTCTTGCTGGCCAAACGACGCTCATCCGCATTGGGGCTGTGAATTCCGTATTTAACAGCTTCGACACAGGATTGAATCCGAAGCATAGCCCCATCGTTTGCAGTGCCTTCGGGCCATTCTCTCCATGCGCCAGATGCCCATTTATCTCATGTCAACATGAAATTGAACCTGCGGTATTTAAGCCTAGAAGTGCGCGGGATATTGGACCCCGACTTCTCCTTGACTTTTCGTATAAATGGCGGTTCACATTCCAAAGGCAGCGCTTAACGAACTTACTTTGCTTGTTTCGGACGCCAAATCTCATGGCATTCTACGTCCCACCACCTCGAATGATACCGGCCGTTATGAGAGGACCGGGTTGTGAGTGCACTTTCTTATTCACTGTTCGCATATCAACTTATTTTCCTTTCGTAGAGCGCAGCCAGACAATATGCACATTTCTTCGGGATTATTTATTGGGTCTCGATTGCCCGAGTAGGTTTTGGGCGGTCAGACTAATCAACATTCTATTCACTTGCCGCTTTTAGGCCTGCCTACCTTCCTCAGCACTGGTCTGCTCACATTCACCCGGAAGGCCAACTCTACTTTTGCCGAGAGGGCTCTCCTCGAGTGGTGACAGAAGCATATTTGTACCGACCAGAGACACTCAACAAAGTGACCCGCTGGATCAAAAACATTGAAGACCTCGTCGCCGACAAAAGCTTTCCGATTTCCTCTCAGGTCGAGCTCTTTAGTTAATAAAGACTTAAATGTATGTGTTGTAGATCACGTCGCGAACGGAAATATTGCATGCATCGTCGGTGAGCTTCCCAGCGACTGTGCCATTGTGATCCGCCTTCTCACAGCCTCCCCTTTTAGCCCGTTTATGGAGTTTGGTCTGTACGTGTAGCTTTCCTCGGGCCGGGATCACTATCTAACAGCACCAGGCCGAAACAGATACCTGACCCAGTACGGCCAAGAATATTCCCGCCTGTCCAGGGATCAGGCTGTCCTTTGGGACCCGGAAACACCGAATGCATGGGTCTCGACATTGGCATCTCGGCTGTCGTTCAAGACGTCGGACAAATACCTTGCGCTGTTGAATGATGTATTCGTGGATCATTTGGTCTATGAGGAGCAATGGAAAACTCTGGTTGCCGGTTGCCTACGGGATTGGCGCGTAGCGTCCTACCAGGTGAGCCAGATAGTTTCGCTACCGTTGACTTCTACTCGTTTCTGATCATACGTTTGTTCTTAGGCATTCCTAGGATCGATGTGAGCAGGCGCTCGAGATCCACGATAGACAAGTCTGACCATCACACAGGCTTCACGTTTTCTTCTTGAGCTTAACCTCCTGCTCATCATTGGCCGTGGCGTCGGCATCCTTCCTTAGTGCTAGCTTACTCGGATCAACACTCCTGATGCACAGATATGAACCGTTGAAAGATGTCGTGTCTGCGCAGGCTGTGAGTTTCCTTTTTCTTCGGCTTTGTTTCCATCTCAACGTAATTCAGGTGGCATATCTGGAATCTATACAATCGCCTACATTCGAATTTCAGGTTGTCGCACTTGTCTTCGCACTCCCTCACGCATTGCATCTCTGGGGAATGCTCGCCTTCTTCGCAAACTGCATCTTCATGATGGCAACATATTTTGGCATAGTATATGCTGCTAGCATGTCCGTTGTTGCCTTCCTCGCGGTCTTGTTGTTCCAGTGGACGACCTCGGAAGGATTTAATATCTCCCTGGCCCGAATTCAAGCCAAGTTCATCCGGAACCAGGACACATTCTGTACCTCCCCAGTTTGAAGCGGCATGCTATAACCGCATGCGAATAAATTTCTTCCGGGAAACGAGTCCGTCGGACTGCCAGCCATTGGCAGAGAAAGGAATATGTATGTGGTGGGGGAACGGTTATGGGTAAGGCAGCTTAACCCTATCTGCTCGCCTACTCGCAACGCTCCGTTTCCACGGTGCTTTATTGTGTATTTGTCACAGTCCTTCCGATGTAAATCTGTTCAGATTCGTTGCAGGAGATTGGATTTCTAGCTGTACACATTCAAATGGACATATTAGTGGGAGTCGGTAACGGGAAGACTGAGCGAATCCAACTTTCGTTTACAAGCCTTGTACAATAACTAGGTACAGACAATGGCTTTGGTCGACTGAGATGGTCAACTGAGATGGGTCCGAGCTCGTTCGAGCATGTAAGAGAGTAATGACCAAGCTGAACCACTGGTCAATGCAGAAATAGTTTGATGGGGCGGCGTCGGAAGAGAAGACTGGTGAAGATGTTTGAGACGACATACTTGCACGAAATGGTGAGAGGCATGCGTGTATCAGCGGTATGTAGGATCGGGAATGCACGCAGCCATATGTTGGATGCAAGAATTGGGCAAATTTTTGATTGACCACTGGCACGAGACGCTATGTGACGAGACTGGTCCTGACTTGTCGCCGTCAACAAGACATAGATAGGATTTGGCGACTGGAGGGCTTGATCATTGAGGAACTGTGGCACCGCGGTATCGAGTACAGTAAGCATAGGCATGGGCGGTAACATCGGTGTGATGCGCTCGAGCCGCCGGTGCGTCCTGCGGGAGATTCGGGCCGACTAGTCAGCAGCTTCTTCCCCTTGCTTCATCCCAACTTCATCCCAGCACACCGACACTGCAGGTTTGCCTCTGGTGGCACCAAAAAATTCGGGAGCCTAGCCCAGCGATTGCGCTTGCCAGCCCGACAGTGCCCCGAGGGAGGTGGCAACTTCCACCTGTTGAAAAGCTTGGTGTGCAGTTCTTGCTCGTTGGTCCTGCGACTGACTTTTCACTTCCACGGTAGTCTCTCTAAGACAGACGCTCTAGTAACGATTCTTCGCTCGTGCCTCACGCGTTATAGAGTCTGTTAGTTACCGCGCTTGATACCCGGTATCCTACGTTATTATATAAGCTTTCCATTTTGGGAACTCGTCCGAGACGCGTCGAGACGCGTCGTGGAAGGGACATACAGCTGGGAGCGGAGATCACTGTTTGGGTTCAAAGTAGACTCGTTGAGGAGCACTACAGTCCGTTTTTTTAGCATAACAAGCTCGTACTGCCCGTCTATGAATATTTTGGTCATATTTTCATCCTTCCTCCTCTCAGACCTCGAATGATTCCTACAAAAGACCAAAAAGCGTTCAAAGCAACTCTTTATATTGTCCTTAATGCCAAAGCCTAGTTGAATAGGACCCTCGATCACGTCGAGACGAGAAACACGTCTCGACAGGACCCCTGATAATCGGTGGGAAGGCCTGATTTTGATTTCGACAAAATGTCAGGATTTTTTTCGGTGATTTTGGACGATTTTGTCAGGATTTCAACAGGCCTAAGAGGCCAAATTAGGCCAAAATTGTCAGAAATTCTATTTTTTCGGCCCCAAAACCCGTATTTTCGAATTTTTTCCGGCCGCTGGCGCGGTTTTGTCAGGATTTGGAACAGGCCTGGGTGGTCAAAATCGAAATTTTGTCAGGATTTTGCACAGGCTAAAAGCGAAAAATCTCCAGTTTTTGTCAGGATTTGCATCAGGCATATCCGCCTATTATCAGGGGTCCTGTCTCGACGCGTCCCGGGTGAAGTCCCAAAATGGATGCTTATATAATAAGGTGGGATACCGGGTAAGTGAGCGTGGTAACCAAAGGACTACTTCCGCGGTAACGAGTTTCAACGGACTTGAAAAAGAAAGCGGAAACGCCAAGGGAAACGCCGGCATTTTTTTTCTCGGCGTTCTCGGATCCAAAATTACATCCGAAAGTTACGTATCACTGCACTGATCAGCGCGCATCACAAAGATTCTGCACAACTCGGACCAGGCGAGCCATATACTGCCATATACAACAATTATGAACGACTCGAGACGAGTATGGGCGCTGCTGGTTCTCCCTTCTTTCTCTCTCTGTTCTCTTGCTCCCAGCATGTACAATCCTACACGACGATACCAGCTCGTTGACAAGCCCCTTCCTGACATACATGTGAATAGTGAGGAACCTCCCGCTCAAGATGAGACCCGAAAGCGTTCCACTATGCACCGTTCGCCGGCTGTACGCCTTAGACGCGCCGCGCGAGCTTCTGAGGCCACCCCGCTCACGCCCGTGGAATCGAGTTACATGGCAGCGTTCCAGGTTGTTGAGCTTCCAGATACGCAAGCTAAAATTGACAACCTGGGTATGTCTTTCAGTGCACTGCGAAAATCTTCTCACTGGTCGGAACAGAGGACAAGCTGGATGCGCCTGCTTCAAAAGCGACTGAAGCATATGACAGGCTGAATACCTTCTACGCAGCAAACTCGGTGACGATCACCAGTGCCGCGAGCGCGCTTGCTTCCGCGGTGAATCTTGATGTCAAGTCCATCGAGAACACGATCACCACGTTTGCGGAGACGTCTGCGGTGCTCATGAAGGGGCTCGACGCGCTTGGGCAGCTGCATCCGTTTGTTGGAGGTGTGTACCCTTATCCTTCTGGCCGCAGAGTCTGACAACGACCAGTCGCGGTCACCGCGTTCAAGCTGGTGATCACACTCGATATTACGCGCCGCCAAAACAACAAGAAGGTGCTCGCGGTCAAGATCCAGATGCAGGACTTGATGACCATTCTTTTCCAGTCGGTTGCCCGCTGCTTCAAGCCGCCCTTATTGACCAATTTACAGGCTGCGCCACATGCGCGATCCCGAGGAAAAGGGACCTGATGGGACGACGCTGAAGGACAGGATGTCGGGGTTGATGCAGTCCATCGCAGACAGCGTCACACAATGTGGTTCCGCCTGCGACCTGTACATGAAGAAAAGCTTTCTCGGTGCGTATGCACGCGCTTTGTACGCCTCTCCCCGATCTCACCTCTGTCCGCCAGCCAAAACAATCAAGTCGAAGATCTACGAGGGCCGGCTCGCGGGATACGTGACCATGTTCGCCGACCACAAGAAAGAAATCGGATTCGCGCTCAAGGTGCACACAGCGCTCGGGGTGGATGCGGCCAACAAGAAGCTCGACGGGCAGGACGTGCATCTGAGACTCATCGAGGACAAAATGGAGGCGCTCTTTCGCAGGCTCGACACCCCTCGCGAGCGCGACGTGCAGAAGTTCATTGACGAGAAGGGCGGCGCGAAAATGTGTCTGGACAGCGATGCGACGCTGCAGGAGCTCGTGTCCAGGAGCGGGGAGAGCCTCGCGTCAATTGACTCAACACGCTCGGGGAGTGGCGACCTTGCGAGTGCGAAAAAAATCCTGACTAAGGAGCTGGCGGAAGACGTGGACGAGGCTTTGAAGAAGAACATGAAGCTCTTCGATCGCAAGATGGAGATGCAGAGCAAACAGCTCACAAACGCGATTAGTTCCACGGGGGAACACATAATAAGTGTTCTTTCTAGTGGAGCACACGACAAGATTCTGGATACGGTACGTTCTCGTTCATACCCATATGTAGCTCTTACCCTAATTGTGCTTCCAGGATCTTCAGGCGATTTGGAGGGACATGGTGAGCATGAATCCTCCTTTCCGGTGAAGCCATATTCATAATTGTACTTAGGGTTGGAAAGGCAGCGTTAAAGCGCGGCATTTTGTGCTCGCCTTGAATGACTACTACACGGAAAAGTTTAGCAACAATGATATGATCGCTGAAGCGCAAAGCAACGCGGGGTCCGCGCCCCCTTCCCCGACGTCTCCCGCGTTTGCAGAGGCGGTGGATGCTGGTGTCGAAGTGAAGCCCAAGGATGATCGTTGGGCACTTGACTATGTCAACGTCGCGCACGTCCAGGCTATCCTCGAGGCCGTGGACGACGACGGCACGGGCTTCGTCAGCATCAGGGAGGCGAACGATTTCGCGGTGTCACGACCTGAGGGATGGAGGTCCTTTCATTCCTTTCATAATTGTTATCCAGCTGATGAACTATACTTAGCTTGCTACGCTGGGTTGCACTGTGGGCGGCGGGCTGGCACGGCATTGTAACATGGTACAAGAACCGTCTTTACAACCTTCTCAAGGCCATGTTCCGTCTCGTGGGGCAGGTCCTCCCCGCGAACCGCAAGGCGGTCGACACGTATCTGGCTGGAGACTCAATTCAGCGGCTAGAACTCCTTTTGAGGTCGACGCGATCAGCTCCAACAGATCTGTATAGCGACCCGCAGCTCACGCAAATCACAGACAATTTCCAGAACACGGAGGATCTCAAGCTGGAAGAGCGTCTCAGTGGGGTGCTGTACGAGCTCGACGATGTTGCGACGGTCAGATTGGTCACTGGCCCTGGTCGAATAGAACGAGTGAGCACCATCTGCGTTTCAGCGATGGGGCACTGACCTCCCATCTCCCCGTGTCAGTATGTTTATCCGTTGCTCTTTTGGATGGTCAAGCGTCACTTTGACATCATCCGCCTCGGCTGCAAACATGTCCTTGACCCAGCCGAATTTGACATGATGAATTATTCGATGTGGAATATTTTCGCGGCAATTGATGAGCGGACCAAGAACTTGGAGGGTAAGTTGAGGATTCATTCCGGATCCTTCTTCTAATACATTTGTTCAGCCATCTTCAAGCAAACGCATTTGGATGTTAAGGCCCGTTTAGGAAATTTTGCTTTCGGCATGGTATGTCTTCCACTGTGATGTTTTTTTGCAATCCGCCCTAAACCCTTGTCTCCAGTTCCAGGCCACATACGGCTCCGAGGCCTACGATCCCATTAACAACAGCATCTTCACATGGGAGGAAGATTCGGGATATGCGTACTACGACGAAGATCTCGGCCCGCAAGCCGATGACGACGACGCAACCAAAGCCAAAATCCTCGACCGGATACCACTCGATGTACTTCGTTACAATATCTTCGACGCCTCGTATGAGGCATACGACTTTGAGACGCAGTATCCGTCTCCGGAGGTGCACGTCGATCCCCTCGACGGCGTCTGGTCCGGCCATCTACTGCGAGTCGATGGCGACCTGTCTAGTAGCGCCGAGGGCCTCTTGTCGTTGGCTATCAGTCGCAGCGAGGATACGCTGTCGGGTGGGGTAGAGAACTTCTTGGCTATCGCAGGGCTGAGTGGAACTGTGGATGTGGACAAGGTGGAATTCACGATCACGTGGCCAGATGGTTGGGCGGCGACGTGCACTGGGCAATATCACGTAGAAACGGACACGATAGCCGGCTCCTGGGTATCTACCGATGCAGAAGATTCCGCCGAGTCAGAACCGGCTGGCGGGGATGAACAAGAAAACGCAGCGGAAGAAAACAACGAGGTCATCAACGACAAAGGGGAAGTTGAGATTGCGGATACGGAGCAGGAGCAGGAGGATGATGCATCTGTCGCAGTCACACCCACCACCACCACGGAGGATGTTGTCACGGAAAATGAGGACACTGGGGCAGAGGAGAGCAACGAGGCGGAGTATATTGAACCCAACGATGCAACATCGCATTCTTTCGTTTTGCATCGAACCCCTTCTCACATTTATCGATTTCGATACACCCCTGCAGAATTCGAGACCAATCCCGCCCGTGCCCGATGGGGGTTTGCAATTTCCGCCGTTATACATAACGTTCAATGCGCCGGTTGGTCATGGCGTTATCTTAGGCAGCGTTTTGAAGAACGAAGGCGATTCGTCCACCTCATCAAATCAGATAAAACTGCTCGCCAGGAATTGACGCCATGGGTTGCACTGGATGAAGACGAGAGTCTAGAACTTGAGGCCTTCAAGACCCACGTCCCGCCGGCGGACACACGATTCTACAATGTGATTGCTGATTACGAACTCCAGCACCTGGTTGCTTTGTACGCATTCTTGCCGTATCTCTGATTCTATACTCACCAAGGATCATCAGTGGCCGTACTTGTGATTCCTGCCTCAGGGGGATGACGAAGACAAGAGTCATTTGTCTCCAGTGCTTGAATCCTTTGCACTCGGACGGAATAGACCTATGCATCGAGTGTATTGATCAAACTCCAGAACGAGACGGATTTGTCCATCTGACCTCCCATGTTGTCGTCAAATTTTCGAGATACATCCACGACGGAGAACTCGCCACCCTCGTTCCCCAGGCGCGAGTTGTAGTGGACCGAGTTAAGGCCGCTGTTAGGGCATCCGTTTCTCTGTTGTCTCGTATAGACACTACGCCCTCGTTCGGAGATCACGGCGCCAACAACCACATGGGATACGCTCTTCCTAGGGTTTCCGCAGAAATGATGTGCTGTTGTTGCAATGAGGTTGTTTCATGTCCATGTTGGGCATGCGTTACTTGTGGTACGTGCCAGTTTCTGTGTCGATGGGCGGATTCTAAACCCTCCTGTGTACAGTTCCAGATACCTTCGTCTGCGTAAATTGCGATGCCAAAAACGCCACTGTGCTTCCCGATGGGCCAAGTCCATATCACGACCTTGACCATCCACTCATCCAAATAAAGGACGGCGACCCCGTTCCAGAACCTTTGACTACGGACTCGAGACTGGTTCTTTTGGAGGCAAAGATGGCTGGACTAGATTCGAAAATTGAGGAAAGGCTGGCCGCATTGGAAGAAAGATTCGAGGGACGTTTCCTAACATTGGAAACTCTTCTTCAGCAGATATCTTCGCAACTTGTGGTAAACCGCTTGCTTACATAAATTTGCTACAAAGATATTCGTCCTCCCGACTTTCTACTCTATTTTTTTTTGAACACGGTTCAAACCTTCCAGCTTCAACAAGCCCAAACAACAGTTTCACCCGATCGAATCGCTGGAGAGCTGCTTGAAATTCATCACCTCGCCTTTGTCCTGGTGCGGAGACTTGAACATCAAAATTATCACGAACGACGTTATTGCACCAATGGGCAGATTGATGTAAAAACACCTGGACGAATTTGGTTACGGTTGAACTGTGGGAGGAAAACTGGATGCGCGCAGCGCCCCACCGCCAAGTAATTTTGTCTGCAAATGCGCCTCCCATTAACGGCCAGGAGGCGCCTGAGTCGAGCTAGGAAAACTCTACAAGGGCGCCAAACTTGACCGCTGCAAACAGGAAAACGGAATAAATTTGAAGCAAGCAGTGAGGTAAGTAAGTCTAGTCGAGGTCAAAGCAACCAAAAGCAGCAACGTAACTGATGAGATCGATGAGATCTTTGATCTTCGAAATTCCTTCTCCGATTACTATGTTGCCCAATGGGTCTGGAAATTCGATTTCTTTCCTCTCCCTGTACCTACTTGCTCCCGGTATCCTCCGGAATTAATATGTATACCTCCTAGCTACTACTATGTAAAAACTCTAAGAGATTCGTGAATGGGAAAGAATAGAAAATCGCCTGCCGGACCATCAATTTTGGTGATCTGAAGGGACATCCAGCAGTTCTTCTCCCGCGTGGTCTCCAGAAAATCCAGGAAAATTTGGAGGCACTTTTATATGGTAAATAGATTGTTCTTCCGACTCGGAATATCTTGCCGGGCAGCGGTCGTTGAGGATTGAGGAAATACGTGACACATTCAATCTCCGCTCCAGGCGTGTGTCACCGTGACATTAGTGTGACCAAACCCTCTTTCTCCTCAACCCGCAACGATAACCCACCGGTAAAACATTATTGGCTGCCAGAATGTTTTGTGTAGCATTCAAAATGACCTCCAGTTTTTTTGACATTTTTCCGAGCCCAGGGAAGAGAGGAACTGGTGGATGTCCGTTCAGATCACCAAAATTGATGGTCCGGCAGGCGATTTTCTATTCTTTCCCATTCACGAATCTCTTAGAGTTTCTACATAGTAGTAGCTAGGAGGTATACGTATTAATTCCGGAGGATACCGGGAGCAAGTAGGTACAGGGAGAGGAAAGAAATCGAATTTCCAGACCCATTGTGCATTTCCAGACCCATTGGGCAACATAGTAACCACCAAAAAACTTGTTTTGCAGAATCCCGCATCTGCAACATGCGTGTTGTCAGGGACCAGCTTTTCCAGGGCAAACAAAGGGCAACCGCGGTGGAATCGAGTTCACATAGATGCTTTGAAGTTGTCCTGGCACACACTGGCACATCGTCAGGTGAAAAGGTAAATGTCCTTGCAAGCTTGCGACGTGGAATGTAGCGCTAGCTCAAAAATCAAGAAAAAACTCAAAATGCCAAAATCCTGGAACATTTTCGGCGATTTGCGGCCGATTTTGATTTCGTCTTACTCTCTCCACTCTCTCATTCTTTCACAGATGACGATCAACGCTAACCACTCTCTACTTGCTCCAATTGAGAGCGTATCCGATGACAGCTGGTTCAGCTCCATTCTCATGGGTTTACATTATGAAGGAGGGAAGGAACTTGTCCTCGAGTAAAGTAAGCTTCCACTGGACCAGGCTTCGCGCGGCTCCAAAGTCGCCGCTGAATCATACTTTCCAGATGGAATAGTACGTACGTCAACTAGGTAAGTGCGGGCTTCTCATATATGCTTCTCCCCTCTTCTTCGGGACACTGTAATCGAATTTTCTTTCTTGCCACCCTCGCACTATGACTGGAGACAACAGCACTTCATCCACGCTACGGCCCTCCCAGTCCTTGGACCAGCCAGGCGCTGTAAGTACAACAGAGAAGACACTGCCTAGCCCTAGCAAAGCCGTGGTCGAGACCAAAGGCCTTCAGTTGGCCCTCATCACCCTGGCCCTTTGTCTTTCCGTTTTCCTCGTCGCCCTTGTACGTTACATAGCTGGACCCTGGATCTCAAACGACGCGACTGATGCCCGATAGGATAACACCATTATTGCCACCGCTATCGTGAGCTTTCTACAGCATCATTCTGATACAGATTACTGACGCTGCGCAGCCTAAAATCACAGATCAATTCCAGAGCCTCGACGATGTTGGCTGGTACGCTAGCGCGTGAGTATTCAGTGCCATAGACAAGCCAGAGGTTCTAAGTACCACAGGTACCTCCTCACCACCGCCTCATTCCAACTCTTGTTCGGCAAGTTCTATACCTTCCTGTCGATTAAATGGGTGAGGGTGTCATGCTTTTACGTGTCTCCCCACCGACATTCGTGAAGGTGTACATCACTGCTATATGCCTGTTCGAGCTCGGCTCCTTTGTCTGCGGCGTCGCCCCCACATCTGATTATCTTATTGCTGGCCGCGCGATCGCTGGATTGGGAAGCGCGGGCATCTTCTCGGGTGCGCTAATAATAGTTGCGAACGTAGTCCCGCTAAGAAAACGACCCCTGTTTACTGGGATGGTTGGGTCGATGTTTGGGATCGCGAGCGTTGTTGGACCGCTGTTGGGCGGAGCCTTCACAGACAAAATATCTTGGCGATGGTAAGTTTTGTGTCTTTGTGTGGATGGGATCGCTGACTGCGCAGAGTTCAGGTGCTTCTACATCAACCTACCTATCGGCGCAGTGACACTCATCGTCATGATGTTATTTTTCAAACCGCCGGCCGAGATCGCGAGGGGTCATGCAGCATCCTTTGCAGAACGCTTCCGCAAGCTGGATCCTTGGGGCACTGTTATTTTTGTGCCCGCCGTTGTATGCCTTCTCCTCGCACTCCAATGGGGCGGAACCAAGTATCCGTGGAACAGTGGTCGTATCATAACGCTGCTCGTTATCTTCGGCGTTTTTTTCCTGGCCTTCACGGTAATCCAGATCCTGGAGCAAGAAAATGCCACTGTTCCTCCGCGTATCCTCATGCAGCGTAGTATACTTGGCGGCGCGTCATTCTCTTTTTTCGCGGGTTCTGGATTCTACATCCTAGTCTATTTCGTTAGTATTTTTTATTGCTTCTTCCCCTAGCGTTGCCCCATTTACATTCGGCTAGCTTCCCATCTGGTTCCAGGCGATAAAAGGTGCATCAAAATCAGCCATAAAATCACCATATGCTGAAACCGGGCAGGTGTATCGGCAGTCAAGTCCGGGATCGACAATCTCGCCTTAATCCTCTCGATGGTGGTTGGGACCCTTGTGGCCAGTCTTCTGGTGACTCTTTGGGGATGCTACGTGCCCTTCATGATCCTCGGAAGCGTCATCTCCCCCATTGGGGCCGGTCTCATTTCGTCGTTGACTGTAGATGCAGGGCACCTCAAGTGGATCGGTTATCAGGTCATATTTGGTACAGCTTCTATTCAGCGCCCGGTTGTCGAGTTCATCATTGTCTTCAGGCTTCGGAGCAGGACTAGGGACACAGCAGCCCTTCATCGCCGCGCAGGCAGTCCTCGAGAGGAATGATATCGCACCCGGTACTTCGCTGCTTGTTTTCCTACAAACAATCGGTTCATCGTTCAGTTTGGTCGATGTGATCTATTTGTTAATCATCAATTCTTTCCTAGGTGGCGCTCTCTTCGTCTCCATCGCCCAAAACGTATTTTCAACGAAACTCGCGTCGGGGCTCGCGCGCGAGGTCCCCGGCCTCGATCCGCGCATTGTTCTCAGCACAGGGGCTACGAACCTCAAGACAACCATCGCCCCACAGTATCTGGCCGCTGTCTTGGAGGTGTACAACGAGGCCCTCGTAGCAACATTCCACATAGCCCTCGCAATGGTCTCCCTTTCGATATTCGGGGCGCTGGCGATGGAATGGAAGAATATCAAGGGAAAGAAGGTTGAGATGGCCGTTGGCTAGTGAACTTCCGTTCGAGCCGAGCCCCTGGTTCCTAGATTTGGCCAGTTTGGTTCACGGTGCCGTACTCGTGATGATTACAGCGAGTTTATCTTGAGCGAGCTTGACGTTTGTGTATCATTTCATATGCTATTTATTGGCTTTGTGTGTCCCATGTCCGGTCGAATGAAACCTTGCTCTGAGTCGAACGTAGCTGGAATCTTCAAGATTTTGAACGACGCCCTGTTTACGTTCCGTCTTCTGGTAGTCCTCGGTCATGAGCGGAGTCGGCATTGTGCATGTTTCTGGGGAGAAGAAAATGGGGGAAGGGGTTTTCGTCGTCGTACGACCCCGATTGGTCTATCTAGGCTTAGATTCAGTATGAAATATTTGTAACGTCGAAATTCCTCTGTGAGGACCGATATTATTTGGCCATCAAACAAAATTCAACCGTGGGAATTTTGTTCAGATCTCTCGTTATGCCACAACTATTCAATACCGGAAAATCAGAATCCTTCCAAGCCAATATCATTGAGCTAATCATTAAAATAAACTTTTCAGCATCTCCATGATTGCCTTGGCGTACTGTGCCCCATCCACCCCATCCTTATTCGTACTGTGGGAAACCTCCTCCCATTCGTCGGCTTCTCGGAGTGTCCTCTGTGCCTGTCCGCGCACAATCGCCCAAGATTCGCTGCCGAGAGGCAGGCGCAACGGCAGCTTCTCCTCCCCCGCCATGTGGATGACCGCGGCGGCCATCCTCTCCGGCAGGCCCAGCGGGTCAGTGCTGCCCGGATCCAGGACAGTGCGCATCACGCCTGAGGGGCTGGTGGGCCCGTACTGAGGCGGCGGGGAGAACGTCTGCATTGACCCCTTGACCCACTCGGATTGGAAACCTCCCGGCTCGAGGATGAGTCCTCGGATGTTCCACTCGGGAAGCATTTCCCGTGTGAATGCCTGCGATTACAATTTTAGATCAACCTCTGGATTAATGAATGAAAAACCAAGTCATACCTGCGTGAAACCCTCAAGCGCTGCATAATTTATTACATAGGTGCAGTGTGTTGGTATCGGATGGACGCACCAAATTTACTTGCGTTGTAAAACGCCAGTGCGGGGTTGGCAAGATATCCGCCCGCCGAGCTAACGTTGATGATCAGTCCGCCGTGGCCTTTGGGATTCACGTCACGCATGAACTTGATTGCCTTCACCAGACCGTAAACGAAGGTTCAAAATATAGAATGCAGTTTTACCTCGCGAGTGATGTTGACGGGGCCCCAGAACTGCACCTCGAAATTATGACGCGCAGCCTCATCAGGCGTCGCTTCTATCTCGGCCAGAATTCCATAGCCGGCGCTGTTCACCACGACGTCAAGACGCCCAAACTGAGCACGCGCTGCGTCGAATACAGCGCTGATCTCCGCGACATTGGTCACATCGAGCCGTTGGACGAGCAACCGCTCACGAGGGTAGTCCGCCTCTAGGTCTTTGATCTGTGCAGGGTTCCGAAGAGTCGCAATAACGCGGTCGCCCGCGGCAAGAATTGCTTTCACCAGAGCCAGTCCAAGTCCACTGGAGGTTCCGGTGACTTGAAATAACTCCCATTAGATGCCTGTGAATCCCAGGTAGAAGTGCTTACCGAGCCACACGCGAGTATTGTCAGATGCCATGGAAATTTAGGTTGCGGCAGCATCTGTAGGCGTGGGTCTTTATATCCCATTGTCGACGCCGAATAAGGCCGACTTGGTGTCTACGCGAATAAGGCCGACTAACGTGCCGAATAGGGCCGCCCAGCAGAGTCGACACGCGTCGGGGTGGCTGTATGCCATTGATCAGATAATGCACCACGCCAATAAGAATACGCACTCGCACTTTCCGAGCCCCCGCTTGAATGTTTAAATTTGTACGATTCTGACGCGGCCGGCGGCCAATTCGGCGTTGGGGAAAAGAGAACGCATGCAGACTCGCAAACCATCAAATCGGGTGGTCGGCGTGTTCGGAGAATTCAATAACTGGCAGTGTAAGTGGTTTTGCACTTCAGGGGCTCGGAGTCGGCGGAGTTGGATACTGTCGCAACGGTAAAAGCGTGGAGAATGAGGCCCTTGTGATGCCGCAGTAGTGTGTAGTTCACTCGGAACTCATCGAGGCGGGCTTATTTCGCAGGAATTGTTGAAGCAGGTAGTGAAGGGAAGAAAATGGTTGATGTTTTTAGGTAACCAAATATTGATCCGAAGGTTGATCTCGGTGATCGCTGTCGTACAATCTTGATCCCACTCAAGGCCAATTGCTGGCCGAGAGTCTACAGTCTCACTCTTCAGGTTCCTGAATGGAGTTTTTCTGGCTGTATTTCCCTTGACAAAAAACCTGGTAGAGAGGGAAAGGCACAGTGATTTTCAACATTTCCCAAACATTTCCTCAATGTTCCAGATGCCCACTACGACGAGACGGAGATAGAGCAAAAAATGGTCGAGCGGATTACTTAATTTGAGGAATGTCTGAAAGAACTGAGTGCTGAAGTGAGTCTGACAAACAGAAAATGAGTTGAATCAGCATATTCACCAATAAATTCAACTTGAACACCGCATGCATGGCTTCGAGATGTGTCAGTACATGCTGCATAATATCTCAGGGGAAATCGGGGGGAAGCCGGCAAAAAAGCAGTTGGAAACACCCACTAAAAATCGGACGAGTTAACAGACTTGTTTGTACTTCAAATGCATCAGCACGTAGCCTCCAGAGCGCGTTCAAACCATAAAATACTCAGTGCAACAAAAGCTCTTGCCTAACAATCAATATTGTTATCAGACTGATTTACATATAATCCATTCTCCCAGATACCGGGCCCAGAGTGTTCGCGTTCTCAAACGAGTAGAATCGGACATGAGAGAACGGTGAATTGTGAATTGGCCGTAGTAGACGGACAGTGAGACGGATGGTTTTTTACGCTGGAAAAGAGAGTCATGATGCCAAAACGAGTGTTTTTCAGACAGAATGTATCACATATTGGGCGACGGCGACGAAAGTAGTATATAACATTCAACTAGCATTAGCCACCAGTCGCATCGGTTGCTTTCAAGTTCAATGATCAGAACGGGCTTGGTTGATAATATCGGCGGCCTATGTGAAATACTGTACTATTTCGACCAAGTATTCATGGGGTGTGACCAGTGACCTCAAGTATTCATTTTCGAAGTATTCACTGCTGGCTGGGACCTGTGACCAAATTTTCAAGTATTCATTTCCTAAAATTTTTAATAGCAATCCATCACTGCGGAGGGCTCAAAAACACGTTAATTCTCTCATTTCTTGTGCTATTGGCATTGAAATTTGTGAAAAATGAGGCCAGATGCATCAATATCCAGACCATAGTGGTGCAGAAAAAAAATCGGGTTTTGGGTCTGCAAAAATCATAAAACGGCCAAGTATTCATGGCCTGTAGTGACCTGTGACCTTTTCACCAAGCATTCAATTCAGCCGGCTTTGTGACTAGTGACTGAATACTTGGTCGAAATAGTACAGTAAGTGCTTTATGAAAGCAATGAACCCAAAACGAACGACGGACTTTTTCCGCGACAGCGTATACTGTGGCTTGAATATGGGCCGAGACATGGATGGGGATGATTGAGGCGTCAACCTTTTATCCGTCAAGCAAGTGAAACACCTGGCAGGGCATACAGCGCTCACCACTCGCAGATTGGCCGTCCCATACAGGCGCAACGAGGGATCAACCACTCCGCCGTCGATAATCGGAAGCATTGCGGCCGTGCCGATGGGGTGGAATGTCGTTGTGATGATCTTACGGATATAGCTCTTCATCTCTTCGTCCGTCTGGATGGCGGCGCCGGGAACGACTTCCTTGATGACGGCGGCCCTCATGTCCTCCGTCGCGATGAGCCTCCGTGCAAATTTAATCGCTTGCATCGAGACACTCATGTCCCATTCGTTGTCCAGGATGCCAGAGTCGATGACGGGGGGACTCAGTGGATCGGCCGAGGCAATGTGCACCGATCCTCTTGCAAACGAATGGGTCAACGCGAGGAAGAATGAGAGGTAGCTTTTCCCGTCCTCTGCCGTCTTTCCAGGAGTAGGAATGAACCCGGGGAAAATCCCCATCCTTGATTCAGACAACGTCAATAATGTGCGGCGCATGGTGAATGGAGCGTACTCCAAGAAAGGAACAGTATCGTTCAACAGCCACTCTTTCTGAAGCTTCCACTGAGGGTCGTTAGGGCGGTCAGCGACAGTGTCGAAGTTGAAGTTTTCCTCAAAGAAGTGCTTTTTGGAAAGGAATCCGTAATGAGAGGAGGCGGTTTCTGCGAATAATCCGGATCTGGACTCTTCACTAGAAACACAATACGAGTAAGCCGAAATCAAACATCGCCAGCGATGCTTACTATAGCTTCATTTCCGCAGCAAATCTGGCGGGATTTCTTAAGACCTCGCGCGACTCATATTTTGGGTCCGCCTCCGCAACGAAGGAGCAGTAATAATGATCCTGAAGATAACAGGGGTGAGTAGCTTCCTTATCCCATTAGCTTAATACAATGACCTCTTTATATAAGAGTTAGGACACTGACAACTGAAATGAGCTGAGACGTACGAAGATTGTTTCCAACACCGGGCAAGTCCAGAAGGACAGGAATCCCTAGGTTACGTAGAATTTTTGCATCACCTATACCTGGGAAAAGCTTCAAGACCGACCTTCTCCCGAGCACACGAACTACATACCCGAAAGTTCAAGAAGCTGAGGAGATTGGAAAGCACCTGCGCAACTCGTTCAAAATTTGAGGGATTTGAACGTGAAAAGTTAATTCTCGCCTGCACACAGCAAAACCTCGGATTTAGCAGATACGATCTGAAGTTGGCCGTCCTTGATGTACTCAACGCCAGAGGCCACAAGATCTGGTTCTTCATTACGCTGACTGAAAAGGATACGGGTTGCATGTGCGCCAGTGAGGACGACCAGGTTGGGCTTCTCTTTGTTTGGATCATAGTAACCCTGCACATGAGTCAGTACTGTCCAGTCCGTCGTCCAATTGTTACATACCGAGGCAGCTGAGCTCCGTGTCGCCTGAGCGTCAATCGTGCGATTACTCGGCGACCACCCGCGGTTTTCCCCAGAGAACTAAGGCGGCATAATCAATGGAACTTGAAGCAATGCAGAATGCGGGACGCGGCGCGTACATTGTCTGGATTGTGGGGAATACCAAGAGACTCCAGTCCTTTCAAGAAGTGGTCCGCAATGCCGCTCGGCTTTCTTGGCAAGCTTCGCTTGATGGGTCCGTCCGTTCCGTACGTTTCGGCATTGGGGCTGACCTGGAATTTCTGAATCTGTTCAGGGGATGCTACGAACGTCTCCGACTGTTTACAAGGCACATCAGCTGGACAAAGTCGAAGAGACTATTTGTGCCCTCAACCTTCTTGAAATATTTGACCATGCTCTGCCAGTTCCATCCGGTTGCGCCAAGTGTTTCGAACGCTATGTACGTTCAAAACCTTATCGACTGGTGATCCAAGTGGGAGACGAACCATCATACTCGGCGGCATGTCCTCTGAGGCCAGGATTGAGAACTGAACAGTGATAGATGGAGTATTAGTTACCTTCCAATGGTCATAAGATTGATCTTGCGTGAATGTTAGCCAACTACTTTTCCCCAGGAAAAAAGACCTCACCATGCTCGTTCCTCCGATCGCCTTACCCCTATGAGGGAGTAAAATGCCCGCGTTTTGAGAACAGAACGCAATCTACACACCTCGCATGATACAGAGAACGGCCGTCGGCGTGCGGCTGAGGCGTTGTTTTAAACCCCCAATCGATATCAGGCTTGTTCCCGGATATGTTTTCGAAGGCAAGACCTTGGAGCGCAGAGTCAAGAAACGCGGACAATACTAAAGGTTCAGACAAACCTGGGACCATAATGTCTGTTTGTGCACTGACATCTTGACCAGCTTCGAGAACACATACTCGGATGGCTGGGTCTTCGACCAGCCGAGCCGCGAGAACAAGACCGCTGGTTCCTCCGCCGATAATCAGGTAGTCGAAGTCCGACTTGGTCATGGTGCAGCCAAGATTCGTTGTGTGTACACCGCTCGGCATCACGCCGAATACGGCGCACTATCAGCATATCACGGCGATCATCACAGCTCTTTCAAAGTGGCACTTGCGGAGCGTCATAGAAATCTCATTCGGCGCTTTGCAAGCTTTCAAACATTGGTGTATCGTATATTTTCTTCGCCGCCGCGGTGGCCGGAATCCCGAGCGCCGGATATTTGAACCGTGGGAATATTCGGAGGGCGGCTCAGTGATCCACGACTTAACTCGCGAGAATTTCTGTTCTTTTGACCGGAGCACCAAGCGTCCGGCAAGATAGGGCATGCATTAACAATGGCGGTTGGCCGTTCAGCACATTTTCCAACTTGTGAACTAATGATCATCAAGGTGATTCGGCACCATTCAAAAGTATTCTTGCAGGGAGAAAGTCGTGAAGACCCCGGTGGTTTATTGACTATCCCGCTTCTCCTGAATCCTTCTCTCCTTCCGAGGGTTTGATCTCCCTGACCGCATTTCTACGCTTCACCACGAATAGTGCCGCCACGATGAACGCGAAACCGACGAACGCGACAATCTGCCACAAGTCATTTAGAATATGATCAAATTTTCATTGTGGAAGCTGGCACGCACCCCACTGAACAGCGCCGGACGCCACCAGATGAAGTTGTCTGTGAGAAGCGCGCCGTGTATTGGTGGACCTGACGGGATTTATATGAATGCGGGCAGATGCGTGATTCAACTTCAAGCAAGCATAAAGATCACCTATGAGCCCTCCGATCCCAATGAATGTGAAAGCAATGCCCATGCGTAGCCTTGTAAAATACAATAAGTGGAGACCGAATGACCAAGACACAGAGCACTGCCTGGAACTCACCCAAGCTCTCCCAAATCCTCTGTGAGCACGGCAAGGAGCGGGGCTATCAGTGTTACAACTGTACGATAATCGTATAAGTATAAACCGCATGTATAAATAGCTAGAAAACACCCACAGACGCCGGCAAAAATCCCGTACAGTACCGCAATAACAACGACGCTGACAACGGTCTTGAGGGCAATCATGCTGAGGATGAGGATGGCGTTACAGCCAGTGCCGACCAGAACCATGTTGATGATTCCGAGCCTGGGCGCCAAAAAACCGGGGGCCAGCCGGCCGATGATGCTGGCAGCGTTCAGAATTACCAGCTGGGATGATCAGTACGGGTGCTTGCATATATGAGTGGGATAAACCAGATACTGACCGAGTAGAACGAAAGGGTTTGGTCGATTCCGTGCTTGACAGCATCCAATTGCAGGTAGAAGAGCGGGAAGTAGAATCCGACCGTGTGTATCGCCAGTCTGACAAACACAGGTAATTAAAATTAGACGGGCTAAGGGCCTTGCATACCCTATGGTCGCAAAGATGTAAGCTTTATCACGGGAAAGGCGCCGCAAAGACTTCCAAAACGATGCATGTGTCGGTGACGGCGGAAGACGAGGGTGCATCATGAGGCAGGCGACGAGCAGCAGACCGCTAACGAGTCCGGCACTGGCTCGGACCGCGTTGGCGAAGCCGAGGCTTCTCAGCGTGTTGTTCAGCATAATGGGGTGGATGACGGAACCGAGGCCAGCGCCGGACGTGACGATGGTCATAGCGAGAGCACGGCGCTTGTGGAAGTAATGCGACACGACTGCAATGCTCGGGACGTAGGCCAGACCGGCACCTATCCCTGAACCAAGGCCTTGCGCCAAAAAGATCTGAGCGAATTCAATATAAGAGGGGAGTGTGGAGAGAAAAAGAGACGTACCTGGTAGAATTGTTGGGGTTTGCAAAGGGAGAGCATAAAGAGACTGAAGCAAAAGAGGAGGTTTCCTCCATAAAGCAGATGATAGCTGGGAGATATTTCTTAGTGACCTTGGATTTTGCCGAGTAAAGGTGACGGACAAGAAGCCTCTGTCATACAGCCTCCCAGTGACGAGGCCAAGGCCCGAGATAATAAGCAGCGCATTGACACTGCCAATCCAGCTAATAATTGTGAGCGTTTCAGATCTTAGGGAACTTTCGGTTCGACTGACGAGATAGCAGAGGGTGACGATTGCGTCAGATACTCTCGCGTATAAAAATCTAACAGTTGAATTAACGGTTATCCTGAACCATATATACCGAAATGAGGAGGAACCTTGGTAGACGCCAAAAGAAGTAGTATATCTTGGCGTAGGAAATCAGAAACAACATGGGCCATTAAGCAACTATGAAGGGCCAGAAATACCCAAAACCACAAAATGAAACGATAAATCTGTAGACAAATGGCGTCAGTGGCGACAGTTTGCCAGAAGGACCTGATTCTGCGCACGCCCCGGTAACAGTGGCCCAGGCCTGGAATCCTCCTTCAGGGAATGTCGTTGACGTCTGTTCCTCTTCGTGATGTGAGCCGGGAACCTCCTTGGTCATGCTGCGTTCATCTGGAGTGTCGGCCATGGGCGGGAGTTTGATTCAGCAAGCGTGAAGCGTCTGACCTTCAAGTTATACATATATACTCAATGCACTCCGGAGTCTCTTGACAAGTCATATGGCATCGCGGCCGCGGTTGAAGTGCGTCCTTCTGGAAATCTTGACAGAACTCGAATACATAATATAATTGGTTGCTTACTGCACAGAACCCGACAGTAATTGGTTGATATTTCGGAATGCTTGTGGCATGAGAAGACAGCTGGTACAAGACGGCCAAATCAGAGATACACCGACAAGAAAAAGCAATGACTGTGACACAACTGCTCGAGAGCGCTGTGGTGTTGAAATTCCACACCCACAGATAAATACATATCGCACATGAATCCCTCGTCCGGGCACTCACGAGAGTCAAAATCCCTGCCAACGGACGAAGTTTTCGTCCACCCTACTGTACTCGCGCCCCAGCTATCATCCGCTTCGCTGAAAGGTCTTTAAGATGACATATACAGCGAAGTAGTGTCAACGAACCGCAAACCCGCAAGTTACGCTTCAAAGAATCAAGTTGAGCACGGCTGCCAGGGGACAGAAACATTTAACAGTGTGAATGAGGTGAAGCTATTATTGCGGGCCTGAGCGATGTGTGAGACTCGCATATATAGGGATATGCATCCAGAATCCTGTTGAGCAAACCATAAACCTGCGTTGGTTTCAAGTTATGAGCGAGAATCAAGCGAGCCTGCCAGTGAGGATGTACCCGTAAAAACGCTTTCGACTCTCGAGGCCCGTGACATTTTCGAATCCCTCCCACCTCCCAGCGATGCCTGCGCTGGACTCGGGCCGGTGCGTTGAGCACGTACGTTAGGGTGCGTAGAGCAAGCGTAGAGCTGGAATTCAGCTCGTGCCCTGTGTGGTTTAACGTTGGAAGCAACAGAGATGATGTCATCAACCCGATGTGTAAGGTCCCGGTCCGACTCCCGGAATTTTCGTTCGGCGCCGAACAAGTTCTTCAAGTACTATCCACCTTGTATCCACCTCGCCGTGGTGGCCGGAATCCTCTCATCCACCATGCATGTCCAGGAAAGATCGGATCTCGCAAACGAGGGTTGAACGTTGGTACAGGGATGGGTTATGATGACTCCCACACTCTCCCACGTCCAACGAACGCTACTATGTACCAGTGAACTTACTGTACTAGGCTCGAGGATCCACCTCATTTGAGCCTAGCCCCGGAAGTGAGTATCTACGTGTATACAGTATAGTACGACTATAATTCTTTCGAATATATTGCCCAATCTCCCAAGCATTCACTCAGATAGCGCAATGATAGCGCGAGATCAGACACACACTTCTTTCTTCTACGGCTTGAGCAGAATCCACCATGGAGAAGACGCCAGTGTACGCGCCTCAGAAGGGTATAAAGCGCGTCAAGACGATCCAATGGGCTCTGGCATTTCTCGTTGTGTCATCTTACTCTCTCATATACCTCTTATGGTCTGACAATAACTCGCGCACGGAAACGCTCCCCATTAATGCTCAAGCTATCATCGCTCAGTGCAACGCGCTTCACCTAACACCGGGGCCGCCAGCTGACTTCCACTCGCGCACCGAGTCGGATCGGTTTGTCGAGGGAACTAAGCCGACGCTCATCCGAAACGCGTCTATCTGGACAGGGCTCGATGACGGGAAGAAAGTCATCTACGGGGACATCTTAATCGACAAGGGCCTCATCCAGAAGGTGGGATTTGTCGACCTGCATTCGTACGCCGATGTCGTGGTCGTGGACGCGGCAGGCGGCTGGGTTTCCCCTGGGTGCGTGTCCTTGTATTCTTTGCAATTCTTTTATAATATCTTACCGATATTCTCCTCAGTATCGTCGACCTCCACTCGCACATCGGCGTGGATAGCGCGCCCGCGCTTAAAGGCGCCAGCGACACCAACTCGCTCAAGGGCCTCGTGCTGCCGTGGCTGCGCTCATTGGACGGCCTGAACACGAACGACGACGCGTACCGGCTTTCCATCTCCGGCGGCGTAACGACCGCGAACGTGTTGCCCGGAAGCGCCGATGCAATCGGTGCGTCTTTCTGTACGATTCCGCCGGCACTTTACTGAATGGTATTGAAGGAGGACAGGCGTTCGTGATCAAGCTGCGCCCCACGGCCGAGCGCTCGTCGTCTGCGATGCTGCTCGAGCCACCCTTTTCACTCAACGGGACGTACGTGGACCCTTTTCAGCGTCCAAGGTGGAGACAGATGAAGTACGTCGTGTTTTTTATCCCTGTTTATCTATCTAATGTCATTTGAAGGCATGCGTGCGGTATGCTTAACACTGCATTGTTTTGCAGCGTCTGACCATAGTCCCGCACCGCAGGAGAGAATCCCAGCCGCGTCTACTCCGGCACGCGCATGGACACACAGTGGGCGTTCCGCCAGGCGTACAACACTGCGCGCCTCATCAAGGAGAAACAGGACGCGTACTGCGCCAAGGCGCTCGCAGGGCAATGGGCCGAGTTGGGCGACTCCTCGTTCCCCGAGGACCTGCAGTGGGAGGCGCTCGTCGACGTGCTCCGCGGGCGTGTCAAGGTGCAGAACCACTGCTACGAAGGCGTCGATCTCGATGGGATGGTCCGGGTGCGTTTCTATATTCGTGTATTTTTTTTTGCTCTGAAATACTGACTTGATTATATCCATCTAGCTCACGAACGAATTCAAGTTCTCCATCGCCGCGTTCCATCACGCCCGTACGTCCCTTTCCTTCCTCTAGTTATGTTGGGTGCAAATGTTTCCGTGCAGATGAGGCATACATGGTGCCCGATTTGATCAAGAAGGCGTACGGTGCGTCTTGCTTACTCGCTGCTTCTCCCTCACCCGCAACTGAGAAAGCTCCCCGATTCAGGTCACCCTCCCGCGGTGGCCATCTTCGCTACCTCGGCGCGCTTCAAGCGTGAAGCCTACCGCGGCTCTGAGTTTGCGCCGCGCATCCTCGCGGACAATGGGCTCGACGTCGTCATGAAGGTGAGATCCATATATTCCACCCTCTTTTTCGCAATACTAAATTCTTCCAGAGCGACCATCCGGTGCTGAACTCGCGACACCTTATCTACGAGGCACAGCAGGCGCATCACTTTGGGCTGCCGGCCAATTTGGCGCTGGCGTCTGTAACGAGTAAGTATTGCACTCAAAGTTAAGGTGTCGCAAATTGACGCCAGGACAGGCACGCCGGCGCGGATTATGGGGCAGGACCATAGAATCGGGCGCCTGATTGAGGGATTTGACGCAGGTGAGCACGATTTCTACATGGTTATACTGTTTGTCTTAAGCACACTGTAGATGTTATTCTTTGGGACAGCCACCCGCTGGCCCTGGGTGCTGCTCCCAAGCAGGTTTTCATCGACGGCATCGCCCAGCTCGACAAGCCCTACACGTCCGTCAAGCCCAAGTCGTCCCAGAAGGTCCCCTCCACCCCGAACTTCGACAAGGAGATTGCGGACGCCATCAAATACGAGGGTCTACCACCTCTCGAGCCGGAGACGGCCGTTGAAGACATCGTCGTGTTCCATAACGTCGGCGAGTTCTTCAAGAAGGATGCCGCGATGCGGAGCGTTAGCGAGGTTTTCACGGCCGCCGATGCGGATGCTGTGGTGGTGGTGGAGAACGGGCAGGTGATGTGTAGTGGGAAACGGTTGGCGTGTCTGGCATCTCGCGCGCGCACCGATGTTCTCCACATTGACCTCGAGGGTGGATCGATCACGTACGATTTTCTTCCTGTTTTGAGGCAGCATATTGATAATCCTGTCCCCAGGCCCGCTTTCGTCTCATACGGGACCCCTCTCGGTCTTACCCACATACCTGGCGAAGGTAACCCCAGATCCTCCACTCTTGACGCGCTTAGCGGCTTACAATGTCGCTTTCCAGCATCGACCAATGACGGAGCCGTCTTCGATCCCCTCAGCATGAAAGTCCCAGATATCATTGACGGGGCGGTCATCAAAGCCGCCGACGGCCTGCTTTTCGCCACCCGCGACGCGCTGCTCGCCTACCGCAATGGCGTCACATCGGCTGTTACTGCGCCGTCCTCGCGCGGCTTCCTGTCGGGCCTCAGCACAGTCTTCAGCACAGTCACAGCGCACAAGCTTGCTGATGGCGCGGTGATACAGGAGGTTGCATCGCTGCATGTGGCGTTGTCGTTGTCCTCTGGTATCAGCGTGAGCACCCAGATCGCGACGCTCCGCGGCCTGCTCCTCGGACAGGGCAAGGGCGAGGTTGGGAAGCGGTTCGGGGATGTCGTCGCGGTACGCTCTCATTTCATTCGGTGGGAATGAAATTCTGACTCACCTTCAGGGCAACATCCCCCTTGTCGTCGATGTGGAAAGCGCCGACATCATCGCAAGTCTGCTCGTCCTCAAGAAGGAGGTGGAGGCGGTTGTCGGGAACACCATCCAACTGACCCTCAGCGGCGCGACGGAGGCACATCTGCTTGCGAAGGAGGTTGGCGAGGCGGGTGTCGGCGTGATCATCGAGCAGCGGCCGTACCCCTCGAGCTGGGAACAGAAGCGCATTCTACCCGGGCCGCCGCTCACCCAATCGAGCGCCATCGCAACGCTCGTCGCACACAACGTCACCGTCGGAATTGAGGTTGGGAACCCCTCTAGTGTGCGCAACACGCGCTTTGATATGACTTGGGTCAGTGGATCTATGTACTTCACGCAAGTCGTGACTTTCCTTGCTGACTGCGGCGTTTTTCGTTTCTATCTAGGCCGGACTCGAGTCCAACGGGGTGCTTGGAACGGCGAAGACTTTGGCGCTCGTATCATCCAACCTTGAGATGTTGCTTGGAGTGAAGGAGAGTAACATGGATCTCGTCGCTACACGCGGCGGATCCGATTTTGAGGGAAAGGTCGTTGCGGTTATTTCTCCGCAGGCCAAGTTGGTCAATCTGATCTAATGTATGTAATTTTATTTTGTTGTTTCGCTTGGAACAAACTTCTGTTCATCCTAGAGCCGATGATGAACAGCCGGCTCATAAACCAGACGACACTTCAATTGTGATTTCGCTGCGAATCTGGGAAATCTCAAGAGCATGAATCCAAAGGTATTGTGTTTTCCCGTGTGAAAGAATCCAAGTCAGAGCTAGTCAGAGGCCATTGATCTCCTAGTTAGTACCCGAGTCTGGGTCCCGAGATAGTGTAAATATATGCCTCCGCAGATCCTGTCTCTCTCATCTGAGTCATGAACTCGTCGGTTTCAGTCCGCCTTGTAGACGCTGTGGACATCCCACAGATAACCAGCATCCTCAATCACTACATCCAGTCCTCTGTTACAACCTTTCGCACCGATGCTCTCTCTCAGGCCGCTGTCATGGAAAACTACATCTCCATTCGCGACCAAGGGCTCCCGTACATCGTCGCCGTCGCTGGCAATTTGCCCGCTGTGCTCGGTTATGCCTACGCCTCGGGATACCGCATGCCGAGTCACAAGGCTACTGCCACACTGTCGAAATCACCATCTTCGTGCACCCAGAGCATCACGCGCGCGGGATTGGGTCCGCATTGATGAACGAGTTCCTATCCAGGCTCAAAAATCCTGCCTCGCTCCCAACAGACTGGTCGTTGGATTCAGTTACAGTCTCCGGTGTGTTGTGCGTTATGGCGCTTGGTCCATCCAGGAGGAATAACGGCTACGGCCTGCGGGATTGGTATATTCGCTGGGGATTTGAAGAGGTTGGGACACCGTGGAAGCGTGTCGGGTTCAAATTTGGGATCTAGATCGATCCATTGATCCTTCAGTTATCGTTGCCAGCGCCAGAATGAGGCGGACGGCGTAACTGCCACTGACAGCGAATTCTACTAGAGGGTGGTAGCATCTAAATATTTCACGGAGTTTGGACGTCGACGATGAAGTACGATGGAGTTCGGGCGGCAATTCTCGATGACTCGTAGTACACCGCAATCCCGGTAGCACCGTTCGCGCAACTTCGACACGGATCCTGTAAGCAACTGGTTGAGGACTCGGGCAAGAATTGATGAAGATAATGACGCACCAGAAGGCGAGTCCTCGAAGACGATGCAGTTAGACACACCTCGTAAAAAGGAACCTGGCAGCGCGGAGGAACGGGTCAAGCGCAGGCTTCCCAGCCTTGACACGCTTGTCGTCCAATGATGACCACGGAAGCACTGATTTTTGTTGTCAACGTCTCTGTCCGTAGGATACCGATAGATGCCAGTCCAGCAAAGGGAACAAGAGAATCACAAAACAAAAAAGCATACCAAGACCAATATTTCCAAATCGTTTGACCGCCTATCTCGAAAGGGCCTTGGACATGCCGTCGGATTTGAAAGATTGTAGAAGAATTGGTGTTTTTCTTTTGTTCATTGCAAGATATATGGCGGCGTGGCAGGAGAGAGCCGAAGAAAGCCCGTTTACAGCGTCCTTGAACTTTGGAGTCCATAAAAGCAACTTGCTGCCACTGCGCTCAATCTGCATGCCACTGCGCTCAATCGGCTACAATACTATTCTTCCTCGATCCGGTCTATCCACCCCTCTGCATCCTTGAATCCCACGCGAAATAATTGTCGACACAGCGTACTAGGCTGTAAACTCTGCGTGTAAACTCCGCCTATCTGAAGTCCGTGCCAGCAGCGGCCGAGGACTTGCCCTGGTGCGAGTTCGGACCCGTTTCACTTGAAAATAGGCTCAGTCGACTCGCCTGCCAAATCCGCTTGATTATAGTTGAAACAGACTTTGGATGAGCCGTACATAGACTTCTTGTCCCGATTCCTCGCCTTCAATCTCACGACTCGAATAGGTACTTTCGAGTTATAATATTAGCTATCACACCTTGCACCCATATTTAGGGGACCAAGGTCGATCTTGTCGTTCGCAGGGATAATTCATGAGCGGTTCGCTAGCCCTTCAGAGAATATTTCTCTCTTTTATAATCCCTGCTTCATGATTCATGGTCAACAGCTCGATCGGGAAGGGAAATGAACCGTGGGAATATAATTCGATGCGGATGAACTTTCGTTGATGCCAACCACAGTTCCAAAACATCAGGGCCAAAATCTTGGGATAGTTATTTTTACGGGTTCTCACTAATTGGTACCTTCCCGTCCTGCTGATAATGATACCATTTCAACTTTCGACAGCACTGGTATTGGCATGCATTGCACGGTCCGAAGAAAGAAAAATCCAAGAGACAGAGATGCATAGGATGAATCTAGACACATCGATTGTTGACCCATTTTGCTCAATATCTTCTTACCAGGTCGATTTATTGCCGCTTTATAGGAACGGGGGCATCACATTCACCTGATCATTGGCATGAGTTGGTATCCACAAGTGATTTACGTATTACTTAAAGCTAAACCGGATTTTTGTTCAACAATTGAGTTGAAAGTCGTACCTTCGCCTATTCTCAGCATCTTCTGTCGTCAAGGACAATGTCGAAGGCCCCATGCCACCATAGCAGTCACCGCATCCATAAAACCAGTGAGAGAAACATGGGTCTTTCCTTTCTTCACTCGCAACATAAGATGGGATGTGATGCTCATTGTTACAGTTCATTGCTTATCTTTTATTCATCCTCTCCCCTTTGGCTTTTGACGAGTCAGAGCGTTTGCTAATCAAACCGGGCCACAGAACCCAGTAATTGACCGTCTCGATTCTTCATGGTGTTAAACTGGATCTCGTAAGAAGTACGGAGCTCCTTAGTCTCCCGTAGTCAGACTCAAAAAATGACATTAAGGAACCTAGCACTGTAACTTAGTACAGACTAGGAAGCTCTTGTCGGTCTGAGGGGCAGATGCGCACAAAAGCGCGTATGTGGGCCTGGGTTCAGGTTCAATCCGGCAGAACGGGATTGTTGCGAGCGGTTTTTACCCATGAAAAGGGATGGCCATAGAGAGGGAAGATGCGCTGAGAAAGTTGAACGTGGGATGAGGAAGACGAGATCACGCTCGAGAGTGTGGCTAAAAATATGGATTACCATTCATTTGCACTGGTACACAACTTTCCTGTTTCGCGGTTCGTGAGTTTAATTGGCTGGATGACTCAGAGCGAGCCAAGAACTTGAACAGGCGAGAAAGAACAAATACAGTATGCGGGATTTCAAAAAGTTACTAAAACAGCAACATAATGTGATTAGGACGTGTTCAACTGATGATTCGGAAAAGATGCCGTTTCCGATACGTCGAAGAAGAGCCAGAGTGGTCAGGGGAATGAGATTCACTTCTAACCTCGAGATAAGTAATCCGAGATGGCTTCGCTTCAACTTCAACCAACCGAAAATCGGCCTTGCCTGATTGGTTGATGGATCGCAAGTGTCACATCATTGTCTTATCGCACAACCCCATCAGTCTTTTTTTCACCGTGCGGCGTGCACACTCCGTTGTTCCTTGTGGCTGTATAACTGCCAACTCGACACAGTCGATACATGCACTCAACTTCGCAATTTCCATCTTGAGATCTTTTTCTCCGGCCGGATTCTGCCAGCTGCAGGGGAGGGCAACATCGTGCGCTGACTGGATATGAGCGGAGGATCAACGTTCAACTTATCCGTTTTTGGAGGAAAGATCGCGAGCTGAGGTGTATCGCGTGTTCTGTGTCGAGAGCTTGGTGCCGATAAGCCACATTTGACACCGGCAATGGGTTGATTACTGGGTGCGGAGGCGAACTGGTGAGTTCTTGTTAGTATTGCAAAGTCTTTATCGCCCGCACATATACGGTGAACCCGCTCATCGGTATTCTCAACCGCTTACCACATACAGCCGCTGACGCCCTCGCACTCGGGCTCGTTGAGTCCTTTGAAATTTGGTGAGTTCCTTCTTCTATTTCATTTTTTTGGGTTGGGTTGATTCAAATCGAGTTTCAAGTGGAGGCCTCAAGATCCCGTTCCGTGCGGCGAGCCGGACGTGTTGTCGTCCTGGAGCCCAACACTTCCGGCGTCCCCCAACCGCAGAAAGACCTGTAGTGGACACTGACCCCTTCGCCCGCCAGGGATTCACGTAGACGAGATGATTGGCCTCCTTGCATGTGGATGAGCAAATGAACTATCGCCCAACTGCCGCAGCTCACCTTTGCCAGACACATGTTTGGCGGTATACCTCACTCCCTTGCCCTCCGGATCGTCCCGGAGTTGAAAGACCGCGACAGGGAATCACATCTGGAACCATCTCGTCAGTGAGACAACTTGAAGTTTAACCTTGGATGTTTGTTTGAATTGGGAATGAATGTTTGCTTACCCTATTCTTCCTCCCGGAACGACCAGACCAGAGATCCTCGTTTATTCCTTCATCTTGACCTGGGTATTTTTAAACAAACCTCCCACGGCTTTCAGTCTGATTTCCTGGACCCACATCATTGCAACAACCATTCGTCCTTCTCGGCGTTTCTAAATCCAAGCAGCAAACCTCCCAAACCTTTAATTGGACGAGATCGCCGCCACCATCAACAGGTTTCAAATTGACATCCATAGCTTCTGGTTTAATCGCCCAATGGCGATTCCTCGACCTCTAAAAATGCTGTGTATCCGGGCCACACGACCTCTCCGGGACTTTTCTATTTATGGGCTGTGGGGATTTCGGACGCATCGCCCATACATCGCCTATAAAGTGTTCCGCAAGGTCTTCGCGATGAAGGCATACTACTTTTCCTGCTCATGATGTACCCTTTGCTGATTGTCCTTGCCGTCGCTGTATTTGCAGACGCAGCAGACGACCGGAATTTCGAATGCCCCCTCGAGGATACTACCCACAATTATTTGATTGGATCTGGCATAAGCGGTGACTTTCTGAGTTGCACCTATTCCGGCGCCGGCCAATGCGCATACTCGATGGTAGGAGACCACCTTCTTTTCCTACCTCGTGGTTCAACTTTGCCTGTTTCAGGACGGGTACTTTTTCACTGGGTCCACCACATGCCCAGACGCGCTGTCTGCGGTAACGGATAAGAACGATTTGCAGTGAGTGTGTTTTCCACCGCTTATCTGCTCGAAATACTGAACCGATCGCACAGCGTCGCCTCCAGCACAATATGCCCCAAGAAAGATGATGCAGGCAGCAATCTCGTTGGTTCGGGTGTCGGCGGCAAATTCAAGTCGTGTACCTATACCGACGCGGGGCTCTGCATTTACTCCTCCGTGCGCCGCTATTTTTCTGCCTCCGGTAACGTATGTACTTGTTTCTTATCCTGGCTTTTTTTTTTTTTTGTCAGGATGGGTTGTTCTCTTCGGGCGGAAGTACCTGCCCTGACACCATCATTCCAAGCTCCCTTGACTGCTCCGTGGTGGGAAGTAACACCTCCCCGAAGGGCGTGACTCCCCAAGGGGATGCAGTGCTTGCGGCGTCTAGCGCGGGCGCTTCGGACGAAGGCGGCGGCAATAAAGTCCGCCCCGAGCTAATCGCGCTCATCGTCCTCAATGGTGTCTTCGCGCTGGTCATAATCGGATTGGTCGTTATGCTAGTACGCGCACGCCGCGTTGCCGCGAGATCTGTGCATCATAGCGCGCTGTACACCGGCATCGACGATCCTCGGCCATCGTTCACTTCTCCGTGGGTCCCCGATCACAGCATCACGTATTTAACTACTGACTTCCACTTCAATAGATCGCATACACCGAAGTATTACAGCGATGGCGGAGACAAGGACTCTGCGTCGGTGCCGCTCACGCAAGGCCTTGCGATTGGAGAGTATCACGATACTCAGTAGGCGTGTCTTGTCTAATAATACATCCCAAATACATGCATGTCGAAACCTACCGTCCAAACCTAATTTACTCTGTGCTTCTGACTCTGGCGCCGAGTTTGCTCTGGAGGAGGGGAATACGGAACCAAGGAGCTCTCGCGTTCTTCTTGGAGTGGTTGCAAGGACGGACCGCCCAACTGAGCAGTATTCTCTGCAGATTCCTCAATGCTTTCCACCTCCTCATGGTCAGACCCAGCAGCATTTTTCTCCCACTTGCTGCGCCGCTTTCTTGGACGCTTGTGCCCTTCCCCGTTGGACAAATCGAGCTCCCAGTAGCAACCTTTGCCCAGCTGCGTCACATCACGCGGGATCTTGCGGAATACCTTGTTCAGGGAGAGATTGTGGCGCACAGAGTTCTTTTTGGGTAGTCAGGATGCGGTGGGACACAAGCGATAAATGAACCGGCCCGACCTTCCACGCATCGTCCTGCCGGTGGTTGTTGAACCATGTGAAGCGCTCGATGAGTGCGTCGCAAATACCCTGCAATGTCAGACGCTTCTGCCGGCTGCCGTGGATCGCGAGCTTGACAAGAGTAGGAATGGACGCGAAAGGTTTCTGTCCATCCGGTGGGTCTGCGATCGCCCAAAGGTCGACGGGGAGACCTGGAGGTAGGCACAGTTGGTTTCGTAGATATTCAGCGGCGCCGTTTGTCAGTGGGCGCGCCACCTGCTGCAGCGGGGGACTATGGAGACCTAAATATCGACGTCGGGGCCCGGGAGATGTTGAGGGAGACGTTTCAACTTCAGGTTCGCTGTCCTAGAAGTCTTGCTGGTGAGCCCTAAATCGTACGTAGAGCTGCTCAACGTACGGAATTCAGGATGTTCTGCAGGTAATTAGGTCCCGTAAGCTTTCTTCGCGTCGTGCTGGGGGTGCCGAGTGCATTGGGCTGAGGACTCAAACTTGAGCTCGAAGGTCGAAGACGGTATAGATCGGGTGACGGATAACGATAGACATGGGGGGGAGTCGGACGCGTTTCTTCAGACATTCTTGGCGGGACGAGCTGAGAGCGGCGTCAAAGCGTAAGGTGGAGGCGGCAGTGTGGCAGTGGTGACTCGCTAAGACATGAATGATGCGCATCAAACCGTTCGCGGGAGCCGCTGATCAGTTTTAGAAGCATCCCGATGGCTTGATGGGCCATATCCGGCCTGCGTTTTTTCCTTATGCAGACACGCGCCTAATTTTGCTGCCGCGGCACATTTTCGTCCCTCCGCGGTAGCAAATATCCAACAATGCGGCTGCCAGGTGTTTGAAATTCTAAATTTCTGTGGGAAATATAACTCTCAGGTTCGGAGCTTGGAAACCAGTAGAATAGAAAGTTCTGTGAAGGAGTGCGAGACCTCACTGAAAACTTGCTTGAACGCGAGAAATGAGGCCGTAAGCACAGTTCATCGAGTACATCGAGCCATCAGATAGTCGATTACTAGTACTGCGTATCGCTTATTGCTTGGGGCTGAAGCTGTTGAAAGCTGTTAAATAGAAGCGCGTCAAATTCATAGAGGTATATGTTGAAAGATACATTACTAGCCATCAGAAGTTCCCTGGGACCCCTAAATCGTTTACGTTCGCATGCTGTAGACACTGGAAACTAGAACTGTCGGCCTCGGGGATAAATATGCATAGAAGGGAAGGAAGGGGGATGATCAAACTCTCGTCGAGCGGTGGGTCCTCCCGTATTCACTTGCCTTGATTCATGCTATATTTACAAATTGATTAAACTTGAGGCATGGAAGAGAGTGGAAAATAGGCCAGCTTCTGGTTGAATAATATGACCAAAAACGCAAGCTATCTGGAAGACAAAGAAGAAGTTGGGGGAGTAATAACTTCAAGACTTCGCCATGACATCGAAGGCTTGAGAGCTTAGATCCTTTTCCGGTGAGAGAGATGGGGGGAAAAACGTTGATTTGCAGCAGAGGAAACCGCACAAAATGCCCTCATGATCCCGCCGACCGCTGACTTCCCGATCCCCACAGCCTGGCAATGAGAACACCGAAATCAAGATCACAAACGGGCGCCAGTTCCAACAACTTGATAGCCAGGCCACTCGATGTCGGTCGTCAACTGCAACTGCTCGAGCTGTGTGAATCATGCATACCTTATGTAAAAGTACGACTCGAGTCGGAGCCCCGCAAGGTAGCGCACCGGTTCTGCTTTACTCGTGGAACCACTGGCGTTTCCACTGGGACGGCGCATGATTGTGAATGGACGCACCATGGACGGTCGTACAACTTGCAGTTGCACCCAATTTGACGCGTTGCTTGACCTTATTTGGCGCTCCCGTGACGCGTGACTAAGACGGACCTCCGGAGTCCCACCACCATGATGCGGCCGCGATATTCTCGCCTACCCACCTCAGACCAAGGCGATATACGGAGTGTAGCCTCGTCCGGCTCTCCAACCTTCTTCGACGACGAAGATGAGGAAGAAATGCTGACGAGAACACCCGTCACGTACCCTCGGGATCCTCGATTCGACCAGCCACCACCGCCTGTGTGGCAAAGAGTGGCTCTCGTTCTCGTCATCATATTCTCACTCGCATTGGCTGTCTGGCTCCAAAACGGCTTCTGGATTGGGGCCATAATCTAAAAGTACGTCCCTCTGCGGTGAATTTTGATTGATGCACCCAAAGCTAATTGCTTCCAAGTCCTGCAGTTGTAACCCTTTACTCTGAACAAACTTGGGTGCCAAATTGATTTTTGTCGATTTTGAACGCCGCGCTGCATTCTCTTACGACTGAGATCCAAGCCAACACCGAGTCTTAGCGCTACCGGAATGTTCTTCGACTTCCGAGCAGCAATCAATCAAACCGATGGGTATTTCAACTTTACTTTGAGACCGCCACCCTGCTTCAGTGGTATTTGTCGCGACGGATGAACTGGTCTCCAGGAAATTAATACCGCGAACCTTTGGCTATGGTTACGTGAATCTCGATGTACATCGAACAATCTCAGGTATTCGATGGATGTTCGAATACTCTGGTCCAGTCTCTTCCGATCCTTGAGTACTCTCCCGATAAATCTGAGCTTTTGCCTCGCCGCTACACAGGTGTTTCCATTTCTGGCTCGAGGTATGACACCTGTCCAACGAGCCTAATTTCCGCCCACTAAACTGCGCTTTCAGGATGAACGCCTCTTTATCGAAACACTTCACACTCAGCGCTCAGCGTCTCCAGCACAGACTGACATGACAAAAGACGTCGATTTGTGGGCAATACAGCCGCTCGCGTTTCAGCGCGAATTTGCAACAAGTTCATCTACCTCTGAATGTTCTTCGGAAAGCGTATAAAGGCGGAGCGCCGTGCCTCAGTTTCGACATCGAGTCTTCCTCGTTCTCTCGTCCTCTCCTAGTCCAATCCAACATGCGACTCACCGCAGCTGCTGCGGCCGCCTGCCTTTTCCTCTCCCTTTCCCCTCCAGCACTCGGGCAGTCCGATTTGGAGGCCAGGGATGGCTACGGCCACGACGGGCACCACGTACGGATGTTCAGATAATCAGAGGCGACGCTCATAACCATTTTTTTTTTGCATAGCATTCGCCATGCTTCCCGCTCGTCTATTTCGACTCGTGCATCAAGGGCCGCTGCTCCAAGTCACACAAATGTGAGGTCGGGTTCTCGATCGATCCACTGCGGTTTTGCTGTGTTCGAGGGAACTATCGGCGTGGAGACAAATATGACCACCACCACGATGGACATGGGCACCACAACGGACACGGGCACCACCACGGAGACGGACACGACCATGGCCACCACGGAAAAGACGGAGACCATCACGGCAAATACGGACATGGCGGCGGCAAAGATCACAACCACGGAGGATATCGTTGGGGCGGTGACGATGGGTACGGGAAACACCACCATCACGAAGGTGAGGATGGGCATGACGGTGGATATGGAGGGAAGGACGGGAACAAGGGGTATGATGGCGGGTATGGAGGGAAGGATGGGGATAAAGGATATGGCGGGAAGGATGGGCACGATGGGGGGTATGACGGGAAGGGCGGTAAAGGCGGAAACAAGGGTTATGGCGGGTATGACCGCGACGAAGGCTACGGCGGTGACAAGGGTGGGCACGAAAACGGACACTATGATGGCGGTAAGGATGGCCACCATGGTGGCTATGGAGGGAAGGGTGACAAGGACGGCGGCTATTACGGCGGGAAAGACGGACACGATGGGGGCTATGGTAAGGACGGCGGCCACGGCGGCGGGAAGAAGGGAAACAAAGGCGACTACGGCTATTGATTCTGGGTCCTACAATTTCGCCTCGATTGGGGCATTAATTTTTATACAGCCATTGTAATTAATACTCCGTGTTCCACTAATATATTCGTAAATCGGTTCATTTATGGGTGTTTCAATTCTGTCTCGAAAATTATGCTGATCAAAAAAACCACGGTCAGTCGCGCGGGGGCGGGGGGAGCCGTGCCGGTGGAAGGGGCGAGGGCGTGCGGCCGGGTTGGATTGCGAGGGGTGCCTGAGCGCACATTTATGTAAGTGGCTTCATATTCGTGCATTGACAACCAGCACCGCGTGGAAGTAAAGTGCGGTGAGTTTCCGACTTTCCGCCTCAGATCCGAAATCCGATTTGGGAATTTGATGGGGGCTGTGTTGCCGGCACTTTTCGGCAGTTGAACGTCGGCACAGCGGCACGACGGTGAAGTATGACTATGTATGTAAAGTCGGAGGAAGTTGAAGAAAACACTGAGATGGTGAGGAGGCTTCGCAAGTAGTATATGAATTAACCTATGTATTAACACCAACATAAATTACAATTTGGGAGGGACTGTAAGTACACGGCGTCCATAGTATTAACACGTCCGCCGTGAATATATTACACACCGTCGGTCTTTTCCGGAGCGACACAAGGTGCCGCCCATCTACAATTGGCGGAGCTTTCGTACGCGCACCGGGACACGATGCGCGCGGGTGCGGAATCGTGTGCGTGAGCTTGAAAATACCGATTCGTAAGCGGTGTATATTCCGACGGTGTCCTGCTCAGAAACAAGCGGTGTGCAACGCATGATGTCTATCCCCGTGGACAGAAGCGGCCGTCTATCGTCGCATTTGCGCGTCTTGAGAGCGACGATTGGTAGTCAAACCAACGCGCCGTACGGGGGACAAGAATGTGTAGGACAGATGTCGCGGCAGGCGGTGCTTGGCGGAGTACAAGACGCAGCGGCACACGGAGTAAGCGACACCATTACGTTAAGCGAGCGAGGATTGATCATGGCTTCGGGTGCGTATGCTGCGTTGATGTGCATGCGAGTGTCGATGAGGCAAGCGTCAGTGTTGAATGGATGCGATGTTGGTTCTGGAGACAAAGAAAGGAAAATGTCAGCAGTCACACAAGACCCATATCATGATGGTTGAGGGTAAAACATTTGAAAAACATGGGCAAACTTCTCCTAATGATCTGACCATGCTTGACTCACAAACACTCATTGATTATTGAAAGTTTCTTTAGCATAAAAATATGTGCAACATGCAGAAACTTTACAAAATATTAGGCAGATATCTTCATTGTGTTTTTCCGCATTTTCTTTTCAATGTTTTTCCAGTTATCAGAGGAGGAAACCGCCTAATTTATTTAAAATATTTTTTCACAGTACTGAGGTTGAATCATTCAAAAATGACTGTGATCATGTCACACAGTGTTTCTCAGGTAGTTTTTAAAGGATTCTTTGCATTCTTTTTCAATCCTGAGTGTAAGGGCAACCTCAAGGCCCGAGTGTACTCAAGAGTCCTGACGAGGGGGATCCGAAGATAAATATCACAGAGTAGCTACAGATACAAATGGACAGACCTGACGAGGGGGATCCGAAGAGAAGAAAGACTAAGGATCACCCGCGTCAAATCCCGGTATATAAGTAACTACGGACGGGGGGCATGTGATAGCAACCGGAGTGATCGGCAGAGGTCCCGGGCGGAATCACAGGCCATGTGATATCGGGAGGAGCCGGAACGGGTCGGAACGGGACCGGAAGGTCCGGATGCGGGAGCGGAAGGGCCGGAAATAGGGGTTCCCCTGACACTGAGTGTGAATGTTTTTAAAACCATTTAAATGGCTGATAAATGGTTGCTTCATTTTTCTCTTGCAATTTTCAGGTAAAACACTCGTAAATGGGCAGGTGAAATGGACAAAACAGTGAGAAAGCAGTTCAAATAGTTTACAAATTGGTTTCTCATTATCGAGCACCAACCATTTGAATGTATTTCAAATAGTTTTAAGTGGCTTTGGTTGGAAAACATTTGATAGGAATGTGTACAATATGTGAATAACATTTGAATGTCAGAAGGATGATCAATCAATTTTATTTCAGTCTTTTCTGCTTGGGAAACAAATACTCTTACACCGGTTATCTGTGAACTATGCTGAAACAAATTTATAATGGCTCAACAATAATCTTGGTGCAAATTATTTGAAATGTTCAATGGGAAACTATGGGAATTGATGATTTTTGGCGGGTTAATATGGGGTAGACATTTGCTACGGAGATCTGAGATCCATACCATACGGTGCGGACAGTTGGTAGGGACCTCTGAGATGATTTCCAGAAAAAACCAGACAGGTTTGGCTCTGTCAGGTTCAAAATACTGGCATTTCCGTCAATTTCCACGGAAGTTGGCCACGGAAGTTGAAACCATGAGGCTGTGGGGTGCGGAGATCCGGTTTCGCCAATCCCTACGGTGCGGACAGTTGGTAGGGACCTCTGAGATGGTCTCCAGAAAAAACCAGGCAGGTTTGGCTCTGTCAGGTTCGAAATACTCGCATTTCCGTTGATTTCCACAGAAGTTGGCCAGATAAGTTGAAAATGTGACGCTGCGCAGGGCAGGAACTGATGGTCAGCGAGCGGATACAATGCACACAGGCCGTATGCACATATCACACTGCTCACCAGCAAAAATCCAGTCACCCTTCCACCCAGGAGAATTAAAATACTTGCTTTCCTGCAAATTGCCACTCAGCTGCGGAAGTTGACGCCGTGAGGCTGTGGGGTGCGGAGATCCGGTTTCGGCCAATCCCTACGGTGTGGACATTTGGTAGGGACCTCTGAGATGGTTCCCAGAAAAAACCAGGCAGGTCCACTCGGCTTCGGAAGTTGACGCCGTGAGGCTGTGGGGTGCGGAGATCCGGTTTCGGCCGGTCCATACGGTGCGGACAGTTGGTAGGGACCTCTGAGATGATTTCCAGAAAAAACCAGACAGGTTTGGCTCTGTCAGGTTCAAAATACTGGCATTTCCGTCGATTTCCACGGAAGTTGGCCAGATAAGTTGAAAATGTGACGCTGCGCAGGGCGGGAACTGATGGTCAGCGAGCAATGCACACAGGCTGTATGCACATATCACACTGCTCACCAGCAAAAATCCAGTCACCCTTCTACCCAGGAGAATTAAAATACTTGCTTTCCTGCAAATTGCCGGGCTATAGCAGTGAAGTGAACCAATTATAGAAGGGTGCGGCTTTGCGGCTTTGATGGGGGGTGGGTTATGGCGTGCACACGGGGTAGGTTTTCAGCGGCGCACCTGTTTTTCGGTGTAGCGTATCATTGCTAATCAGCTGTAACTCGACCACGTGCGAAATACATTTATCACGCGCCCATTTTGCCCTTAGCCACAGACTGATTTCTCAGTGTGTGGCCTTTTTCCCTCCCTACGCCACACACTGAATCCTCGGCGCGTCGTTTTTTTTTCGCCATACGCCACACACTGATTATTCAGTGCACAGGTCAATTTCTTTTTTCAGCGGCGCACTGAATCCTTGGCGCGTGACCTTTTTCCCTCCCTACGCCACGCACTGAATCCTCGGCGCGTCGTTTTTTTTTCGCCATACGCCACACACTGATTATTCAGTGCACAGGACAATTTCTTTTTTCAGCGGCGCACTGAATTCTCGGCGCGTCGCCTTTTTTCGCCCTACGCCACACACTGAATTCTCGGTGTGTAGCCTTTTTCTCGCCCTACGCCACACACTGATTATTTAGCGCACAGGACAGTTTCTTTTTTCAGTGTTTTTTTGCCCCACGCCACGCACTGATCATTTGGTGCAACCAAAAGGAAAATATTCATTGCCAATGATCCATACAAATGCTACAAAGCGTGTAGTAGTTACAAAATATCCTAATCGACTTCGTATGAGCACGTCACTGAGCCCCAACGTCCGCGAACTTCATCGCCAAGGAGACGATGAGCAGCTGGGTCATCTGGGCCGGCAGCAAGAGCATCTCCAGCGTTCTCACGCGGTGTTCATCATCAAGCTTAGCCACCCTTCTCACTTCATACATGCTGTGGAAGCCTAGGTCCACCAGCTCGCCGCTCCACCCCGTCAAGTTGAAGTTGCCGACATTTTCCAGGAAGGCTTCCATGGCAGGTGGGATGACCCGCCCCTTGGGCGAGAACCTCGGGAGAGCCTGCGATTCAACATCGGCACGGGGGGCAGAGCCGCTCCCGCCGCTCTCGTAGACGTTGTGCATCGGCATATCCCCAAGTGTGGTCGCCAAGGAGACGATGAGCAGCTGGGTCATCTGGGCCGGCAACAAGAGCATCTCCAGCGTTCTCACGCGGTGTTCCTCGTCGAGCTTAGCCACCCTTTGCAATTCATACATGCTGTGGAAGCCTAGATCCACCAGCTTGCCACTCCACCCCGTCAAGTTGAAGTTGCCGACATTTTCCAGGAAGGCTTCCAGCGTCGGTGGGATGGCCCACCCCTTGGGCGAGAACCTCGGGAGAGCCTGCGATTCGATATCGGCATGGGATGTGTACACGTTGTGCACCGGAGCGTCCTGGGGGGATGCAGCGCCGCCGTGCCGGGGGGGGGTTATGTACTGGCGGCGAGGGCGTCGGGAATGTCTGCTGCTGGGGGGAGGCAACGCCGCCGTGCCGGGGGGAGTTATGTACTAGCGGCGAGGGTGTCGGGGATGTCTGCTGCCTCTCGGCATTGTCAAGGGGCGCCTCTCTCGAATCCCAAGGTGCGATGTCGTCGATCTCCCGCGAACAATGACTGCGCCCACTGTTGCTCTGGCATGTCTCATTAGCGACTGCATCAGCAACGTAGGACAAGACCTACGCGATTATCCGCCTCAGCACTAGATTCCTCGTCCGAGTTGGCCATCGGAGTACGGCGCTTGCTCGCCACGGCCATCTCTTTCCCTTTACCGTTGGCACTGCTGGTCGACTTCTTCTTTGTAGGGCGGCCCACATGTCTACTCACCCTTCTTCCTTTGGGTGGGCATGGAGCCGGAGGGAAATGGTGCAAGAAGTCTGGCCCGACGAGGCCGTTGTCTTCAGACAAGTCGTCCTCGGGGTCGAGTTCGTTGTAAACGATCGACTTGATAGGATTGTGAGCAATTCCGTACGCCCTGCCAATGGCCGAGAGGTTGTCGATATGTGGGAAGACCTGACGGATGAGTGCACGTCCCCGACGATCGACCATGTTCAGCCCTGAGTAGTTCTTGATGCGCAGATTCAGAAGCCCGTCCTTGAATTGCCTAGCAGTTGGGTTCGGGAGGTGTTCATGTTCGCCATCAGCACACGGAGCCTCGGTCGCCGTCGAACTCGCTGGGGATATAGTCAATCAAGAGGAATACCTCGCAGTGCTCAGTAGGACTTCATACAGTGCGTTTTTCCCTACTGCTGTCGTTGTCTTCGTTGTCATATTTACGGAGCCTCGGTGCCTCTCGAAGTCGCTGTCGGTATTCTGAATGAAGACAAGTACACGAAGATGCTTAGGAGAAGTTCATACAGCGCGTTTTTCGGTACCGCCATTGTCATCATCATTCAAAATTTCGTCCGCTTCCTCCGCAAGCTGGTCATCCTCCTCCTCCCCTTCTCTTGCTTGATAGTCTCTGGGAAATAACGTTCACGATAGTCCACTCCTACTAGCCTGACATGCTGGTTAGTTTGGCGACGAGCACAGAGGAGAGGTTACCAGTACCACTTGTCGTGAGCGGGGTTGTCGTGATCGGGCGCTGATCTTTCATTGGTGATGGCGCGGTTCACAACCTCTTCAGTGGTACGGAAAACCTTCGCGATGCCAGCGATGGAGAGGCCGGCGCCGCCGGCGTGCACCACGCGGCATATACCACGTCCTCGCCTGTCTAGATTGCTGAAGGATGCGGGAGCTGAGTCGTGAACAACATAGGGAGGAGGGAAATACATACAGTGCCTTACGGACAACAGTAAACTCCGCTTCATCATCCACGGCAATATTTTCGGTCAGATTTGAGAGCTTTGGGTTGCGAGCGACTTCCTCAGCCATTTTTTTGCGATTCATGTGGGCGCAGGGAGCGAGCAAGAAGACACAGAATACAGCCAAATTATATTGGCTGCGAAATCCGCAGAGCAGAAGCCTCGACATCAAAGAAGCCACAGAATGTATTGCAGTGAACACGCAGCAGGGCCAGGGCCACAGGCCGGTGGGTTGAATTATTTACATGGAAAGAACATCTGAGCATCACTGCATCAGTCCCGATATGTTGCCATCATAGCATTTGTAAGCACATTCCTTCCGGTACGACTTCAGCAAATCTCGTTTGTGGCTCGCACCAATTTCTTGGTGCGAGCCCCACCCATTCCTTGGTGCGGCTCGCCACAATCCTTGCCATATCAAATTCAGTTGCACGTGTCTTTCCCCAACTCATGTGGGACGACGTGGGCGACGACTTCGCCCCCGTCACTCTTCCCGATGCTGAACCCTCGGACGACCTTCTCGATGAGGACACCTTGGATCTTCTAGGCCTCCCTGACACCTATTCCCCCGCGAAGCGGGCTCACAAGCGCAAATTGACCCGCCCCGATACCAAACGCCTCCGCAAAGCCAACAAGACCACTCCCCATGCTTCAACCCAGGAAAGCAGCGCCGAAGTCTCTACCTCCCCGAATTTTGACCCCTTCCTCGCCTCCAGCGACGGCGACCTCACAACCGACGATGATTTCCCCCGAGATGCCAACCTCACTGACGATGACTTCACCACCGACATCGACCTCCCCACCCGTCCACTACATTTCGACGCACCGCCCACGGCCGGTCAGGCCTACGATGATTTTGCGGAAGGGGTGACCATGGGCACCGTCGGTTTCTACCAAATCAGTGAATCTTTTTTCGTCTGTGAGGGGTGGAATGGATCGGATTCAACGGTAAGCTATTTACGCCAGCCCTGTGGCTCCTACCTCATTATAACCACCAGGGCCACTGGTATCATCTTCAAGTTGTCGACGCGCACTCAAATTACTTCGCCTGCACCTGCGAACGCGCTGACTATTGTGTGCACCGAAGATATATGAAGGAGGAAGGCCTTGCTGCCTTCTCCAGCTCGGATCGCGTCTTCCCCCGTGGTACTTCTTCCACTCGCAGTGCCCGACATCCGTTGATTCTGTCGGCCAGATGCCGACTGCAAGCTCACTCTCTTCTCGCGCGAGCTGACACCCGGCCACGAAACAATCAGCCTCTTCACCGTCGCCAGCGCTAATAAGCCGACCCAATTGAAGTATCGAGCGATTGTGACGCATACAGGAGCGTCTCCTGACGCTGGAACCTGGTCTTGTTCCAAGGATTCTGGGAAGGTCGCTTGTCCTCACGCCGCCGTGGCTAAGGACTACCTGACGAAACTCGTCGGCGACAGTGAGGGGGTTACTGCGATCGATCAGCTCAACGTTCAAGCCGCGGCAGACACACCTGGTGAGTCCACGCCCTTAACCCTTTTCACAATCTCACCCACCTCATCATCTCAGTCGGCTCGACGCGCTCCCCCACTGCGGTGTCGCATCTTCCAATCATGCCCCCCGTCTGGGCCTTCCTTGACACCGATACTGTTCTCTATCCTCGCACCTCTGCCGACCTCCCTCCACCATTGATCCCGTTAGGCGACAACGCTCGCTGCCGATGCGGCGCCACTGTCAATCCTGCGCGTCCTACCACCCAGTTCGAATGCACCGTGTACACCCTAACGCGTGCCGTGGCCGCAACCATCGAGGTCCAGATCTGCCACGAGTGTTCGAAAGGCCGACGTAATTATGTTGGCCCTGATTGTCGAGACATCGGCATTTTCAATTACAACAACAGGACTCTCTTCTCACATGCCCTCTTCGACGACTACAACGCCCAGTATACCGCCTCTGAGACTCCTTTTGCATCCTACACTTTGTCCATGTCAAGGCGCTATCAGACGATGGCCTCTATTCCCTTCGTCAGCGGCAACGTTCTTCGCGCCGCGTGGTTCCTTTTCGCGGACCTACAAGTCTTGGGCAATGATATGACCTGCCCGCAGTGTGGCGATCATCCGAACGAAACCATTTGGGACGGAGTGACGCTGGCGTTCGGACGCACCAAACTCTCTGGCTCACTCTGTCCCCCGACAGCACTTCTCGCCAATCATCCCGTCCACTCAGAGGTTGCCCCCGTTAAAAGTCTGACCATGCTCGCCGACGCAGACCTTCGCAAGTCTGTGCGGAAGATTGTGACCACACCCGCCAAAGCCGCGAAAACCCGCGCCGCTGTGGAAGGTATCGACGAGGCTGCTGACCAGGAGGAGCTCAAGGACGCCGAGCTTAAGCTCGTCAACCAGGCCGTCGAAAGGGTGCGGATCACCCCTGACGTGTGCACCCGTCTGAAAAGTCTCAATTCTGGCCTCGGCGAACTCTTCGAAACCTACTTTGGTCTGGGGGCAGTGAACGTCGGCATCTCACCGCCCAACGTCTACCTCCAGCTCTTTAAACAGGTGTGAAGGTTCAAACACAACTCTTGCCGTCCCTGCTCAATCACATTCCCCCCAGATCGCAGCCGAAGAATCTGCCCTCCAGATGATCACCCTCCCAGTGCTAGCCTCACTCAACCAGTATCGCGCTGACCCAACCCCAGCCAACCTGCGACACTTACTCCACCTCCCCGCCATCTACGAACTCATTCAACACCACCGAGGCGACCCCCGCGCTCCTACCAATCACATCCTCTCACTGCTTGACTTTCTAGCCGCTCGCACCCTCGACGTAGCCACTCGTCTCACGGCCGGTAGATTGGCGATGGAAGTCCCAGACCCTGACCTGGACATGGATCCGTGGAATGAGGTTAGTTTCTCGTCTCGATCACTGGCCTGTAGCTCACTCACTCATCGCCAGAGCGGATGTTACTATAGCATGCCCGCCGTCAGATTGAGACCCGCTTACCCCAACTTAAGGCACGACCAGGGTGCTGAGGGCGGCAGGCGTGGCGCCACCTACAACAAGTTTTATAATCAGTACGGTAAACAGCGTCTGACTGGGGGTATTATGTGTGTCTGGTGCACGCATAGTATCTGCTATGGTTTTCACTGCATACCGCAAGCTGAGGGCCGCAACGACGTTTTCTCTGCCATCATAACCCGCTGGGTGAAGGCTCCTGGCCTCGTCATCTACGATTTCTCGTGTGCTCTTGCCGCCTATTGCATGTCGCGCGAACCCTTGTTTTTCGCCAACACTCATTTCCTCATCGACGATTTCCACGCTTTCGGGCATACCAAATGCTCTCATGCTGCTTTTTTGAAGACTTATGCCGTGCTGGATCCCCCACTCGCCCAAATCAACACCAGCGCCGCCGAATGTGGCAATGGCGGCCTCTCCAGAATCAGAAAGGGAGTCAGCTACATGGGTCAGACTAGAGCTATCGTGTACACGCGCACCTTCTTAGCCCTTTGGAATCGTGCCATAATTAAAAAATTCCCCAAACCCAAAACCGCCTCCACATAGTTTAGTGGTATCTTCCTTGTGTATCATGTATTGAACAAAGTCGTCTTACCATGTATTCCACCGATTTCCGCTTTCAAAAATAGTATTCACCGATGTACCTGCAACAACTAAGAAAATTGTATAGGAGCTTAGAAAATTGCATATTAACTACGCGTCGTCTTCTGTCTCACTATCTACTGGGTGAAGTTTGCGTTGCAATTTCATCCGCGCACGGCGAGCTGCAGCTTGCCGTCTCCCCTCCAACTTCTCCAGCGCGTGTTCGCGCCGTCGCAACTTCCTCCTCAGGTTCCGGCTCCGCCGCCGCAACTTAATCGCCCTCGCGTCGGCTTCCTCCTGAGTACATAACCCCCAGTCTCCCTGTCTATGTCCATACGGCGTGTACACCGGCGTCGACGGGCCGTGAGGGTCCCACAGGATAATTCGAGACCGGGCACCCAGTCTGGTGGTGTGATGGTCCTCCCAGTGCTGCACCCACTCTCTTGCGCTTATCTCCGCCGCCAAATGACCTCAACCGTGCGTCAATTTCGGCTGCGCCAGCTATCCTTTCACTTACTAGCTACCAAGGTTTGCAGAAACCAACCTGGTGGCGCCGCGGCGACCAGTGAGTGCGTCAACAGTAGGGCCCCAACCTTGCCTACGAATCATCCCGGTCAGTACAAACCAATCTACAAAAATGCGGGTGGAAAAAACTTACTGGCCACCTTCCTCGCCGCAGGGATTTCCCCCTCCCACAAAACTGTCCAGAAATGCCTGTACACGGCGACGGCCAGTATGGCTCCCAGGCCACACCGCCCATCAGCAATGTAGTCGTAAGCCTCGCAAAGCTGCGTGAGACATCTCCTGGGCTTTCTAATGTCCAGCATCAGGACGACAATGTCGGGCTTGTTCTGCCAGCTCTGCCACCCACGTCCCTCTGACGGTTGTCTCAACCAGAAAGGAAAGAAAAAGTGGAAGTAGACGTACGGGAGCGCATGTCGATGATATAGTCCTGCCCATTGACGGTCAGCGGTCCACGGCCCAGGATAGTGTGGTCCGACACGTTGGGATCCACCAAGCTCCAGTCGGTGTGACGGAACCAACCAGGCAACCCTAAAGAAAGAGAGTGCACCACTGTGCATTCAGGGCCGTCGTGAGCGCCGTCCTCCCATACACATCTCGGTCACACGCACCTTCCCTGGACCAACATGAGCCTCTGAATTCGAAACCAAGGGTGAGTCTTACCTTTTCGTACGTTCCGCGCTCCCCAGTCCCCAGTAATCCTCCGGGTCGCGGCTGTGCTGCCTGTCTCCGTAGCAGAGCGCGATCTAGTGGCCATAAGTCGAACGTCGTTTCGTATAGATACAAGAAACGGACCTTGATACGTCGCGACTTGCGCAAGCGCTGCATGAGTGCCGCTCGATAGTTGTGCGCACCTCGAAATCAGTGCGTGGACTGGGCATCACGCCACCGATTTTTGGTTCGCACCTAAAAATCGGTGTGAGCTCGCAGCAGGTGCGGAGTTGTTGTTGCATGTTTGTCGCCAGCGTGTATACACCTGTATACACAACTCTCTCCCTAATCTTTTCTGGCTGCGCCGTGCACCGATAAATCAGTGTTCTCCGCACTCAGAAAATGGCGCGTCGCTGGCTCTCAAAACGCGACACGTGCCGGCGACGTGGCATTCCACTCCTTTTTCTCCAGTCCCACCATGTCGGCGTCCACCGTCCCCGTGCGAGCGTCGTCCAGGCGTAAGGCTCCAGGCGCCGCCACCGTCAAAATCCCCAAGGCAGTTTGCGCTACATGTCCTGGGGGTCCAAGCACTGCTCAGTGCATGCACACCGCGGGCGGCAAGAAGTTTTTAGCGACTGTAAGTCGCCGCTCTTCTTCGATTGACGCGTTACCGATTGTCCCAGCAACAGCAGGTTGTGAGCAAGCCCCGCAGTCCCAAAAAAAAACCCTCCAGAGCTCCCCCTCCCGCCATCCTGCAGGATCTTGGTATCGCGCCCGCAGCGACCCAGGCATGTCCACATTCTCTTTGTTCGCACTCAGTCTCATCTCTTTGACTCAGCCTTTCTCGTCGCAACCCCCTCCCGGGTTTCAATTCGTGCAGCAGGGCCCGTACTATCAGCAGCAGGCCCAGCCTCCGCCAGGCTATACGCTTGTTCCCAACGGATGGGCAGGCCCTCCCAACCAGCAGGGCGCACCTCAAGGAAATCCGCCTGCGTATGGGGGTCAGATCCACGTATTGAATCCCCTTTACTGCGCCTGTAGCTCGCTCACCTAAGACCCAGATGACGCCCCAGGAGAATGCTCAGGTATTCGCATATAGCCTGAGTGCCCCCTCTGTCGCTCATTTGCCTTTATAGATGCAGATGATGCAGCCGCAGATGCAGATGATGCAGCTGCAGATGCAGATGCAGATGATGCAGCCGCAGATCTCGCCGCAGGAAAACGCGACGCAGCCCTCGATGGTACCCCAGGATAGCGCGCAAGTAGGTCCCCACTCCTGCCCCCATAAACATACTCACGCCCCCTCAGGGTGCTTCGGTCATCGATCCCACCCTTCTTGCGATGGGTTCCGACCTCCTCCGCTGTCTCAGCCTTCGACGCCGATCGCCAACCGCGCCTCAGATGATCTGGATGAGCCAGCCAACAACAACGCCGACGTCGGCGATAACAGCAGCGACAGCGACCCCGAGACGGACAAGAGCCCTCCCTCCTCCCCGGCTAAGAGCCCCAACAGCCGCAGAACACCATCCACTCCCACGCCCAAGCCAAAGAAAAGGGCCACCACACAGGCACTCGTCACCAAAGCGCTCAAGAAGCGCGCCGTCCGAGTAAGTGCTACCAACGCCACCCATGGCTTCGTCCTTGGCGCTCTTAAAGGTCGCAACGCGTACCGTGAGTGTTTTCTCGTCATGCTCACATCCTCAAATCCTGACTGCCTCTTAGAAATCTTCAGAAGGAAGGCGCTGCCAAAAACGCAGTCGCGAACCCGTCCCGCCACTTCCGGATCACTTTCCCCACCATCGTCGATCAAGTGAGTACATAGCTACCTTTCCTTGTCATAGTCTTACCTTGTCCTTCAGCTCGAACGGCTGGTTGCTGAAACTGGCGCGTATATTGCCATTGGCGGCACTAGTCGTGGTGTAGACTCGGGTGTTGTCACATTTGTCAGCAACAGCTTTCGTTCTGAGGCTGCGGCTGATGCGACCCGC